>JAEQBH010001393.1:0-470041 GCA_016808115.1 Tetrastigma voinierianum
ATGACAAGAGCAAGGAGCACGTGTTCTTTCTTTATCACTTCTTGAATGGTAACTTGGTCTTTATGCCACCAATAGAAGATGAATTTTAAGTTGAATCAAACCAATCCTTCACCAAGTCCATTAAATAAATATAATTAGAGAAAATGTAGATAAAATGACATGATTTTTTTAAATAATTTCATTCATATCACTGCCTGATAATTCACTTAATTTTAGCCTTATTATGATAGTTTTTTTTTTGAGACATATTCACTTGTGATATTTCATTATAGTATTTTGTTTTCTGAATACTACTACAAAATTCAAATAAATCATCATCATCAATGTCACCCACCGACGTCAATCAATAGATAATTTTGCAAAGCTATCATTAAATTTTATTATATTATTTATATTCAATAGGTTTAAGAGAAAACGTTATAAAATATAACATTACTATAAAGATGATATTTATCTATTGATTGATATATATTAAAGTGCCGTGCCGCCTATCTAATGAGTCAAAATACTGTCGTCAAGATAGAATGACTATTTAGAATAACTTAAGATTTTGAGATTTGAACTGACATCTTTCAGCCATTTAATGTATATAGATTGTTGGTAGGACACAATTTAATAGAGGTCATAGAATTAATCTTAAACTGACATTTTTTCGCGCCATTGTACTTCCCTCCAGCTAATGTACATTAAGTATATGATGTTTCATTAGAGGCCACAAGACAATCTAAACTTATTATTTTTAAAGCACAATACTAATGTAAATTATATAGGATTTGACTTTGAGTTTAGAATGTCATAAAATCACAAATATTACTCAATTTAACATTATAATAACATTGATACTGGCTTATTGAATTTGTCTATATAGTGTATATAAAATATATATATATATAAGTGATATATATGGTTTAATGTATAATATATTTAGAAAAGTTAAAAATACATGATTATATAAATTTTATAATTTTAAGTAATATTTAACCTAATGTTAAAACTTTGATAATAAACACATGGCACTTCCATGTTTATTGTAAAATGAATTGACTTAAATATAATTTATAGAAATTAATTTAATTGGTAATCAGGCCACATAATTAAAATAAACTTTGATAACAAAAATAAATTATGTTCATATTTATTTTAAATGAATTGACTTCAAATATAATGGCAAAAAATTAATTAATTTTAAATCAATAAATTGATGATATGAAAATAACTATAGCTTATTAAAATATATTATTTAGCAAATAAGTTTAAATATTTATAAAAATATTTAGTATTTGATATATAAGATGATATGAGAGTCAGTTATCAAGTTCGATAACTGGAAAAATATGATACTTATCATTTGAATTGCAGTTGATATTAACAAAAACATATATATTAAAAAATTAAATTAATATCTAATTTCGATAATAAATACTCTTCAATTTTATCTCATATTTTTATTTCTTTTCTATCTTTAGATTAACAAAAACTTATTATGAATTTCAGCAATTTTTTTATTAAAAATAAAAAAAACTATTATCACTAAATTATTTAACATTTAATTTAAAAATAAATAATTTTGGTTTTTACATTTTCTGAGATTAAATTCAAAACATGTTATTTTGAGTTATTTTATATTTGTTTTAGCTAAATTCCTTTTCCTTTATAATATTATTTTTATTCTTCACTAATTTAAAACAGGAGTATTTTTTTATTTTGAGTATGTTTTTAGTAAAAGTATTTTTCAAGTAAATAATATTTTATAAAAGACTTATCGTTATTTCTTAATAAATTTAGATTCTTAAAATTAATATAAAATATAAATTAAATTTAACATCTATTTTTGGTTTGCTTTTTTTAAGAAAATTTTAAATATAGTTATTCATAAACTGTTTTCATAAATAGTGTCAAATATTTCAAACTTATAATAAAATTTTGAATTTATTATGAATTTTTAACTAAATACATACTTAAAAAGATTATATATTGAATTATATTAATAATTCAAATTTTAAAAAGATTCTAAATATATTTTCTTTTTTACAAGAAACTTATCCTCAACCAAAAAAAAACAACATATACTTCCTTTAGAATAAATACATTGTTTTTTCATAATAAATAATTTTTATTTATTTTTAAAAATCGAGTACATCTTTAAAAACTACACAAATAAAAAAACTTAAGAAAAAGTGGAACATAAGAAAACTAAAATTTTAGTTTATTTAATCATTTCAAAACTTATTTTATTTTTTATTCTTATTTTCTCATCCTACATTTTCTCCCTTCCAAAATTTGAACCACCTTCCTTATCTCACTTTCTCAATTTCACACACAGGCTCTAGGACTCATTTCTTCTTCATTCTACTCTCTTTATCTATATAGAGGTTACTTTCTCTTTTCATATATTTTATTTTTACTTTTTAATAAAAGCTCATTGACTCATGTAAATCTATTGTTTTTGTTTGATTTTTGGCCTTTCAAACCTAAACCTTCTTTTTTATTGCTATTATTATTATTAAAATTTGTGGGTGGAGGTTGCTTGGATTAAAGATGTTTCAAGTGCAGCAAGGAATCATGGATCTCTCTTGATTTTACGACAAGGTTCCCTTTTGTGATAAATGATTTGATTTTGATTTTATGGATTTTCAAAACTTGAAGTTGGGTGTTTTGATTTGATATTTTCGAAGTGCTCTTAATAATGTTTTCATTTTCCATTTATCTATTAAGAAATTATCATTTTTTATGAAATATTTTTAGGCATGTAATCCTAGACTTGTTTACGACTTTGAATTACTTTGTAATTTTTTAGCTTTTTTTTTATTGAATATTTGGATCTTCATTTTCTTTCAATTGGAAAATTTGACAAGAAGTTTATTTCTTGGTGATACTATAGGATAAAGAGAAAATTCATTTGTTTTAGTATAATTGTGTAGATGAACAAAAAGTTCATTTTTCTCAATTTTATTATATTTCATATTGTATTATTGATTATTGCATAGATATTTGGCAATGCTTTTATTCTTTTATACTTATTTAAAGGTTGTAAGCTGAAAAATGATTTGCTCAAATAAGAGATATATGTCATTAGTCACAGAAAAGATGCCAAAAAATCAAAGAAAAGCGTTATTAAAGTTCAAAATGATCGCCAGACTCCAAACACAAACCCAAATGTCGCTTAAAAAGAGATAAAGAAGGTACCCCAATAAGACGTAAAGGTTCGAATTCACCACATGTGCCCCAAACACGAAAAGCCCAGCGTCGGGAACCCGGTTCATCTGCCTCGAGAAGCTGTGACTAAATGATCCAAAGAACCCATATAAAGGAAAAGTAATTCAACCCTCCTAATTAAATCTCCACCAATTAGGAAGCTGGATATTTACTAATCATCACCACCATCCCTACTAATCGGTTAACGATATAAAAAGAAAATCCCTCACCCACGAGGTGAGAATATCTGTACTGTATCATCCAACTAAGAAAGCATTTTGATCATTCATTATAAATGTGCCACCACTCCAGAAAGGTATGATTCACCCATGCCTTGCGTTGATCGCCTTCTCTCTCTTCCACTATGAACTCGACTTATAGCATCGAAGAGGGGCAATGGTGACTCCGCTAATCTTTTTGTTTCTTATTTTTGCAGGAGCTCAACATCCGCAGTCACGACGCCAGCAATTCCAAAGGCAAAGGTCCGCCCACCTCACTGGAAAAAAAAAAAAAAAAAAGTAATACATCATCTAACAAGGAATAATAATAACAAGGCAATAATGGGCAACAATAACGTGGGAATATCACTGTCATCATGTGGAACTTATTAACTTCTCACACAAAGTCAATTCAGTTGGATCTGGCAGATTTCAACCTCGAAACATAAGCAGGAGCCACGCTAATCCTCAAGGATGTAAGACATCAAATAGTTAGCACAGAGATACGACCTCCCCGAGGCAACGCATAAACCCCTCCCCTTCCATGATCAACAATACCGAACAGATGGAGGCGGCCCGCCTGAATCCACCACGCTATAGAAATGGCGAACTCATCAGTAGTTACATCGCCCTTGTAGAGAAGGTGCGACACGGGTAGCTATTAAACAACACACCAGAAGAATAGAAAACACTCGACCTCCTGAGAAGCAGATGTAAAAGATAAACTAGCTAAGCCATATATGACCTCAAACCCCTGTGAGAGACCCAAAAAAAATGGAATAGAGAGGCATGGTGGGACAACAGAGGCGATGGGCTCATCTTATCAAGCAGGAGACAGTGGTTTAATGTGGGAGCAGAGGGGTTCAGATTATCTAACAAGAGCCCAAACAAGGAAAGAAACACATAACACCTGCCCAGCCCACGACGCCCCTCTCCCTCCTCCTGTGTAACAAACCCAATCCCCATTCATAGCCGGGAGTTTTGACTTCCTTCGCAAAGTTCGGTAATGCCACAGATCAAACGCTCGACAGTCTTAAAGACCGCCATATATCACCTCTAATACATGTAAGAACCATGGAGCCAACAATATCGTGATTCATACGATGCAGCCGCTTATCACACTAAAGGGCCCGTGATCGTCTCGCTAATGCACTTCCGCCATCTTTAATCTCATCATTCACCGAGCTCTCCATCATTCGCTTCCCAGACTTTACTCCGAAAGCAGATGCATGGTAGCTGTTGTCACCTTCTAACCATAAAAGTAGAACCCAGGAGAGCTTGAGGTCATATGATTCAGATTCAGAACTGAGTCATTAAAGGTAGATATTCTAGACGAAGCTGCCATCACCGCCATCCCAGAATAGTGTAATCGAAAAACCCACACTTAACATCTCAAGAACCAGGCATGATGTTGTGTCAAACAGAAGATGTCATCACACCCCTCCTCCCCTCCTGCCTCCCGTAAGAGTTCTTGTTCACAAGGAGCTTTCTACTTAAAAGAGAAGAGCAAATGAACGAATGAAGCTCCTGTGGAGGTGGAGACAAGGACACATTCTGCTGAGGCTCAGATACAAACAAAGTGAGAACTCAAAGGAGGCGGAGGAACGCTGCAAGATCAGTCACCACTCCCTACTTGAGCATGAAAGCAAAGAGGCTGGGATCACTTGGGAGGACACCCCTGACACCTCAAGTGTCACAGGTCCACGTAAGTAATAACATGGTACCTAGAGATGGCCATCTTAGATGAAGTCAGACCAACAAAAAGAGATAACATTCAAATATTGTGATTCTAACAGGATCATGGACTCTGAACTCCATGATCATGATCCAATAAGAAAGAAATTTTAAGTATCTGATCTGATCGTAAGATCTTCTTACTGCATGGGCTTCGTGAAGGTCAGGACTAAAGACTAAATACCTCACACCAACCAAACCCACAAAGACTCACGTTCTGAGAAACCATGTGACCTTAGTGGATTTTGTAACAGATTCCAGTTTCAAATAAGAAGGCCCATCCTTGTATGAAGATCGTATCATCGTGAAGTATTAGAAATACAAGTCAGATCCAAAACTTCCTCATTGTAATAATTACCATAACCTTGTAGACTCGACATGGAAGGCTCAACACTGTCACACACACAATCATCCCTCCAAGGCGATTATCCACTAGTGATAAGAGTCGTCAGAGCTAATAAAACAATCCACAAAATCCTATCGACAATGGAAGCTCAAGTCGACATCATCTTCAGACGTGTAAAATGCTTTGGTAGCCATTCTGGAAAAAAAAAACAAGACAACAAATGCGCGCCGCTCTCTTCTCTCGCTCTTGGGAGAGGCTTGAGTCAAGCACGCCACCTGCGGATTCTCCGAGAAAGAGTACACCAGGTCGATGTTAACTAGTGCTAACTTTGGGGAGACCCCATGCCAAAGTTGTACAACAACAGATTTCTTATAGTAGATGCCCCATAAGCTACACAGCATAAGTGCCTCTAATACCATAAGGCTCATCCCTCCCGCCACCACATGGTTATCAAATTCCTCAACCGCACGGAGTAGGAAATGGTTCTGGTGAAACTAGAGATAGCTCGGAGCATTTCAAAGATCAATGAAACAAAACGGTTGACAACATCTACATGGATGAAAGCTCGACATGCGATTTGCAGCACCACCAAGGCCTCGTGAAGAACTACAAAGATGCGCCTGGATAACCAAATTTAACACACCTCATTTACATAGGGTCTAAGCTGGCTAAGAACATGGAGGTGTTCACCTGGTAGCAGGAAGACATGGGCTTAAAATCACCCTAAGAGTAATCACCCACAGGTTGAACGCCACTCCATCTCTCTGCCGCGCCAAGGTGCATAGAGCTCGGTCCCTAGAAAGTGAGGCAGAGAGAGATAAATGAAGAGGCCCATAAGCTCCTCCACAGATAATTAGAGGCTGAAATATTCCCAGGCTGGCCATCATTGCTCAGAAAAGCAAACTAAGAATGGCGACTTTAATGATTATATCATCAGAAGTCCCGCTTAAAGATAGCCTTCACTTGACGACCCTCACAAGGACGCCACCGTCTGTCATGAAAACCTCAGCCTTCATGGACGCCTAGCTACAACCAGATCAAAGATGGACCTCAATCACCGCAGAAGACCTCATTCATAATGGGCAAGAACTTATCAAGTGGTCATGATGCCCTTCGACTGAAGAACGCAGAGCCACCTACTAGTTGTCTGAAACGTTATTCTGCAAGCAAAATTGGCGATCTATGGAGGTATATATGTATACATGTTGCAAACAGTTGGCGCCGAGCCCTATAACCACCCAGCGTCTCGCTCTCTCTCTCGCCCCCCCCTCCCTCTATGGCTTTCCCAAATCCAAGAGCCACAATACGGTTAAACCCACTCACTGCGCCTGAGTCTCCCACGAGAAAAAAAAAAAAAAAGTTCCCTTTGCCTGATAGTTGAACAATGCAGAAATATTAAACCCACAGATAAAGGTCACCATGCTACCACCTTCAAACATATTTTTTTTTAATATTCAATCAATTGAAGAATATTATTGCTCAGGTCTCCATGCCACCACAAATGTCACCTTCTTTCTGTGTTCGAAAAGGCCTTCCAATACCACCAAAGCGAGGTATCTCCGGGGCCAAAATGCCTCTCTCGCGCTTCTCGTAAAATCTACCTCCCCAGCTCTCCCGCTCTAGTGCCTCCCTCCCCTCCCTCCTCTCCCAGTGTGAGAGTGTGTGTGTGTGTGGTGGTGGGTAAAAAAGATGAACTCCCACTCCCACGCCAGCTGGTTTCAGACTCAACTAGTGCCGCCTTGGTCGAGAACCTTTCGACAGGCACAACATTCAGTCACGACAGTCGGCCTAAGAAGAGTAGAGGGTAGGTGGTCCAAGACAGCCTTAAGCTGTGATCCCAGCATTAGTAACGATGATCCAAACCACCTATTTCATGTCACCATCAAATCTAAACTCAAGATTTCACAAGAAAAATACTATATTGAACCAGAAACTTGAAGATCAAGGGTATTGTAGAGATGATGGAGTTCAGATCACATGGCGTCATGATAAAATAAAAGGGCAGATCTCGGTAGATTATATCATGGAATCTTTTCGCTACCCCAAGAATCTACCCTGAATCACCGGGACCAAGTAGTTCTGCACCTGATATGAGGTTATCACGATCTGTACGCAACGCCAAATAGCGCATGCAACTGATCCCACCTCCGCATCAGATAGATGTGGAATACGCTCATGCTAGATTCGCCTTCTGCTCTAATAACAGGCCTCCAATATGAGTCATTATAGTCATTTAACCCTTGCCCACTCCATGGAAAGTCGATCAAATTGAAGTGAGCAAAGACTCCAATTGGTATGTGGTGTTTCATATGAAGACTCTACAGCTGTATGAGGGAGAAATATTGATCCCCATCAAGATAAAAGTAGAATTGCTTAAAAAGTTCACATTTTGTGCTCAAGTCAAACATGCATTTATAGATGAGACTTCAGCTCATGTTTAGAAAACTCCAACAAATTTCACAGCACACATATAGTGTTTTTTTATCTCCAAGCACTGACACCATGATAATTCCTTAACCCCCAAGATGATCACAAACTATAGTCAGATGTTAACTGTTTGAATTAATCCAACTATGTAGGTGTAATGTGGTGTGTAGAGTAGTAGTGTGTGTGTGTATGTGTAAAAGTGTAGTGTGTGTGTGGTGTGGTGTGTAGATCAATACATGGGAGCTAATCATGCCAGAAGCTTCAACAAAGAGGTGGACCCAAACCACTGAAGGTCGCAAGATTCACCAGTCACTGTGGACCTTTCTTATAATGAGGCCACACCCATTCCTTGCAAGTAGGAATGAAGATGCCAATACATACCGTGAGGGCATCAAGATTCATGGCAACCACATTTGTTCTTAACTGAAGAAAACTGATGTGGTAGGGGGAAGAATTTTACCACAATGTCAAAGATCAGAATGAATGGTTTAAAACAAAAGTTATTAGATATGCTAAGATCTCACTAATCAACACTCTGACGTCAATCATAGCCTTGGTCTTTTTCAAAGAATTTCAAGGAGATTTGGACCCTCACCATCAGAAGGCCAACGCAATTATCATTGTGGCTGTGGACTATTTTAACATAACAGCCGAACCTTTAGCAACAATCAAGCGTAATGTACACCGCGGCAGGCGCGTGCGCGCGGCGCGCGCGCGTTGAGCGCGCGCATCCGCGCCGGCTGGCGTGCTCAGATCCTGAGGTCCTTCGGCACCGAGTGGAATGGGAAATAGTTCGACAACTGTCAGATTTCGCCTGAAGCCAGACCAAGAACCGCATCAACATCCCAGCCATCTACGCCCAATGGTGCGAGGTCATAAGACTTCTCGGCGTAATACTAAGACTAAATTAGAAGATCTAAAGGAAAACATAATATCTCCCGAGGTTATGTGGGGCACACGTAACTATGCTGTAGTCACAACTCAAGAGAGACCCCATTCGCTTCAGCAGCCTAGCACCGAAGAGTAGCCCCCGTCATACCGATTTGTTGCCATGATCAATCCTTATGCCGCTAACGACAACGAGAGATATGGGCAAGGCTGGGCAGCAAGGTTAAGCAAGGGCAAGCAGCAAGGCAGGCCTTTTCTTCACTCAAACCAGACTCTCTAGAAAAGCAGAGGTCCTGGGCTGACGAGAACACCATCACGTGAAGACAACAAGATACTATAATCATGGTCAAACCCAGAATATAATCCTGACTAACTGTTCTAAAGAAACTTCGTCAAAGCAAGAGTGATCCTCACACAAGTGAAACCTGGACCCACTGGAAGGTCTTTATGATCTTATCTGATAGTCCCACCCCGCAAACCAATAGATCCCATGGGTGGGTAAAATAAAGGTGGTGGGGTAGCAAAGAAAACCCCACCCACTCATGGAATGCCTGAACATCCTGCAAATGATTCTACTAATAAGACCTCAGGTAAATGTAGTCTTCACAAAGTATTCAATGTTTGATTTAAATAACAGTCTGGGTGTTCATTTTTAAGTTTCTTCATATGGTGGGTCAAAAAATGCTTGTACTGATGTGCTAGTTGTACTGCTCTGAAGGTCCAGTGTAAAAAGCACATGCTTTACAAAAGTTGGTTCATATTTCAAAGAGCTACACTAATGACGTGGAGGACCACAAATAACAGAGCTGTTCCTGCACCTTAGAGAGACAAAGCAAAAGACAAAACAATTCTTACTCCAAAAAGAAAAACCCATAAGGCAAAATAGAGAAAGAAGCAAGGAGTCGCTTGGTAAAGCTTTTAAAAGTCACATGAACAATAAATACATACTTCATTTCGTGAAATTATGAATCAAATTTTTAGAGGATTAGAAAATCTTTTTACATCTCAAAAATTTACAATCAAAAGGCCTGTTTCCCATCCAAAAAAATTAAAATCACAGAGTTGTTCTTCACATCAAGCTAACACCCCACTGGCGCAAAACCACAAGAAAGAAAAGAAGGAGTAGACAGAGAAAAAGAAAGAAGAGAGAAAGCAGAGACATGAGAAAGAGAAAAGGAAGGAGAAGAGAAAGGAGAAGAGGGGAGAACAATGTAAGAATACAGAAAAATGGACTTAAAAGTTTTTCCTCCAACATAACGCTCTCCACCTGCTCTTGGGTAAGGTATCTCCTCCTTACCGCCCCTCCCAGCCTTCACTACAGGACAAGGAATAACTCCCACAAATACTAGGGAAAACACAAATCTCACAAATAGCGTAGTGCAGAACTGAGCGCCAACCCATGACCAATGACGCATGAAGACACCAACTGCCCATCACTACAAACCCAGCATTACCAAAGGCAGAAGAAAATAGATGAGATAACTCACCTACCAGTGAAGGCTATTATGTAGTTCTACACTGAATTCACGTGATTCAAATCGATTCCCACAAACTCACATTAAAGTCAAGTATGTTTTCCAGTGGAAGGATATTAAAGAGATATGTGGCATAATTTCAAAGGAGCATTTTGTATTTTAGTTCGTAGAAGTGCATTATCTTCAGAGCCCCTGTGAGTTCACCTTGAGAGCCTGCACCCACTCCAAACTAAAATGAACAGCCCGTGCCGCAGCCACAGGCACCTAACTGCCGCAGCGGCTCCCGTGAGCCAGGAGCCCAGCTCAACTTCGCAGCTGAACTGCCCAAAAGGCCTCAGAGCCCAGGAGCCCCTGCAGCTCACTCCGAGAGCCCTAAACGCCCCAGAGGCACCAATACCATGTGTAATGGTAGGTGGTGGTAAATCAACTGGCAGCCCGCAGCTTAATCCGCCGCCAGCCGCCTCAGAGCCGAGACTCCAGATTCAGCCTTTGTGTGGTGGAGTCTGGCATGGACTGTCTCATTCAAGGAAGGCCCTCGTAGCCAGGTTTCCATGAGCCGCTTAGAGCTTAACTGCATAAAAAGGCCTCTCAGATTCAAGAGCCCCTCCCAGCCGCTTTGAAGAGCTCAACAACAGAGGTATAACAGCTTCAGAGCCTAGTAGTTAATTTTCTGAGCTTAACCGTCAAAAAGCCTGCAGCTTCCAGAAGCCTCAGCCACTTCGAGAGAGCTCTAACAAAATTGTGAGGGCACAATAGAAGCCAGAGCCAGATTTGCTCAGAGCTTAATTAAGCCATGAAGGCCTCAGCCTGTGAGCCAGTAGCTAGCTTTTCGAGCTGAACTCCGCCAAAAGGCCTTGTAACCTAGGAGAGCCCTGTAGCCTTCGTACGCTTTGCGCAGCTTAATCAAGCCAAGGAAGGCCTCCTGTTTAGTTCTCCATGTAAACTGCAGCTTTCTAGAGCTTAATCACTCAAAAGGCCTCAGAGCCCAGAGCCCAGTACTTCAGCTTTTGGGAGAGCTCAAACAAATTTCGTAGGGCACAAGGCTACAAAGCCAAGAACCTGTAGGGCTAGTTTTGCAGCTTAACTAACAAAAAAGCCTCAGAGCCCCCGGTGTTTCTAAGATTCACAGCTCAGAGCTTAATCGCTTCAAGGAAGGCCCCTAGCTCTAGGAGCCTAGCCAGTTTTTCTCAGCTTAACTACTTAGAAAGGCCTGTGTTTCGTGAGCCTCTCAGATTTGCTTTGAGAGTCAGAACACTTAGGCATAGACAGTGTGCAGTGTAGTGAAAAACAAGAGCTTAGTAAATTAGCTCTGTAGAGCTAATCACTCAAGGAAGGTCCCGCAGCCTGGGAGCCCCGGGGCTCAGCTCAGCTTAATTGCCTCAAGGATAGCCTCTGTGATCTAGGAGCCCACAGCCTGAATTCCCCGCAGCTATTTGCCCAAAAAGGCCTCAGAGCCCAGGCTTCCCAGAGCCGCCTTGGGCAGCCTCCTCCCTCCTCCTCCTCCTCAAACGCCCTCGAGCCACAGCCTGCAGTGGTCAAGAAATTGCCTCAAGCTTAACTCAAGCCAAAAGGCTCTTGTAGCCCAGAGCCTCATGTCGGGCTTTTGAGAGAGCCTGCCTCCTCAAAGGGTAAGGCCAACAGCCCAGATCCCAGTGAGGCTCGCTTGCAAAGCTTAACCCAAGCTCAAGGAAGGCCTCAGGCTCAGCAGGTGGCAGTCAGTGCCTGCCAGCTTTCTGATCCCCAAAAAAGGCACACATTCAGCCCCAGCGTCGCCTTTAAGAGAGCTTCAAATCACTGGAGGCGCAGTAGCCTAGAGCCCAAAGAGGCCGCTGTAGCCACTGTCAAAAGGCACAATAGCCTGTGAGTCTGAACAACTCGGGCTACAGAGCCAAACAATCTGGAGAAGAATTAGGCCCCATAAGGTGTCATAGCCAAGAGCCCCGGTGGCTGTGGGCCAGGTTTCAAACAGCTGTGGCGCACAATAGCCCAAGAGCCCAGATCACCTGTGGTGCGTAGCGGAAAGCAGCAGGTGGTGCAGCTAACTACCTGGCATGTCTCAGTCAGGAGCCCAAGAGTCGGGCCAGAGCATCGCGCCGCCTGCAAGGAAGAACAGCTTCTCCAGAGTTAGATAGTTTCTGGCTGGCTAAGGAAACAGACAACAAGTCACATGAGATAATTCAAAATAATAAAAGAGCACAAATAATTAATGAATTTTGATAAAACCTGAAAACATGCTTAAGAAGAGGAAAATCCTGTGTCAATGGCCTAAAATAACATACAAATAAAAACTTTAGTTTCCAGGCTGGGCTCTCATTCAGCCATAGTTCAAAGCAAGCAAAGTCTCGGTATGCAAAAGAGTCATCTGAGGAAACCCAAGATCATCGGGCAAGGAGCACAATAGGCCTCAGCACTTTGCTTTGTCGCCTCAGCCTCAGCAGATTTTCAACTTCATCAATGAAAAACTGATGTTGAACTGCTCTGGAATGTTTAGAAGTCCTGTGGCCGAAGTGTGTTGCCCCCAACATGAGGCGCAGCCCCTTCCCCCCTCCCCTCCCCCCCTCTCCCCCCCCCCTCGTCTTCAGTCTCTTCTTCTTTCGCTTCTTCTTCTCTTCTCTTCTCTTCTCTCTTCTCTTCTTTCTTCTTTCTCTCTTTCTTCTTCTTCTTCTTCCCCCCTCTCCCCCCTCAGATCTCCTGGGAGCTCACACTACAGGCAGGCTCCCTCCCGCACTTCCGGCATAAAGCCTACTTTCTATGGTCCATCCGGTTAATGAGTTTCTTCCACTGCTACTTCCACAGAGAGAAAGAGAGAGAGAGTGTAGAGAGAAATAGAAAAACAGGAGTGAAAAAAATGCAGTGCGGCCACACCTGGGCAAGAAAGAACATGAACCCATTCATCATTTGTTACTATTTCTTCCTC
This sequence comes from Tetrastigma voinierianum, assembly GCA_016808115.1. Lineage (NCBI taxonomy): Eukaryota > Viridiplantae > Streptophyta > Magnoliopsida > Vitales > Vitaceae > Tetrastigma > Tetrastigma voinierianum. The sequence goes on from JAEQBH010001393.1 coordinate 13,201, forward strand.
TTCCTTTCTCTCTCTCCTTCCTACACACACACACACAGGCCACCTTCATTGCAACAATCTTCCGCCAGAACCACGTTCTTCGCCACTCCTTCCAAGTCCTCCCACCCTCTCATCCTGTCAGATTTTCGCTGGTCAGCCATGTTTCAAAACAAACTATGAGTTTGGCAAGCCCAAGGTTGGTCCATTATTCAGCTCAAGGTCACCTCTGAGGTCAAGAGGCAACTTTAGGGTTCTCTGAGAAGATCTTCTGTCGCCATGAGGCCTGGGCAAGGCCTGTGGGTAAAGGTGTAATCTTCTACAGCCTTCATGCAAGTAGCCACCACAGAAATAAGAAAGAGTCATCAATGCATCTCAAACAATAAGAAAATAATACTCAATAAAGGAAGTGCCATTGCGCAAAGTGTTTCAGAGCGGCAAGAACTAAAGCCTCTTAACGGGACATGGTTTAAATTTTGAGGTTTAACACAAAGACAGGAAAACAACTTTAACCGCAATCTACGATAGGAGAAACAGAGAGGTGTGCAGTGAGAGTCCCCATCCCCCACAAGACCAAAGCCACCCTTCCCACTAGTCAGACAGGAGGAGGAAGGTAGATAGTGCCACGCCAGTTACAAGACTGCAGACCAAATAGAAGATCCCCAAGGCCAACGCCTTCTTCAAGAATCTCCAGCCCCAAGGCGAAGGCGGGTGGGCACCCCCCCCCACCCCCGACTCCTCACTTTAAGATTCTACTGGAAAATCCCTGTGGGAAGTCAAGTTTTTCTGCTTATGCTTCATTTTTCTTACCAGCACTTCAGTGGCTCGGCGCGCCTCTCAGTGGGAAGGAAGGCCGCCAACAGAGAGGCTCAGGCAAAGACCCAACAGCCACCCTGGTGATGTGTGACGTTCTGGGAGCAGGCTCTTCTCTCCTCTCTCTTCTCCTGTCCTCTCTCTCTCCTCTCTCTCCTCTCCCTTTCTCCCCCCCCCCTTCCTTCATTTATTTGTAAGGATGGAAGATCCCTCGGTAATTCAGAAGTCAAGGTGTTTTACACTCAGACCCACCCTTAGAATATCCCACCTAATGAGCTCGCAGTAGTCAGGGGTGCACCCAACCAACCTCCAAGCCGCCTCAGTTCCCTCCCCCATCCTTACGCTACACTGTGCCGCACACCCGAAAAACCACAGCCACAACCAAACCAGAAGCTGTGGGAGAATAATAACAATAGCTCACACCCAAGGACTTCCAAAATTAGACCCATCAAGCAGCGAGAACCACTTAGGTTCACTGGTTGTCCTGGGAGGTTGAACGCCAAGCGCATCTTCCCTGAGCTTTTAGGCAGGATGTTATATCTCACTGTGGCTAAACACAAAATAGCCCTCTCTGCCCCCCCCTCCCAGAATTTAAGGGGAGGAAGGCATGCCGAAAAATAAATCAAATGAGTCGAAGAATTCACTTAGAAATGTGTTAAGGAACCTTCCAGGACTCCCTTAATTAAAAAGGTCTAGTAATAGAAAGAATGGAACCCCAAGCCTTATCCCTGAAAACAACAAGAGGCCAACCAAACGCCTGTTTGGGGGTGGGGTGTGGAAAAGTCAATACTATGTTGAAATGCCGGTGACATACTACAGCAAGGCAAGGGAAGGCCAAGACTATTTTCAAAGACCGCCAAAAACTAAACCATCTTAGGAATAATGGATGACGAGGCGAAAATCGAGCGCCAAACATGATCAACCGTGGCTCCTTAGTGAGTGGTAAAATTTCATGTGAAGGCCTCGACTTAATTAGGCCCATCAGATCCGAACACCACTAAGTCTCTAAGATATTCCCACATGGTATCCGTGGGTACGGATCGCTAATCTTTCGCTTCTTGCCAAGGTAGGATGACCACCACGGAGCTCTAACAACCGCACCGGGAGACCACCGTGACACACCACCACTGAGCCCAAATTCGCCCTAGGCCCGGGCTCCGCGGCAGCCAAGAGAGCCGATGGCCCGGCCGCGGGCTGCAAGGCTGGGCTGCTCATGCGCATGCGCTGCATGCTACATACTATACATAGCACGATGATTACAAAGATAAGAAAGGCGAAAAGAAAGATAAAGGAGGGCCTCAAACATCCAAACAAGCTCAAAGGACAAGTTAAAAATAAGATGAAACTAATGAAGGTGAAGAAACAGCATTTGATCCTCAAGAGGCAAGAATAACAAAGGTCACAACGACAAAGATAAGCCGTGCGGGAAAATCAACCCGCAGAGAAATAGACTCAAAAAGCCACCACAACGCTGGCAGAGAAAGACAAGTGAATTACCAAGTGATGGGTCTTGGGTTAATAGAGGCGATAACTAATCAGCGCGAAAACAAAAGTCGTTATCACAAGACGTTGACTCGCGCCACAAGGCCCCAATCAAACCATCCCTGCGAAGGCCACATGAAGTCAAGACCCACCCATGAAGGTACCCCCCGCCGCATACAGCTTCTGCGCGTTTTTCGCTGCAGCCAAGACGCCACGAACAGGTCAGGAAAACAACCACTGTTAGTACAAACAGTCCAATAAGCCCCAACAATGCCATATGTCGGCAAGTTTTCTTTTTTCTTTTCTCTAAAAGATATGAAGAAACAATAAAGACATAAAAGAGCTTAGCCCACCACATAGGTCCAAAACACGAAGGCCAGGTCAGGACCCGCCACCCCATTTGAGAAGCAGACGTAAACATCCAAGAACTGCAGACAGCTGAAAGCACCCAACTTCCTAATTAAATTCCACCAATTAGGGAAGTAGAGATTTCTAATGAATTGTTCAACAATTATCCCTATTAATCGTTAATTAAGGTGAAAGAAAATCCCTCATCCAATGGGAGAAATATTTATCATCATCCAATTAGAAAGTTATCCCATCATCCATTATAAATACAAAGCAATTCACAATAGTAAAATTTATGCTCGGGGGGTCAATTTGTTACAAGGCTGATATTCTTCCACCAGAAATGGAATTGATTTAGTAAAAAAGTGTATTGGAGAGGTGAACTGGCATCCGCTGATCCTTGAGCTTCACTTATAGATCTTCCACATTCGAGTCATGATCTTCAAAGAACCCAAAAAAAAATAAGTAAGGTAAGCTCATCTCCTTTTCTTTTCTTTCAAATTCCTTTTCCTCCTTCTCCGCCTCTCTCTCTCTCTCTCTCTCTCTCTGCCCTCTCTCTCTCTCTCTCCCGCCACTCCCCCCTCCTTGGTGGCGTAGCGTGTGCAGAGCGCGCACCGTCAATATAATAACAAATAATAATAAAAGGTTGAACCATATTTTGGTAGAATATATCAAAGTAGTTGTGTTGAACGTATCAAAGTAGTTGTGTTAATAGTATAATATTTTAAATTTGGATATTATATAAAAATTTGATGACATTTTAATTAGTAAAATTTGATTCAATTTTGGTATTTATTTTTCTATATTGAAAATTTATTGTTTTGATAAGAAAATATAAATATTATTTTTATAGAAATGTTCAGGATGATGTTTCTTATTGATGTCATTTTATCAATTTATAAAAGTTGATTTTGCCAAAATACTCAAAGATATCGCTTTTTTTTATAAGGCCACTGTTAATATTATTGAAACTTTATCCAAAGATGTCGTTTTTATATGTTATTGTTAACATTAAAAACTAGTTTTAAATTCCTCATCATGGGTGACCCACATGCATGGTGCCTTCCAGCAGAAGGTCATTATTGAGAACACTCTAAACACCTGAAGCCGCACATGGTTAGGTATATTAAAGTTAATAGAATTTTCGAAAGTCAAACAGAGACCCGAAATTATAGAGACAAGGGTGTGCCATTTACTACCACTTGAGGATATGAGAGGCATAAACAAGGTTTATATGCAATTATGGAATTTGAAAAAGATGGAATAAGAAATTAGAAAGAATAGATAATTTCAAAACGTAAAAATAACTATGCCAAATAACATGAAGATGAGGACTCAATGAGTAACAAAGGAAAAACCATAATATGATATAGATCAAAGTTTATTTTTGCCTTTGCAAAGAGAAAGGAAAACTGTGTAGCAGAGAGATGAAAAATGAGAAGTTCAAGAGGGAAGATAATGAGCCAAGAAGAAAGGTATGATTTCTTATGATTTTTTTGTAAGTCTAGTTTTTATTGAAAAAGTATGGATTCATTTTGTCTAGACTTGAAGGGAACTTGGTATAAATTTGTATGGAATTTATGGTTTTGTAAGGATTTCTATGAGTTTTTACTAATAAGGGAACTGTGTATTTTGGACTTTGGTAGAGTTTTATGGGTTCTAAACCTAGTGGGTTTAGTTTGGAATTGATCCTAACTCTAGGTTTGAATGAAATGGAAAGAAAACTCTAGCTTGGTTAATATAAGCATGAACCCCCACTTATGTTTTTGCAAGAATGGTGGACTTTGTATGGGTTCTGACCTTCACCTAGGGTTTGGGTATGTGAAGTTCTAAACCCACCACTACAAGATGAATACGAGTGGTCTTTGATGTATATCGAGTATTGAAGGGATCAGTAACTATAGTGGAAAAGGAAGAAAAACATACACTCAAGTTTTCAAGCTGCTTTGACCAATGTCGATTCTAATGCTTAACTTTGGTCATTTATCCACTCAAAGCTGATTCAATGCTGCTGAATTAGACTCTGCAAGAGATCAACCATCCCTCAAATATCTATCTTCGAATTCTGACTCTATGCCTAAAATTCAATCAAAGAGAGATGTTCACAAATTTCGTCAAGCTTTTGATCATAACAGAATCTTCGGTTGTTTAGGATAGAATTTGAGTTTGGTGTCGGGATTTAAGATTCCAGTTGAGAAGAACCTTAGCACCTTAGCTTTCAAATTACTACAAACAGCCAGTATTGTGTAGCGAGTTAAGACCTCGAGCATGAGTATTGGCAACTATCCCTGTGTACTCCAAACATCATCACTAATAGGATGGGCACACATGGTGGGGGTGTATGCGAACACTCATAAGATAGGTCATGTTGAAATGCCAACTTTAGTTTGGATGATCCAATCTGACAGATTCCAATTTCTACAAAATAGGTTCATGAGGGAAAAGAACATTGAAATTATAATATTAGGTACCATCCTGTACAGCACTGAAAATGCCATATGAATAGGTGAGCATAATACAGACATAAAAATAATATACAAGAACAATGTAATGTGTATAAAGATAGTTATGGAGCTCTGAAAGATATACATAGCATGACCTACCTAGGAATCAAGAGTGAATTCTTGTGACTTTATATGAAATTCCTCCCTTATAGGGTTTGATATAGAGTGTAGATTACTGTTAGATTATGGAATCTTCCCCTCGAGGATGGACTGTAAGAATCAAGGATATGAAGCTGGTTTGTCTCACTGGGGTGACTAATGATCAGAGATTGCTTTATGCCAAGGCTTAAAAGGTTATAAATATATTGAGCTATAATAATCTCAAATGACAAAAGATAAGAGCACGCCATATTGCAAGTCAGTTGCCATTTTTCAATGCTGGAACTCTGCACTCCCTTCTCTTCGCACCTGCCTTGGGTAAGCTCAGGAATCTGTAAAAGGCGGTCCTTTGAGGCCCAGAACCCCAGGAGAAGCAGATACAATATTATTTATAATATCCAAAAACATAGTATAGAATGTTGCATGTGTGGGGCCAAAGTACTGATTTTCTACTGCTTAGGTAACTTGCATAACCTTCATAGACCTGCTTAAAGTCTTGACCTGCTAAGTTTCCCCCTCCTTGAGCCTAAACCATCCAGTAGCGTTATATGTATTGACCTTGCAATATAAACTGAAATATAAAGATATACTGTCACCGGTGCCGTGCTGCGATTTTCTCAGTATTTGTAAATTTAATCATCATAGACTCGCATGGGGTATTTTGGTATTATGAAGTCATCGTTCAGAATTCAAACTGGTATATTGAGCCAATGAAAACAAACAACAGCATCTGTCAAACAATCTGTTAAACAGCTACTAACGTTTGCTAAAGAATTAACATGGTGGTAAAGACAGATAAGAAACAAGAAAGAGTAATATATGGATTGATAAAGATATGATAAAACACCATATGTATCAGAGCCTCACTCACTCTGCTGGAGACAGAGATAGAATCAACAAAAAAACATGGCATAGAATGTAAGGGCATAGGTCATAAAGATGAGAACCATGTATATGTATATGTCAAACAAAGATATAAGATGCTGTAAAACAGATAATATATGAACAGAAGATATATGATATGAATATAATGACTTTGTCACATAGTATGGGATGATAATGATAAAACACATTGAATGAAAAAGCTTACGGATAAACATGTGTACACATATAGCCAATCGCTGATAGAAAGACAAAATACATGGATGTGAAAATGATATGGTATGGTTATGAATAGACAAAAAGATATATACATATACATATATAAGAAAGAGACACATATGACATATGGAGATATATGGTATATACATATATGAATATAAGAGGTATAGATGATTCATGATATATATATTAGATTCTGTAGTTATGTTGATACCAATATAAGTCCAATGATAGAAAAGAGGAGAATACACGTATGTAAAAGAAATATGAGAACAACAATACGAAGCAAGAGTATGTGAAGGCATTACACAAAATAAGGAGAGAGGATCTGATTCATACATGATAAACAAATGGGCTATCTGTTTTGTGATTTTAGAGAGCACGTATCAAAATACTGCCCATGAAACCGGTAGAGGAAAGATTAATGCCTATTAGGGAAAAATAAGTATAACATACTGATCACAGCCTCATTGGCCTATTAGCAGTCATTCTTCTGCCTTTGAGAGATGGTCATCATTGCCTCTGCATAATGATGGTCACGCTGGCCTGCGCTTTCCCTTTATCCACTTCTATACAGTGCAGATAATAAATATAAAATAAAAATGATTTTAGATATGACATGTGTGAAAAGAGTATTTATATGATTCAGCTGATAGCACCTCACATGATGATGCTTTCAATACATTTATACTGATCTGAAGGATATATAAAACAAGAGAAATGTGAAATGATCCAAACACAGAATAACAGATATGGAAAAGCATGTTAAATATAACAAAGTATATGAAATAAAAAGTATACAAAGGGTATTATAAAAAAGTAATAGAAAATTAGAAGAGTATGAAAATAGTATGAAGAGTACATGTGAAAAAGAGTAATAAATATTATATGATACAAGGCAAAGAAATAAGGGTTATTGAAACAGAACATAAACAACTGGTATAGTATATAATCCATGGCAAAGTAAGAAGTGATACAATATAAGGTATATAGAATAGATATGTAACATGAACATTAGAAAGAGAATGATCAAATGGATAAGATGGAATAAGAAATAAACAGGATAAAGGTATGTCAAATCATGATAGAAGTGTACTGAAAATGAAATGATAAGATAAGTAATGGTTCGAGATCGACTATAAGTATCGTCGCCCTGAGATGTTTCCAATTGCCGCAAAGCTAAAGAATACAGTTTAAATCCAGAGGATGTAAAGGTGAAGATAAGGATGAGGATTGTGATGATCCCATATCATAGAGCTAATCTTGTAGATAGTGCCTGCCTCAAAGATCGCTCTAAACAAATCTCTATTTTTCTTCTCTTCTCTTCTCTTCTTCTTTCTTCTTCTCTTCTCTCTCTCTCTCTCTCTCTCTTCTTTTTCTCTCTCTGCTCTCTCTTTCTCTCTTCTCTCTCTTTCTTTCTCTCTTCTCTTCTCTCTCTCTCTCTTCCTCTCTCTCTCTCTCTCTCTCTTCCTTCCTTCCTCCTCCCCCTTCCTCTCCTCTCCCTCTCTCTCTCTCTCCTCCTCCCCTCCCCCCTCCTCCTCCTCCCTCCTCTCCCTCTCCTCCTCCCTCCCCTCTTCTCTCTCTCTCTTTCTTCTCTTTTTGAACAGTGCAGGCAATGTCATTATAGCAATGGACCGTAGAACATGAATGCACTGTGTATGTAAGGGTCAGCACTTAAGGCTAGCAGAATTGTGGACTGAGAATGGAAAAGGTGTCGCCCAGAAAAGCCAAGAGTCCACCCGGCAAGACTCGCACACCTTCTGATCAAATGCAAGAAGCCAAAATTACAAACAATCACTACAGTAATGTGGGTATTTGGTTATAAAATGTTACTTTACTTTCCACATACTTAAAAGTGTCATTGTTTCAGTATTTTCCTTAAAAGACCCAGTAACTTCATCCCACCCCTTTTTTATCACTTAGTAGCTATAAGATATTGATATTAGATTAGAGATAAGAATATTTGAAAGTTTCTGAAAAGAACTTTAGTGCAATAGTTTTAAAATATTTAATGTTTGAAAAATAATGAAACAAATTTCTTAATCAGTGTTATGGTAACACATATTGATTTTGTATCCATGTAAATTAAAGTTCTCACACCATTTCCCATTTTTATTATTAACGTCTCTTAACAATATCTTAAATAAATGTTTTTGTGTTACAATTATTAGGAAATGGTTGATCAAGAACTGATATAATTTAGAGAAAAATCTAAGTAGATTAAGTAAAGTTAGAATTGGGGTCTAGGCATACATTGACAACCTAGAATGAATCTAGTATATCAATCCTTATTGATTTGAGGAAAATAATCTCAAGGGTGAAGTGCTAAAATTCTACTTCTACATAAAGGAAAAATTTTGCAAAAAAACTTCATAATATGATTCGGGGTAATTTCTAAAATGAACTGAAGATGGCAGGGTAATGAGGTTTGACACTGATGAAGAAAAGGAGTAGAACATTTTTTTTTTTTTGAATAAAATACTAAGCACTAAAATGGAGATAAGTGTCTCTGCTGTGAGAAAAAGAGAAGGAAGAAAAATCGAAATGAAAGGTATTATAGGAGACTTTAATTTAGAGTTTAAGAGAAATCAATGAGAGATGTATGGTGTTTAATATAAAAGATGAAATGTTGGGTATCTGATTTTCAAAAGTGTATTTATGGGCCTAAAAAAAGCTCTAATAATCTTAAAAATAGTATTATTATTTTTATTATTTCACTTATCTGGTCCATGTTTTATGAACAATTGTTTAAAATAATTATAAAATCATACTTTTTCTTATACAGAAAAATCTGAATTCTTAGTAATTTAAAATAGTATAATATATAAATAAAAAAGTTATTATTAAACCCATTAATTAAATGAATTTTTATATGGCTACTGTTTGAAGAATCTAATAATGGAACTGCAATGTATGATATCATAACTTTTGTTAATAAAAATTAATATGCCTTATTAGTAAAAAACATCAATTAAAGTAGATTCTGAAAAGAGAATTGTGATTAAAAAATAACCTAAAGACTGTCCAAATGGTAGTCCATAAGGTGTGTTCATATGACTATTATGTTAATAAGTGTATTTTTGTTTATTTATGTTATTTTTTGTACTTTTAAAAGTATTTACCAATTAAAATATTTTTGATATTTTTTCGCTTTATCAATATTTATGTACATGCTTTCATTATGACATTATTATTATCAATATTAAACAGAAGATGTTACCAATATTTTGACCTTTGTTTCTAATATAATGAATAGTTATTTTATAAAATTTAAAATTAATGCTTATATATAACAGAATAAAATATTCAGCCAAACCAACTCCACTCAAAAAGCATTGTTTCAGCCCAAACTCAACACCTCATACCCTTGAGCCTGATCCATCCCCTCCTTGCCAAGCCCCAATATCTCTAACTCTTCCACGAAAATTCTGGTTATTATTTAATTTTCAGGCCAATGAAACCAATTTGTAAATTTAACTCCATCACTTATGAAAACTTAGTGTCAATCATAGAGCTGAAGTAATCTTAAAAGAAAGTACAATGTGATTAAAAGTACAGAATGTGATTAAATAATGTTTGCATATATTATATATATATAATGGCTTACTTACTTATTATATATTTGTTCAACTGTTGTCATGCCATGAGGAGGTGGAAAACTATAAATATATGAATTTGAATTACTTGGTTAAAAATTAGAATGAAAACGGCTGTCCATAATTTGTTGTCTGGGTAGTTAATAAAACAAAACTTGTAAGTTAGATAATGACCCACTCAATGGATGCATTGAAATATCAGTGTAGTGGGAGAACCAAGTTTATTAGTATAAGAGTTTGAATTTGTTGAAGGTCTGAAAGATCTACCAAAACACACGCAAGAGAGACTCACATGAAAAATGTACACACAAATAAGTGTAAAATAAAATGATCAAATCACTTAAGATTAAATGTTTGGTCTTTGAATCTGGTTGATTTAGATCACATCTGGTAATCAATTACAATTAATAAATTATCATCATTAGATAAAGATGATCCACCAATTTATATTTTTAGAAGGAACTTAATACTGATAAATGTCATCATTTCAAATATTAGAAGGGCCTCGTAAACCTAACGAGGAATTTTAGCCTGTAACGCAAAGTGGTTACACATAGTATTATTTGGTTTTTATATTTGTTCGCCGGAAAATACTTGGAAAAAGTCGGATAGCCACACACACGCTTGAAAACTGCTACTGCAATGGAATGTCTTTATTTCCTTTAGCTCTGATTTCACCAAAAACCAAGCTTTCAAAAACAAAACAAACACACTTAGTCCTTCAAGATAAAAATCCAATTGTTTGATGTGTTCATATATTTTTTATTTATAACATATACATTGCATAGATATATTACGGTTTCTCTTATTCAAGTCAGTTTTTTAACTATTGTAAAAGTTACTTCAACATCAATTAAACTGTCCCCTACCCAGAATACTCTTTGAAATTATTGTTAGGCCTCCACTCAGCCTCAATCAAAAAGCTACAAGAGAAACCATCCAACTTCTGGTTCAGTACCATCTTACTATATATCTTCGCTTCACTGGGCAGGAGTTAATCTATACTCCAACATAGAATGTGATTTGCTTCACCCCAAGACTTTGACTCCACTGAGTGAACCTTCTTCCTAACTCATGATTCAAATCCCGCCACCTGACGACCACAGACTGGACGTCAAATGATATTCCTCTCTGATTTGACTCCCATCTAGCCTCTCCAAAGGCAAGTGGAACTGCTAGCCAATCAGGACCACAGGTAAATTCTCAGCTCACTTCAGAACACACTGGTGTTTTCCATGCCATACAAGCTTGAAGCATGAGGTCTGATCGTCAAAGGTCGCAGACATAATGCATGGAAGCTGGTTCATTGAAGGTGAAATAGTGAAGCCCTTCCATCTCACAAACATAGTGGAGATCGGTAAAATGATATTGATTTTCGTCATACAGTCATAGCTTCCTAATGAGTACCTGTGGTGGAGTCTCCAATGGTGGTTGAACCAAATCGCCAAAGAAGCTCGCATGGCAACCAAGCTCTCATAATCTGATTTTGAGTTGTTTTTCTCTGGATTGATTAAGACAAGGTAGTTTTTTGATGGGCAGTTAAGAATACTATCCCTGAAGAGAGTTTCAAAGAATAAGCACAACAAATAATTAAGTATAACATTTTGATCAGATTTATCATCATTATCATTGTATGAATGATCACTACACAAAGAGTTTATATTGGTCCCAACCTGGCTGAAGGTGGTTACACAAACTGGTGATAGACTTAAATAAAACAAACCAAACAGTGACTATAGGTGTGTATTAAATGCGTTGTATAAGGTCATACAGTTTCGGACTATAGATACCCTTTTAACTGTGGCCATGTCTTATAATTGTAGTTCACTTTTTAGCTGGCCCTGTGTGGTTCTGGTCAAAACATATTAATCCTAGGCCAGTTCTTATTTGGTAAATGATCACCACTCTACCATATCTATTTTAAATTATTTTTAAATATGGTAGAATGCGAAAAATTTCACTTTCAAATATTATTTCAAACTTATAGTTGTGAACTGTTATAAAATTTAATGAGTACAGTAACACATGAGAACCTTCTTTACCAAAACAAAATCAGCAATGTTCAGCAGAGATGCTTCATTGTCTTCAAACAATATTAAAACAACTTAGCCAATAACACATAATTTCAGCCTTGATAATAAATGATTAAACAAAATGAACATAGAATAGGGTGTTTGTGAATCATCAACTTGATGGTAGAAACTGCTGGAAACCATAATGAATCAGTTTCACTGCATCCACTGGCTGAAAAACCCTTCGGGGCAACATCATCACTCATCATCATCATCACGCCCACACATCTCAACAGAAGTCACTAACTTCCATGTCACAACCCATTTTTATCTCTCCCGGAACAAAAAAAGGGATTCCCTGAACTAGAGTATACGGAGTGTACTTATCCAGCTATACTAATCCCCAAAAGATCACTATGATGGGAAGTCTAAAACACAAAACCCAATACAAAAGAACATATCTATTTGTAAATATGAATAAATATGAGTGGTTAATATCATCGATTTTAACTGATCTCTTGGTCTTGAAGGCCATGCTACAAGATGTGTCTTTTTCCTCCGAGTTAACAGTTGTTGGGGTTTAAATACAGAATGATCTGCTTGATCCTTTCTAAACGAAAGATGTGAATGATAAGTTACTACCATCGAGACGCAGTTCCGTGTGAACATCAGTGCCAGCATAAAACAGAGCTTCATGCTTCAGAGAATAGTGAAATAAATTCATTTTACTAAACTGAAAGTCTGAAGGATAAAAAAATAAGGGAATAGATACCTGGAGCTACATCATCCTTGGGAAGTAGAACAAGAAGAAGAGCAACAGTAACTAGAGTCAAATTCTAGAGCATTTCTATTCTTAAAACCAGCCATTCGATGGTTGTATTATGTCCTTACCTAAGGCACATGCTTTTATGGCTTTCTCATTCTCAGCTTTATCAATTGGCTTTCCATAGAGAATATTCCCGCGAATCGTCCCACTTTGGATCCAGGAAGTTTGAGAAACATAGGCAATGGAACCAAATACATCAACCTGTTTGCAACCAACAAAAAGAAAAGAAGAATTAGAGAATCAAATTTGTAAACCATCTAGAATACTTATTGGTTTTACAACTCAGTTCCTGAAATTTTTGGAATCTCTCCAAGTATAGCATACAAGAGTGATGGTTAAGAAGTCCACAACCCTAAAAAGGGACCCTAGTGGATAGAAAAAGTTGCAAGATGTAACTCCACATTGAGTGGAGCCACCAAAGGAATTCCCTAATTTTTATAAATTAATGTAGAATATTTTGACTTTGGCCATGGTTGACATATTATCTATTATAAGGATCAATTACATCAGATCTTGGCTGATAGCACTAGTCCCAAGAGATTAATAGAGCATAAATGTAGTTTGCTTGAGATGGGAGCCCAATCCAACCCACATATATCCACTTTATCCATCTGCAAAGTTTTCAAAGGGGGCTCTCTTTCCACAACACCTAGCATTCAATTCCTTTCACACCCATTCTTATGATTAGCATTACACAATAAATGTCCTTTCCCTACCTTCTTAATGATGGGGGAGATAAGAGAGAGGGTGCGAGTGCCCTTACTAATGGGACATTTCTTCATAGAAAGAGCCACCTTTCACAAACAGGGTATACCACCTCTACCCTACAGATTTTTCTACCCAGGACATCTGGGCTCTATTGAAAAAAAGTGAGTTTTTGGGATATAAAGTATTGAGAAAAATAATTCACCTGTGCTAATCATATCTGTAAGAAAGCAATAAAAATAAAATAATTTCTAATTTTTAAGACACCCAATTATAGAATTCCATAGTTTGAAATACCATAACGTCTGTTCTATTAATTCTCTACACTTGAAAGTGTGAATATATATCAATGTTAGAGGCCAAACCGTAACTACAAATAGAAAGCAGAAGAGTATTTTTAACACAAACATATAAAAATCAATTGATAATGTCTAAAGAGAGAGTTATAGGGAGATGCCTGAAACTGTCTGGCAATAACCACAACCCTAGTTATTGAAGAATCATTAATAATCTCATCAAGACCCTCTTCACCCGACTTACATTCAAGCAGGATATGATGCGTATTCACAATTTTACTGCAGTGCATGATCTCCAGCTGGCAAAAGTGGCAATTTCAACATAAACAACCCCAAAACCTGCATCTTAGTTCTTCATAAGATACTTTTTTCTAGGTATATTTTTTTTTTGTCTACATTAGGACTCAAAACTCAAACCTCCCATAACACCATCCCATCCTTTTACCACTTGAGTCAGGTCTTAAGGGCCCATTATTTTACCACTACATACTCCCATAACAAATCATTTTACCACGGGCCAGTTATTGACTAATCTTACTAAATTCATGTAACCTTAAAATTAAGAACAACCATAACAAAATTAAAAGGCAATATGCAACTAAGAAAAAACAGAGTGGATAACAAACATGAGTTGCCATTTTAATATGAATGAAAGCATAGTAGACCTTGTAAAAATGAGTATATAAAAGTAAAAATGAAAAAATCTCCTTACAGTGAACAATTACTTTATCAAGAAGCATCCTAACAAACTGCTCAGTAGCAAACTTCTAATCTGTGACATTGCAAAGATAAAAACTGCCATAAATTATAATAATGCTGGGTGGAGTTTCTTTAAAATCAATGAAAAGAAAAGAAAAGAATTTAGAATGTTCTCAATCTATTTTTTTATGCATTCAATATATTTTTTTTAAGTAACACTTCTACATAGTATTTTATTTTCAATAATTTTCTATATTTGAACAATTATTTTTTTAAAACATCACAAAAAATGAAATGAAAAACCACTATCATCTAAAGAAACCAACTTGTTCAAACATGCCAATTTTTTGCCATATACCTTCAAGTTGATGATTCCCTACGTCTCTCCCTCCCCCCCACACCCACCCCCGGCCTCCCAATTTGATAATGATCAGGTAGTGTAAGTTCCAAACATGAGCATACTTTGAGGCAAAAGAGAAAAACCACCCACACCGAACCAAAGGAAGACATCACTCTGAAACATAAATAAACCACAAACTTACCTAAGGCTAGCTTCTAAAACCCATAATATACTCGATAGAAATCCAAAAATGTATACATATAAATGCCTAAAATCCTCATTTATGCAACTCCTATGGCGCTACATCAAATACTTCTCTGAAGCAAATATTTTGTCTTAAATTTTGGCCCATAAAAAGGTTTGGATCGAGGAGACAATTACTGGTAAGTGAAATATTCCAATCAGATGGTTTAAGGATTATTAAATTGATTAATAAAATCGGCATATAATTAACGAGAGAAGCCAATCTATTTGATTTGCATAATCAATCTAATTAGCCTTGAGATATATAAACATAATGGGGATAGCCACCTTAATTTAAGTAAATAAGCAAACTACATTTTGAACCAATATTTCAAATAACAAAGTTTCTGCACGATGATACACCAGCAAAAAATTGTTTTACTCATAGAAACCCCAAAAGGAAACTTCCAGAGAATCTGACAAATAAAGCAAAAAACCTAGAAATCCCTATAATTAACACTAGATTCCAACAGCTAAATTTCAAACTACAATGCTCTAATGATGACACCAAAAAAAAGGACAAATTAGATAGAAACAATTCAAGTAGGTTGGAGTCAACACAAAAACAGAACCATCAAGTTTCTTCATTTATTTGAAATTTTTAAACGTAAATTCGCACTTTCACAATCAATACAAAACTAGTCCTCATTAGAATTTTTTTGCCCTAGAATTTCAAATATTAACATGGAAACAGAGAGATCCATTCCAATCATAAAAACTACAAAAAATAGAGTAATGGAAACTCTACAAAATCTACAAAAAATTGAATAACGGAAAAGCAAAAACAAATATTGTCAATTTGAAACTGGTCATCCATAAAACGAACATAAAAAAAAAAAAAGACTTCCTTAATTACAGGCGACTGAAAGAAGAAAAAAGTGGAGAGAAAGAGAGAAGAAAGAGGCTTACGGACAACAGATGTTCAACAATTATTCTCAAGCCACGCTTCTTCTCTGTAGTATCGTGCTTTGTAAGCATCGGCCTCTGAGCCAATTGGAAGAGTAGAAGCTTGATTTCGAGGCGATTCAAGGAGAATATCTCCAAGGCCATGGCGGCGGAGGATGTCAGCGGAAGACGTGAAATGAGAAAAAACTTGTGAGGAAATTGGTTTTACCTTAACGTGATGATTGTTGGATTCTAGGGCTACATGAGAAAACGGGAGAAATTTTCTTAATGGAAATTCAAAAAGACTATCAAAGGAGAAAGGGTTGTTCAGGTATGACAATGAGATATAAAGGATGCTTATTTCCACAGTATTATACACTCTAGCCATGGTTAGGCCTGTATCTATAGGACATATATCCAAAGGTGTCATGTGGTCGCGGGAGTAATACATACCTGACCAATTACTTATATCCCAAAAAAAAAACCATTCTGCTATACAAAGCCATTAGTCACGTATTTTTGTGAACATGACTAAAGATTTGTGGCTATCTCACTAATTTCTTGTAGTGGATTTTCATTTTCATTATTTTTTTGATTATATATGCATGGAGATTTACATATGAATGTGATAGGGTTTGTGTGTGAAGGCATAATTAAGTTTACTCAAATATTGTTAGATTATTATATGACAAGTTAATTATATGGTAAGTTAGATTATTATCTATGATAATTGTATATTTTCTTTTCTTAGGTTTGTATAGCCTAGCCTATATAAGGCCTCATCTTGTACATGTAATATACAATTTATAATATACAAAGATTCTAGTATTTCTTTATGGTAATTGTTGTGCTCTCTAAATTTTTTCCGTCGCTTCACTTGCCTAGCATTGGATAAACACCGTATAGTTTATTTTTCCGGTGAACACCACCGTTTTTTCCTTATTTCTTACCTTCGCCGGCCTCAAACTGAAGTTACAGGCCATTCAAAAGTAGATCTTGTCGAGGTGATCACACCGGTGTGCAGCAGATGGCCGGAAAAGCTCTCACGCGCCTGAAGTCCGTGCGTTGTCCCACGCGCGGCCACGCGCGGCCTGCACCAGAGCGCGTCAGATCCACGCGCAAGTGCACTTCACACTCCATCAACCTCAGAGGGCTTACGTCGTACCAGTCTCGACCTCCTTGCTCGCTCCCCTACCCGCCGCCGCCACCCGCGTTCGCGCTGTGGCCCGACTACCGATCGCACCACATCGCCGCTGATCGCGCTAAGTCGCCGTTGACTGTTGACCATTGGACCTAATTTGACCAGTGCATTATGGATTATTTTAAGGCCCCGATTCCATTTTTAAGTATCTCGTTTTTCGATTCAATTTACATATGCCTGGGCGATGAGATTATTCCGATTCACGTTATTTTTTATGGAGATAATTTCGCCTAAAGGTCACAAGTCATGTGCGCTATCTCAAAGGCTTCTAAGTCGTGACTTTATGTCTCTAGTGACCGTCCTATTCCAGAAAAAGAGAATAAAAAAACTGATTCTTCCTATGCCATTTGGATTGATGATTGGGAGAGTGCTAATCATCATATCATAACTTGGTTTCGTAATACTTCTATTCAATCCATTGTTGATGAGTTTGGCAACATTGATATTGCTAAAGAAGTTTGGGACTTACTTGTTACTCGGTATGCTGGACCAAGTGGTGCTCGTAACTTCAAGCTCACATGCAAACTTTATCGATTCATGAACCGTGAGCGGATTACTCGTATATCACAAATTTACCGAATCCATTCGGGATCAAACCACTGCTTATGAACCGCTCTTCCACTCGCTGACACCAAATTGGATTATGCTCACCGTGAACAAGGATGACTGTTTCAGTTTCTAATGGGGCTTCGTGATGAGTTTGAATAAGCCAAAAGTCATATTCTACATCAGGATCCTTTACCAACAGTCTCACAAGTTATTCATAAGTTAGTTGATGATTAGACACGTCTTCAAACTGATCCCATTTCTATCCAGACCATGGTTCTTACTACTCGAGCTGCTGTTCCACAGACTGCTACTCCTGTTTTTCCCTCTGCCAGTTCATCTACCTATGTTTCCAAAGGCAAAGGGACTAATGTCAGACGACATAACAATAAAAAGTCTCTTCTTATCTGTAGTTTTTGTAAGAACAAAGGTCATTTCATTGAAACTTGTTACACTCATAACACTGCTGCTTTGACCTAGTCTGAATTATCACCATGGACTCTCATTCCAAGTCCGATCCTGCCTCATCTCTCTCTATAGAAAATCTATAGAATATGGTTAATCAGGTTCATCTTCCATCTTCCAGTGCATCCAACACTACTCTTTCTACGATATCGTGCAATTTCCTACGTGGCTTGATTCGCTTGTCGCGAATCATATGACTTCTTCTCCTGATGTTGTCTCTTCACACACTTCTACTTCTCTCCCTACCATATATACTGCAAATGGTTCTCCTATGCATGTCTTTCATCTTGGTAATGTCTTTACACCAGCCTTATCTATTTCCAATGTTTACCAGATTCCCCAACTCACTCATAATCTTCTATCTGTTGGGCAACTCACTGAACTTGGTTTTTCTCTATCCTTTTCTTCTATTGGTGTGGTGTTGCAAGATTCTCAAAAGGGACATATCATTGGGACCGCCCGTAAGGTTGGAAGGTTATTTGAGCTCATCTTTCTTCATCGATCGTCCTTTCGTCTCTCTGCTTATGCCATCTCGAGACAGAGCACCTCCTCTCTTGCTTTATGGCATTCTCGCCTTGGTTATGCATCTATCTCTAGGGTTAAACAACTAGTTTCTGGGGGTTTGTTAAAGTTCGCTTTAAATAAGAGTTTTGATTGTATGCCTTGTCAATTTGGCAAACAAACTGCTTTACCATTTAATAACATTGTTTCTCATGCTCTCTCTCCCTTTTATCTTATTCATTATGATGTATGGGGTCCCTCTCCCATTACTACTCAAGGTGGGTCACGTTATTTTGTTATTTTTATGGATGATTTTTTCAGATATACTTGGATTTATCTCTTCAAAAAATCGTTTCGAGCTGACAAATATATCGCATCCCTACTAAAATGATTGAAACACTGGCTTAAACCTGATCAAAGTTTTCAAATATGATAATGCCCATGAATTTACCTCTATTCTACATGAATTTGGTACTGTTCCTCATTCCTCTTGTGTTGGCACTTCTTAGCAAAATGGCAGGGCTGAGGGCAAACTTCGGCATATTCTTGATGTTGATCGTGCAACTACTAGCAGTCAGCTTTCTACTCTACTCGCTTGGGAAGTCATTTACTACCGCTACACCCATCAATTGGTGTCCTTCTCCCATCAGGCGTAATCAAACTCCTTATGATCTGTTGTTTCAATTCTTCTCCTCATATGACTTACTTAGAGTCTTTGATGTGTTTGGTTTGTTCTTCTTTAAGATCATGAAAGAAACAAATTCCTGCCTGCTCTTGTTTGTGTTGTTTTCTTGGGTATGGAATTGGTAAAAAAGGTTATAGGTGTTATGATCCCATTAGCAAATGTCTTTGTGTTTCTCTACATGTGGTCTTTTGGGAACACAAAATGTTTTACCAACTACCTCATGTTCCTGTTTCCCCTATTCCCTTTATCGATCCTCTCCCTGACCTTTCCCTCGAGGAGTCTCCTACTTCTACATGTTTGAGCACCCCCCCCCCCCCCCCTCCTCGTCTCCGAGTCTCCCCTCCTATTTATGATGTTTCTTCTACGTGATCCGATGAGCCTCGACCGACCATCGACGCTCCCACTGGATACCGCCCTACCGTGGATCCCGGTCGGTCCTTTTGACTCCCATACACTTTCTCGTCTTATCTGCAACTACTCTCCCTTCTCACCTTCGTGGATTCATTGTTTTTCTCGCTTTCGCTTCTTCTCGTGAACCTTAGAATTTTCGTGGAGGCTTCTTCTTACCCTTTGTATGGCAGCAAGCCATGAAAGAAGAGTTGGATGTACCGCATAAGACCGGGAACATGGGATTTGGCTTGATCTCCCTCCAAAACCGCTATCGTTGTAAATGGGTTTTATAAGATCAGCACTGATCGACTTCAAGACCGTCATCACCATAGCACGCTTTGTCGCGCAAGGGTTTTATCAGAGTATGATTGATTATGAGGATACTAAGGTTCTATGGCTTGACTTTCTTTCCGTCAGACTTTATTGTCGCTTCGCGCCGCAAATGGTCACTCTTTCAGATGGATGTCAAAATGTTTTTCTTAATAGAACTCTCGTAGGAAGTCTATATGAAGCTTCCCTGCTTACTCTCACCTCGGTTCCCCCCACCGAGTATGTTGACTACGGCTGGCACTTTATGGTCTTAAACAAGTCTTCAAAGATGGTTTGCAAAGTTCGCCTCTACTATCTCTTAGCATGTTTTTCGTACGCTTCATTTGATACAACTCTTCTCGAGACTATTTGGATCATGGTATACTATTCCTCCTCAGACGTCAGAAGGATATGGATTATTATGTGTGATGATATAATTATTGGCTGTGTGATGATATGTAGGGTATCTGTGGATTCAAATCACTTTCTTGAATACACTTGAAATGAAAGATCTTGCCCTCTAATTACTTTCGTCTAGAAGTTTTCCATGCGTGATGGTTATTATCTTTTACTAAAGCCAACATATCTGATCTAATTTCAGCCAAGATCACTAATAGCAAGATACGACACACCTATTGAGTGGTATAACTCGTCGCCTCAATTCTCATGATGGCTTAACCACCATTCGATGTTACCCCTGCCATAGCCATTGGGAGTCTAATATATCCCATTGTCACTGCCTCCCGATATTTCCTATGCAAGCCATGTAGTCATTTACTATGGCTATCGTTTCCTAGATCTCCTCATTATGCTGCTGTTCTCATGATTCTTCGATATCTCGGAAGGCACCATTTGTCTTCATTTTTCTTCCATTCTTCATATTAACTTTTCGTGCATATTCGTGATGCAGATTGGGCGTGATCCCACCGATCGGGTCGATCTACTATAGGATATCGTTTTTTCCTGGTGATTCTCTTTATCTCTCGAGAAGTAAGAAACAACAAATGTTGCTCGCTTTCAGTTAATCAAGCGTAATATAAAGCACTAGCAGCTACTACAACTGAACTTATTTGGTTACGTTGATTACTATAGGATTTTGGTGTTGATTATTCCACTGCAACTAAACTTCACTGCGGATAATCGGCGTTATTCAGTCTGCTCATAATGATGTTCTCCATGAACGTATCAAATATTTCGAGTATTGATTGCGATTTCATTCCTGGCCATCATCTCGCTTCATGTGGTACACCTTCAATACTACCCTGTTTCTTCTCGTGGATTGGCTAGCTAATATATTCACCAAACCCCTTCCTCCAGGAACTTTTCGAGCTTTAACTTCCAAACTTAGAACGGTTTCTCTTAAACCAACATGAGTTTGAGGGGGGATGTTAGATTACTATATGACAAGTTAATTATATGGCAAGCACTGTGATTTATTGTATATGGCAATCAGATATTTTCCTTCTTAGGTTTTATTAGCCTTAGCCTATATAAGCCTCATCTTGTACATGCAATATACACTTATAATATACAAAGACTCAAGTCTTTCTTCATGTCTATATTTCTAGTGGCCAACAGGGTACTTAACATGTAGTCTCGAACTCTAAGTGTAATCATAATACTAATTTCACAGTACACAATACTTAATTTTGTATTTTAATACACGTGTAAAAGCTTAATTAATCTTGCAGTATTATATATATTGAAAAACTATTTGAGTGAAATGATGCTTACTTGGTGTCATAGTAGGGTCTCCAATGGGTTGAGGCCCATGGTTTGCCTGGCCAAAGCACAGTTCGATGAATCAATGAACTGTAGCTTTGTATTTTTGTTGAGGTTCGTGGCTCAACCCATGTCTTGAATTGACGTATTCTAATAGGCCCAAGGCGAGTGTGCCTTGGACTATAGTGTGCTAGTGGGACCCCTAAGGCCCCAAAAAATGCCTAAACAGTTCTTTTGCAGTACTCGACCATTATAGTGTACCAGCTCCACCAGGCTTTGGCTCGGGCTTTTAACCCGTAGGGATCAGAAATAGGCCTGAAGTGGGTTTCGGGGTTTTGAGACCCCAAAGAACGCAAGGTTCTTTGAACTCTTGATATATTTTGATATTCTTAAGAACACTAATCAATAAGTGTAGATTAGATGTGATAATGATGAGGAAATAAATGTTAAGAATATAACACAGAGGGTTGGTAATAGGGTTCGACCAAGCCTATGTTCACGGGCCTATGCCCAAATGCAAATGAGTTTCACTATTTTGAATCAAGTTACACATGAACTTGTATGAATAAGGAATACCTCCTTATTTCAATGTCTTCCTTCACCTAATCACCCTTATTGTACTTCAGAACGAGATCCCCTCGTTCCTCCAATAAACACGTGTAAGCATATCATAAAAGAAATTAGAACTTTACTTGATCATGTGATAAGCCTCTCGGTACAATGATTCTCTCAAACCCATACCCAAGTACCAAGCTCTGCCTTTTCTCTCTTTTAGCATGTTCAGATCAGATCAGAGGAGAGGTGTCTCGATCATCTCTCTCCATCTTTTTATATTTAACATATACATTGAAGATAGGATGTATGGGCCATTGCTTCTTATTCAAGCCCCTTTTTTTAACTTATTACAAAAGTTAATTTCACATCAATTAAATTGTCGTTACTTAGGAGTACTCCTTGAAATTATTGTTACGGCTTCCACTTCAGCCTCATTCGAAAAGCTATAAGAGAACCATCCAAACTTCATACCATCTTACTATTTTCATTTCCATTGGCAAAGGCAGTTGACCCACTAACATAGATATCAATGGATTCAGCTTTCACACTCCTAAAATTCTTGATTTCTTAGCAGCAACCCTCTCTACCTAAACCTCATACATTCAAATCCTGCCTACTCCGATGACGAACACCCGACGCCGTACGATGTTCTTCAGAATTATTACTTCCCCGTCAGCCTTCTTCCGGAAGGAGTCATAGGTTACGAGCTCAACAACAGAACAGGTAAATTTACAGTCTATCTCAATGAAATCTGCAGCTTCTCAGAAGGCTTATACAAGTTGAAGTACGAGACAACAGTCAAAGGTTACATATCAAAAGGGAAGCTGTCTAGCTTGGAAGGTGTTAGTGTGAAGTTCTTCCATGTCTGGATGAACATTGTGGAGATTCTCCGGCGGGGCAATGATATTGAATTCTCCGTCGGCGTCGGCAAAGCCCAGTTCCCTATTGAGTACTTTGTCAAGTCTCCTCAATGTGGGTGTGGCTTGAACTGCAGTCGCAGGCAAGGAAACCTACGGAAAATCCTTTGGGAGTTTGTTTTCTGATTTATTAATGATGGGTTGTGTTATTGCTATTTCATTCCAAATATATGTGCCTGCAAGGATAAGGTTGCAGTAATCATTATATCACATATATCTATATCTATATATATATATATATATATATATATATATATATATATATATATATATATATATGAATGTGCTAGGCTTGTGTGTAAATGTCTAAGTTTACTCAAACAGGTGCTTAATTAACATGAAGTCTCCAATCCAAGTGTAACATCTCACATTCCACGTTGGTTAGGTGGAAAAGTTTCTATCATTAATATATATGTATATATGTATGAGTTTCTCTTAACCCAATTGATGTGTTTTACAACCGTGAAAGCTTATTGGATCTGGAATAGATAATATCTACATGCATGTTGTTACATAATAATATTTTTGCTAGTGGTTAAAAGATGCTTTGGGACTTTAGTTCTTGCCTGGTATTAAAATTAAGGATGCTTCTTCGAAGATTATTCTCTTTATGGTAACCTCGTAGGAGTGACATAGTTCGGTTAACCTAATCAAAAGCACTAAAAGTAAATCCTATCAAGCCGCTTTCGGTTTGTTATTTATATAAACAAAAACCTAACCATAAACATAGTTAACCTAATCTTCTAAGCCACTTCATTTTTTCTAAGCATCCTATACATTGGTTTTCGTTAACCCGCACTAAAAAATAAATTTATAATTTCATAATTACATGTTCAAATTCGAATAATTACTATAAATACAATAAAAAAGCAAAAAAAAAGAAGAATAAATTGTGATCTCATTTGTAATTCCATGACATTTGGTTCATTTATAATATATCCAAATAATATATGAAATGCAGGGAATTAGATAATTTAATCACAATTTTTTTAATCAATCATATGTTTTAACAACTTCAATAAAAAAAAGAAATTACATTCAAAATAATCACAACCTATATGCTTTGTTTTGACGAGATTAGATAGGTTCAAAGAGTGTCTTATATTATATATTGCTATATACAAATAATATAAGTATATAACCATGAAATTTGGTGCATAATGTTTTCCTTCAGTTTCAAAAGCAAACATTATATCAAAATATTAATTTAACCCGCCAACAAAAAAAAAATTATAATAATTCATCCACAAAATTTAAGAAACTATGATTATAAATGGAATTATATTGATAAAATATCAATATCACCTTTGTAAGATTATATATATATATATATATATATATATATATATATATATATATATATATATATATATATATATATATATATATATGAAATTTAAATTATACGATAATGTTGACCTATATATAAATTTATTTTCATAATATATATTTTATAATTTTAATATAATATTTATAATTTTTTTTGGTTGGTTAACCCGAAACCACGACTTTTGTATTTGTAAACCTAAACCAAAACCGAGAATCAGATAAACAAACCAAACCGAACCAATCGGCTCGATTAACCCATGTTTTGTCTCGGCTGCTTGATTTATCGGCCTGCTCACCCTTAGGTTTTTTCCCACCCGTACCTCGTAGCTAGAAAGCTGTTTTATGCTTCATGTAATGATGAGCTGTTTTTGAGCTGACATTGGAGTTTAAAGCCAAATAGTTTTTTTTTTCGAAAACAAAAATAATTAAATAGATTTGTTTTGAAAAAATTAATCAAATTAGTCTTCTTTTCGTATAAATAGACATCCATGTGTAAAACCGTAGTTGATAGCCACACTACTTAAGATGATTTTAAACTCAGATTCACCAAATATGCTGCAAATTTTTCAAAATTACGGCTGGATGAATACAATTTTAAGATAATTTTTTAAAACCGCATTCACCAAATGTGGTTTTGAAAATTTACTTTAAAATCATATTTACCTTAAAACCATAGTTAGTAAATGCGGATTTAAAAATTTACCTTAAAACCGTATTCACTAATTGCGGTTTTGAAAATTTATCCTAAAATCTCATTTGTTGAATGTGGTTTTAAATTTTACCTTAAAACCGCATTCACCAACTACGGTTTTATACATGAATATCTAGTTGTAACAAAAGAAGACTAAGTTGATAAATATTTTCAAAAAAATAAATTATTTATATATATATATATATATATATATATATTAGAGATTTAATCATTTGACTGTCAAACTTTCCTAAAAATGTAATATATATAATAGTTTCGTAGTATCTCTTCATTAAAAATGATAAAAAACTTCAGACGGTTAATTGGGTGATCGATGTGGCTGTGCAGTTGCCTTTTTTCTTTTTATTCTTAACATGTGTTATAAATGTTGTGTAAAGTAGTTAAACCAGAAGTTGTAATACATTCATTTTATTATTTGTTATCCATTTATGTTTCAATGTAATTATTTTTCGGATTGCTTTAATGAAAGTATTCTCTTTAGAAAAATACTCCTTTAAGGAAGAAAATGTTTTATAAAAATATCTATTAATGTTGCGTTTGCTTCTTTGAAAATATAAAAAATGTTAAAGAAAATGACTTTTTATCATATTATTTAAATATATATATAATCAAAATTATTTTTAAATTTATACATTTTAAAATTATGTATTGTATAGGTGGATAATAATAAAATAAGTTTAAAGTAATAAATAAAAATAATTTGCCTACTTGTTTGGTTGAACGACCTAAAAATTAGTTGGTGAATAAATAAATAATCTTGAATTATACCCTGTTAATATTTTATTACTTATTTTATGTTTATTCATTTATATTAATTTTAGAGAAATCAAACATGAGATATTTTAATATATATCATTAAAATCACCATCTAATACCTCTCTGGGTAAAAATAACCAAGGGTGGTTTCTCGGCCAAGGGCAATTTACAAAATATATAAAAAAAGTACATAATTACACTTGATTGGATGTGACATTTGATGAGGTTTCATAATCTATTCAAACGTGGGATGAGTGAGAGAAGGAATGAGATTTTCATTTTCCTTTCTATTCCCCGGTATCAAACACCCCCACAGCGTCTACAAAAACAAACAAAAATTACATAGTTGATGATGATAATTAAGATTAGATTTAAGAATGCCTAGCTTTTTTTTTTTCTTCTTATTTTCAATTCTTTCATTGTGATCAATGAGGGTTAATTATGACAGATTATGATAGAAGTGTAGGATTTTACCTAAAAAATAATAATCAATGAATTGCACATTTCATGTCAATTAATCATATATAGAATACATGACATTTAAACTGTCATTACGTAGAATTGTTCTTTGAAATTATTGTTTTGGCTCCCTCTTCAGCCTTAATCGAAAAGCTATAAGAGAACCAGCCAAACTTCAGGTTCCCACCTCTTATATAAAGCAAAGAAGGAGAAGAAGAAGAAGAAACAGAAAGGGAGATAGATCAATGGATTCAGCCACACTCCTAAGACTATGGCTTTCTCTAGCAGCAACCATCTGCCTAATCCTGGTACATTCGACTCCGGCCAACTCCGACGTAGTCCAAAACCGGAACCCTACTGCGTACGACGTTATTGAGCATTACGACTTACCCATTGGCCTTCTTCCGATTGGGGTGAAAGGGTATAAGCTCAACTACACCACAGGTAAATTCTCAGTCTATCTCAATGATACATGCACCTTCTCCGAAGGCCTACACAAATTGAAATACAAGTCGACTATCAAAGGTTACCTATCAAAAGGGAAGATGTCTAAGGTGGAAGGTATCAGTTTAAGGTTCTTCCTTACATGGATGAACATTGTAGAGATCCTAGGACGGGGAAAGTATATTGATTTCTATGTGGAAGGTGGCAAAGCCGGGTTCCCTATGGACCACTTTGAGGACTCTCCTCCATGTAGCATGAACGTAGCAAGGAAGCTCATGGAAAATCCTTGAATTTCTTGAATTTCTTTTGAGTTGTTTTCCGGATTGATCGATTTGGGTTATGGTCATTTTGATGAGTTTTGTTTCAAATTTACGGTTGGAGATGAAATAAGAAAGCCAAAGTGATGGATAATTACTTTATTCCAAGTATATGTACCTTCAAGAATAAGGTTGCAATATGTAACCATATATATGTACATATCATATTTTTGATCAATTTATCATCATTGTAATGTTTATGGTAATGTGGGATTTCCATTCTCATTATTCTTTTGATTATACATGCATGGATATTTACATATTAATGTGAAAGGGTTTGTGTGTGAAGGCATAAGTTTTCTCAAATATGGTTCAATTCTTGTGGCCCAAACAGGGCCTTAACATGTAGTCTCTAACTCTAAGTGTAATCATAAAAATAATTTCAATAGTAATAGTAACAATTAATTTTGTATAAGATTACTTATATATATATATATATATATATATATATATATATATATATATATATATATATATATATATATATATATTATGAATTGCGTGCTTTTGATACGGGAGAATATCAATTTAAGAACACAAAAATAAAGAAATTAACATAAAGGTACACGAGGGTTTTAACGTAGTTCGGTCAATCATGCATACATCCACGGATGAGAGAGGATATTTCATTATTCTAAAAATTAGAGTACAAGATTAGAGTGTATATCAACGTATTGCGACGATTAGGAAAAATAAAAAAAATCCTTCGATGCCCACAATACCGAGAACAGGTCTCACAAAACTCCTAATATCTCAAACCTTGACATCTTTGTATAAACTCATCTCTCTCTCATAGCTTTTTCCTCTCGTGACCCAAAATATTTATAGGGATATTCCCAAAAGCTTTCCTTATTTTATAAGGAAACCTAATATTACAATGATATAAAAACTAGGATATAAAACATTCTTTACAAAAAGGAATTAATACTAAATAGAAATTTGAGACATATTCTAATAATCTCCACCTTGGATCAAATTCCATCACATCTTGATAAGAGGGCAATCGACTCCACCTTGAATTAAAATTCCTTTTATCTTGATCTTGTGTGCTCTAAAATATTTTGTTCTTCTAGATGTCTTCAACCTGAAGCTCTGATACCATTTGTTATGAATCGCAGAAGTTTTGATGTACGAGAATATAAATTTAAGAACACAAAGATAAAGAAATCAACATAAAGGTGTATGAGGGTTTTAACGTAGTTAGGCCAATCATGCTTACATCTACATATGAGAGAGAGAATATTTTACTATTTTAAAAATCAAAGTACAAAATTGGAGTATCAACATATTGCGACAATTAGGAAAAATCACAAAATCCTATAATGCCCACAATTCCGAAAAAATATCTCACAAAATTCTCAATATCTCAAACCCTGACATCTCTGTACAAACTCATCTCTCTCATAACTTTTTCCCCTCGTGACTAAGAATATTTATAGGGATATTCCTAAAAGGTTTCCTTATTCTATAAGGAAACCTAATATTACAATAATATAAAATTAGGAATTATCCTATAAAATATTATTTTCAAAAATGAATTAATACTAAATTGGAATTTGAGACATATTCTAACATAATATATATATATATATATATTAAAAAACTGTTTTAGTGTAATGGTGCTATACATGGTGTCACAAGGAAGTGTCTTTGAAACTCTTGACGTGTTTTGATGAGAAAATAAACGCCACGGAAGGAATATAACACACAAAGGGTTGGTAACGTGGTTCGACAAAGCTTATGTTCATGGGGCTAGCCCAAATATAAATGAGTTTAGTACCCTAAATCAAGTTACACATGGATTCATATGAACAAGGAATCCCTCTTTATTTCAATGTCTTCCTTCACCTAATCACTCTTCGTGTATGTTAGAATACGTCTCAAATTTTTAATTATTATTTATTTCTTTTTATAAAGAATATTGTATAGGATAATTCATAGTTGTTATATTATTTTTCCTTATAAAAAAGAAAATTGTTAGAAATATCCTTATAAATATTCTAGGTCATGAGAGGAAAAAGTTATGAGCGATATAGGCTTGTAAAGGCTATTCGGTGTGTGCAAAGATGTAAGAGTTTGAGAGATTGAGAGTTTTGTGAGGTATTTCTTGGTATTGTGGGCATTCTAAGGTTTTGTGATTTTGTTATTTTTTTTAGTCGTCGTAATACTTTGATACTCCAATCTTATACTTTGTTTTTTCAATGATAGTGGAAATATTCTAACTCATCAGTGAATGTAGACATAATTGGCCGAACCATATTAAAACCTTTGTGCACCTTATATTGATTTCTTTATCTTTGTTTTCTTTAATTGATATTATCATGTATCAAAGCTTCTACTTTTATAACAATGCACTTTAGAATGAGATCCTCTCGTTTACCCAACAAACACATGTAAGCAGACTGTCTAATCTCATAAAAGAAAGAACTTTACTCGATCATGCGATAAGCCTCTCAATGCAATGATTCTCTCAAACCCATGAACATCCAGGTACCCAAACCTCTGCTTTTCTTTCTTTGGAGAGTTCAAACTTCAAACATACGAGAGGAATATAAATAACATTAATCACATAAAATGAGCATAGTATATATGTATAAATAAATATATATATATATTTAAAAAAAAAAAAATCACTATCTAACAATCTCTTGGGTATAGAAAAAAAATCAAAGATAGTTTATATCGGCCAATAAGTAATTTACAAAATATGAAAAAAAAAGTACAAAATTTTACTTGATTCGATGTCCATATTTTATGAGGTTTTATATTATATTATTAACACATATATTCCCTTTCCATATTTCTAATTTAATCTCTTATGCTATTTGGTGGACCCCTTGAAGCCCTAATCAAAATTTCCCGATGATATATAACCTTTGATATAATCGAAAGTTACTCCCAAGAAAGATCATGAAAATTTGTGAGTTACAAGATCATACATTTTTTAAGAATGACTATACTTTCGTAGGATTAGAAAAAGTCCACCTATTTCTAAATAAAATATCTTTCTTTATATTTATAGAACCCTTTTTCAAATAATAAGAGTTTTCTTTATTCTAAATTATAAAGTAATAATCTTAGGGTATTTGTGTTGATAAATTATTAGAATACCACCTATATAAGTGAGGTTTGATTTCTATACACATTATTTTTTATTTATTTTTATTTCCATAAAATTTATCCAAACGTGGATGAGTGAGAGAAGGAATGTGATTTTCATTTTAATTATTCTCTATTCCTATGTATCAAACACATAGTTGATGATGATAATTAATAAGATTAGATTTAAGAATAACTATTCTTTTTTCATAGTTTCAATTCTTTCATAGTGATCAAACAGTAGTGTTATGATAGATTATGATAGAAGTGTAGGATCGTACCTAAACAATAATTATCAATTAATTGCACATTTCATCATGTCAATTAATCATAGAATACATGCATGACATCAGTTAAGCTGTCACTACGTAGGATTGCTCTTTGAAATTATTGTTTGGGCTCCCACTTGAGCCTTAATCGAAGATCTATAAGAGAACCAGCCAAACTTGTGGTTCCAATCATCTTATAATAATCTTCATTTACATCAGCAGCAGTTGGATAAAACTAAGAAGATCGATGGATTCAGCCACAATCCTAAGATTATTGATTTCAGTAGCAGCAGTCATCTGCCTAATCCTGGTACATTCAACTCCGGCCAACTGCGACGTAACCCGACCCCGGAACCGGACTGCGTATGACGTTCTTGAGTATTACAACTTACCGCATGGCCTTCTTCCAAAAGGGGTGATAGGGTATGAGCTCAACAACATAACAGGTAAATTCTCGGCCTATCTCATGAATGATAACTGCAGCTTCTCTAAAGGGCTAGAATACCAGATGAAATACGAGTCGACAGTCAAAGGTTACTTATCAAATGGCAAGATGTCTATGGTGGAAGGTGTGAGTATGAAGCTCTTTCTTGTGTGGATGAACATTGTAGAGATCGTCGGACTGGGCAATACTATCGATTTCTATATGGACGCTGGCAAAGCAGGGTTCCCTGTTGAGCACTTTGAGGACTCTCCTCGTTGTGGGTGTAGCATTAACTGCATGCGGTCGCAGGCAACTAAGGAAGCTCATGGAAAATCCTTGAATTTCGTTTGAGTTGTTTTCCGGATTGATTAATGCTGTGGATTGTGGTGTTTTTTTTTTTTTAATTTGTTTATGAGTATTGTTTCTAATATATACGGTTGGAGATGAAAAAAGGAAGCCAAGGTGATGCGTTACTTTATTTCAAAAATATGTAACCTTGAAGAATAAGGTTGAGGAAAGTAACCATGTATATGTATATATCACATCTATATTACAATGTGGGGTTTTCATTCATTCTTTTGATTACATATGCATGGAGATTTACATATATATGAATATGTTAGGGTTTGTGTGTGGAGGCCTAAGTTTATTGAAATATGGTTTATTTCATGTGGATAAACAAGTGATTAGCATGTAGTCTCCTACTTCAAGAGTAAATGTCACGTTCCCCGTTGTTAGGTGGTGATTTGCTCTAATCCAGGTGGTGTAGGTTTAGAGGTCACAAAATTTATAAGCCTAAAACTAGCCTAGTGGTAGCCGAAGCTACTTATAGGTATAGTGGTTTTAGGGTTGTCCACTATAATGGGCTTTCTTCTGGTTCAGTGATCTATTGTTTCTTGCTTTATTAAAAATCTAACTATTTTTTAATGTAAAAATATGATTTTTGAGAGTGTTGTTTGCTTGAGGGTTTTACTTTAGAATTTAAAAGACCTCGAGACTTGGTTTCACTAAGCCAACACACACCAATGATGATCTAGGGGGTGGTTTTGGGTTCTCAAGTAAGTGGATTATGAGGATATATAGCATATAGCCCCTCTATCACGCCTCACTAAGGTATCCTATTAATTACTTGATTTATGATTAAACACAATTTCTAGGTGAAGGTTAGGTTTGATACTATGTGAGGGTGTATTGTAGACTCTCACATAGGCTCTTTTAGGATTCAACAAGAGACAATCTCAATCATATAAAGGATGAAGGATAAGTTCAACAACAATCCATTATACCAGTTGGACTTACCAAGTATGAAGAAGACTAAGTGACATGAGGTGAAAAAACCCTATGATATATAGTTCAGGGGATCCTACTATCATACAACTTATATACTCTAAGTGTCCCCAAACTGTTACCACATGACCTAAAAACATTCAAACTATAAACAAACCTTACCTTGGTATATCAGCACGTTTCACCCCTTTTGATCATCATGGTGTGAGGCTTGGATTCACCAAACCCCTGAGGATGGAGGGTTTACTTACTTAGGTGGTTGTGAAAACATCCATAATGTGTGAAGACATGAAAACATGAACAAATAATGAAACAAAACAAATTAAGTGTTTTCGGCCACTATCTCTTGGTCCAATCATGCTTCTAAGGCTTCAACTCATTTGAATTTATTCTCGAAAGCTCAAAGCTTGAACTTGAACCCCAAAATGACCTCATGCTATCCAAGCGCAGAAAAAGTACCTAAAAAGGCCTATAATCACACCAGAACTTGAGAAAAACATTAGTATGATGTTTAGGACTTGAGAATGCACATATATAATTGGGTAAATATGATAATTTAGCACGAAAAGGGTTTTAAAGTAATAAGTATGAGTTACTCTTAATCTAATTGATGCATTTTTAAAAGCCATCATCAATATATATATATATATATATATATATATATATATTGGGCCACAAGAAGTGAACCATATTTGAGTAAACTTGGGCCTCACACACAAATCCTAGGAGACTCATAATGTAAATTGTCATGCATATGTAATCTGTGAGTGTAAAGTCCCACATGTCCCACATCGAATAAGAATGGGAAAGTCTTTGAGTATATAAGCATGAAAAAAATCTAATTGGTATGAAGCCTTTTGTGAGATAAGCCTAAGAATAAAACCATGAGGGTTTAGGTCCAAAGTGGATAATATCATATCGATGTGGATAAGGAATAGTCCATAAGGTTTGCCAACAAGAAATATCAGAGTCAAGTTCATGCTTAATCGTGTGGGTGGATGCTGAACAAAATGGTGTGGTGAGCGGGCCCCGGTGGGTGGTCCTTCATGTAAGAGGTATGCTCGAATGTAGTGAAAGACAAGAAAATCTTGGTTTGAGGGAAGGCTCGATGGAACTTTGTTCAAGAGGAGGATTGTTGGGTGTGCGCCCAAAGCCCCACATATCCCACATTGGTTAAGAATGAGAAGGCTTATGAGTATATAAGCATGGACAATATCCAATTGGTATGAGACATTTTGGAAAAAAAGCCCAAAAACAAAACCATCAGGGCCTAAGTCCAAAGTAGATAATATATATATATATATATATACACACACCAAGAAAAGTTGAATGGGAGATGACAATCTGCCCATCCATTTGGAAATGGAATTCCAGACGGAATTTTCGGTCTATAAATGCTAGTATTTAATTATGTTCGTCTCAATTCCATCTCTAATTAGGAACGAAAATATTCCGTCTCTAATCAATGACAGATCGGAGATGGAAATTCCGTCTCAAATTAGAGATGGATTCCATTTCGTCTCTAACTTGAAAACGAGAATTCCATCTCTAATTAGAGACCGATTTGATTCCGTCTTTGATTAGAGATGGAAAAATTCGCCTTTAATTAGGAGACGTAAAATATGTCTCATCAGAGACCTAAAATAGTCCATCTTCTCGACAGATAGAATAATTCTATCTCTGAAAGAATTCGTCTCTGATCAGAGACAAAATTTTTATGTCTCTAATTAGAGACGAAAAAATCCATCTCCATTTTGTCTCAGAATCATTGAGCTAATTTTCACGCAAGTGTGTTTTAGCTTATTACTAATTGAACTTATTATGGTTGAAGATTTCAATTATATGTAATCATAAAGTTCTAGATTTAAGAATTAAATTAATAGATGTCATTAAATAAGTTGAAACAATATATTTTTCGTTAATTATAAAATCAATAGTACACGTAGATAACAAAATAGTTATATTAATGTCAAATGTACTAAATACAATATACTAACTACTAATCAAATTACAAATTCTTAGTGTCATCAGGAATATTCTTCAAAGTATACTTGTGCTTGTGAAGTTGCTCCTTAAAAATCTTGGTGGCTTTCTATGAGCATTCTTCTTGGGGTAGCAACCTGTGATGAAAATTACTTTCTTGTTAATTACATTATGTTATTGCTAATGCTACAGTATTACTTAAAACCATAATGCAAGTTATTAAACAGTGTCCTTATTTTGTTTTATTGAGAGATACAATGGACTTACCCTATGCAATAAAGTTTTCAAAGTTAGTAATCTACATGAAATAATTATAAGAACAGAAATTACCATCATTAAAACTTTATTTTATTTTAATAAAAAAGAAATGAAATGCACAACCTCAAAACTAAAGTTGTTTATATAAAATTAATCAAAAGCATTTATTAATATTAAAGAAATTACAATAAATTTTTGACTCATAATTATGATTAAGTACACTTATGGAACCTAAGTATTGTCCGTGGGTGCAAGCAAATTGATTACAATCGAGGAGAAATATTTCTGCCAACAAGAGTTATTTCTGGGCTGCCAAGTCCTTGGTTGGACGCTAAAAGCAAGAAAAGGAGAGAGTGCTCCTATAGAATCACACATCAAGATCGCTCTCCATAAACATAGAACTATAGATGATTTCAAGTACACATCTATAATCACTATATTCTTTAGAGACAAAAAAATTCAAGAAAAGACATAAAATATGAAGCATACCCAGTGTCTCCTTCAAGCATGTTGAGTGAACAATAAAGTGGAACCACTAGATTGCTTGACTTTGGACAACTTGGAAGTACACAACCTACAAATACCATATCATCAGAAAAAAAAACTTTATGCAAATAACTGCATAGACCAAAAGCTTCGACATCAGAGACCAATTAATTATTACCATCAGGAAAAAGAAAAGAAATACATTTGCAGACCCTCACACTTCCTTTAACCAGATCATCATTCTACAAAAAAAAAAACTCATGCCAATCATAGCTTAATCAACCAATCAAGTAATTAAAGATGACAACCTTCATAACACAATTGGCTCTTTATGCATAATTCTTTATTACCTTCAACGAACTCATGTAAAAACCACATTGTTCATATAACTCATCCAACATGGTCCCATTTCTCAACTCAACTTCAAAAATAAGCTTGTTTACAAATTTCTTCAAAGCTCATACTCTTTTTCACCTTGGTATTAATGACTCAACTGAACTAATCTTTACATAAAGAAACCAACATTCAAGTCACCGATTAAGAAAAAACTTTAAACTTGAACAAAAGTTCCAATCTTTACTAAATAAAGGCCACATAATTGTACTTACAGCTTTGTTGCTAATACAATGGTCCCAAATGAACCTCTGCACTCCTTCTGTAACCAATCCGCCTCCAGATTCTCTAACATTTCAATCAAAATAAAAACAAATCAATTAGCTCCAATCCCTGAAATTTGCAAAAATAGTAAACAAATGAATAAAATTTGCGAAAATGCTAAAATATGCCCATTAATGCTAAAGTGCGCCTCCTACCTCAACAATTTCAAAAAAGCTGAACATATCATACTAGATTTAAAACTTAAGAGTCTGTGAAACAAATAAGAAAAATCAGAAGTATAATTTTTTTTTTTGATAAGTTATAATTAAAATTTTTTTATTCCTAAAAGTACGTTAAAAAGATGAAGATTTTTTAAGATATAAATTAATTAACGATGATTGTTCATAAAAAAAAGTTAGCAAAAAAATTGTTTCAGCATACAATAATCATATCATAAAAAAGGAGACAAAAACATATTATCGTTATATTGATACAATTTATGTAGATGTAGTTGTTAGATAATAAGTTCTACGTTATAAGTATGCAATTCCTACTTTGTTAGAGAAATAATATAACTAGAAGAAACAATTATCTTGGAATTTGAATAAAAAAAGTTAATTCTTATAAGAGTTCAACTATAACTATTTTTCTAAAGTTTCGTTTCAAGCATACCCTTGGTTCATGTGCTTCCAACAGTAGAAGTTGCAATGAAGTTGAGGAAATCATCCAAGGTGATGGCAGCAATGAAAATAGTGGTGACAGTAGGAAAAACATACAATGGTCAAGGTGGTATGGCATTAGCTTCAATGGTTGGTGTGGTGATGAGAATATTGTTTACATGTCCATTATAATCAACCAATGGGAGTGATTATATAGTCTAATCATAGTATAAGTGGTATGGTGCAGGGTAGAGGTAGCATAAACATGAATACTACGGGAAATTATATAACAAAGAAAAATGTGTTGATGGTTGTAATAGTATTACTGATTTTTTTTATAGGCCAATAGAAAAATATATATAAGAGAATAATAAAAAGTATAACTTTTAGTAGTAGTAGACCCTACAATGGTGGGGTCTCCCAAAAATTGACGGGCAGGTCCAACCGAAGTAGTGAGAACCCCCTCGCCTTGAAAATGTGGTGATAGTATTATTGATGGTAGTAGCAATTACACCACTGATAATTATCCTAGTGCAGATGGTGGCTATAATAGCTACTCATGTTTCTCTTAAATAACCCTAGGCATATTAACAAGTGTACCTACAAAACACTAGAACTCTGTATTTTTTAAAGAGATATACAATTATAGGGAATTTGTTCTACATAATGGGTTTTCAAGGTATCAAATCATATAAATGTTTCATAGAGAAAGAACATAAAGAAAATAAAAGAGATTGATGAAGGAAACACTTAATTAAGTTTATGAATAGAGAGGTAGGAGAGTGCCAATGTGATGTTTTCATAAACTAGCTTGTGAGCATTTAGGTTTTCCTATTAAAAATACTCCATATATTATTGGTTAATCTTCAGATTTTTTTTTTCAAAAATTGTTTCCATTATTCACGTACTCACTTATAAAACATTAATCTCAAAATAAAAAATAACTAAGTGATTCAAAATACACCCAAATTCCTTTCAATTGTTCTCATTTTTCTATACCCATCGAATCAAAATAAAAATTTTCTCATTTTTGTGACAAGTACAATCGTTGTTTTAAGGAAATAAACCAAATTAGAACCCTAACCTTAAATCAAAACTGCAATCGAAAGGGAAACCTTAGGTCATCAAGAATACATATCGAATAAGCAAGAAATTTAAAGTAAACATACATTTTAACCCTAGATTATCTCTTCTAGCAAGTTTTAATGGGAGGATTCCTATGTAAAGAAGCCAGGCAGCGCCTCATGTTTCGTCTCGCCCACAACCGATGGTGGTTGTTCAACTCAAGCAGTTATTAATGGTGTCGGTGACTCGAGTTTCTAAGGTTTGGGAATGAATGTGTATGTCGGGTTTTGAAACAAATGAAAGGGAAAAGGGGAAAGAACCGAAAGGCTCAAGAATCGTTTGATCATCCTATGCTACGCATTTCCTGATTCGTGGAGGATGTGTTTCGAGCCGCGAGAGGGATCGTACCGAAATTATCGGGTCGGACATCTTCTTAGAGATGGCAGTCGGCTAGGAGAGGATGTTTCTAGGCAATAAATTTCGTAGGCCTTCGCTGCGGATCGTGATAGTCCACGAACCGATTCGGGTCAGGAGCAAGAATTGTGTTCGAGATACTTGGGCCTCGGCCTTTGTGGGCAAGTGGTACTGGGCTCAGCCTGTAGGCAAGGGTACTTTGGGCCTCAAGCTCGGGTCCGGCCTCGTGAGCTTTGATATGTCCGCCTTCTAAATGCGGGTATGGGCCAAAAGACATGGTACTCCGGCAGGGAGACAATTTTCCCGGTTGGAAAATACCGTATTCTTGACCTGCTTGTCATTGGGAACGGGGGACCATTAATGCTTATGTGTTCCAACGCGCGCGTTACTGATGAGTCTTAAACTCATATATTTTTAATCCATTTTTCTAGCATGTTTTTAACAATTTTAGATATATTTGTATGCCCAATTATGGAATATTCACAAACTTTTTTGTTTTGCTGGTGTTAATTGAAAAAAGAGAGAAAAACAAGCGTAAAGAAGCAAAGGTGTAAATGTAAATGGGCCTCGTGTCGCGACATAGTTTTTGTATGTTGCGACATAGTTTTTGTATGTTGCGACACAAAATTCAAGCAGGCCAAAGGAACTATGTTGCAGCCAGCAACTAAATGTCACAGCAAAGCTCAGACATAACTCAAATGCTGAAGGAGAAATTGTGTCACGACAAAGAATTTTTTTGTCACAACATTGTTGAAGAAAATTATGGAGGAAACTGTCACGACAATCCTTTACTCTATTGCGACAAAGATTAAAACAGAGAGGAAAGAAGCTGTGTCGCGACAATATAATTTATGTTGCAACATAAAAAGTTGAAGGCTAACAGATGCACTCTGTCGCGACAAAAGACAATTCTGTCGCGATAGAAATTGCTCAGATTACAACACAAGTCAACTGAGATAAGTGTTTTTATGTTGCGAAAAAGTTCTCAACATTAAGCCAACTCAAGGAAGAACTGCTGTCGCAACAAAGAAAATCCTATCGCGACATAGTAATCAGAATTCACAACCAAGAGCAACACAATCTCTACCGCGACAAACAAAACATGAAGGAGGTGAATTCCCTGTCGCGATAAGAAGCTGAAGAGCAACACAAGAAGAATGACAACAAAGAAATTCTATGTGACATAACTGAGAGTCAAGGCAAACCGCCGACTGTAAAGAAGTTTTCTTCTCTGGTCAGGACAATAGATTTTAAGAAATGATAAAATTCTGTCGCGACAGAGAAAAGTAGGTCATGAAAAAAATTGAAGAAGACTTGAGAATGGCCAAGGTAGTTGTGTCGCAACATATAATTCTATGCCGCAACAAACAGCTCAGCAAGTGACAAGAATTAGAGAAGAAAAGTCTGTCGCAACCAAAGAGTTTCTTGAAACGACAGAAATTGCTAAGGACTTAAAGAAATCCTGTCGTTATAGAGAAAACTCTATCGCGACAGAGTTGCCAGGCTGAAAAGCAATTGTTTGTCTTGACAAGGAAAATTATGTCGCGACAAACTCCAGAAGAACATAGACATGAGAAGTTGGGAGCGAACAGATTTGGTGTCGCGACACAAGGCATTCCTGCTATGATAAGAACAAGATCGGTTATCACAATTTTATGTCGCGACATTATCAAAGTATGTCGCGACACAATCCAAGAGCAAGCCCAGAGAACAGGTCACGATAGAATATAAGAAGCTACTATAGAGGCAGCAACAAAGACTGAAAGCTCTGTCGTGACAGACCTTTCTATGTCACGACAAAGAGACCAATTTAGGCCAGAATTTTGGGAGTCCATAATGCAATTAATGAAGTGAGGCCCAACATTGGAAACCTATAAATACACGCTTTCTAAAGGCAAATGTGTAGCTTTTCAAGAAAATTGTGATTTCTCGGGTAGTCAAGACTCTTTGTACATTTTTATTTTTATTTTATTTTCCATTTTAGTTGATTTAGCTTAAGGTTTTATTTGTTAGTTTTCCTTAATTTTCTAGATTTGAGTATTGTACTGAAAGTGTAGTTTCGAGCTGGCGCTTTATAAATTCTTCTTTTCATTTACTGTTTGATTTAAATGGATGCTGGAAAGTTTCTGGAGTTCATTTATTTCAGCCTCGTTTATGATTTCAAAGGATTTTCCTCTCGATCGCTAGTCACTGATAAGAGTAAACCAGTTTTGAAAAGTTGAGCTCACTGGAAATGGGTCATTGATGATAATCATTTTACTGCATAAGGTAGAAGAAAGCTTTAATTAGAATTCTTAAATTTATTTGATTGGTATTGTTTATAAATTTACTTGTTCTCGGTACTAGTATCGTGTACCCAATGCAATGTACTGTATCTCACTCTGAGTTCTAAGAGGCCCTCTGATTGACACAAAGATGGAGAATCCTGAGAGTGTAGAGCAGTTCCTTATGGGTATGGTAGACTAATGCTATAGAACTAATGAACTTTGAAGGATTACTCAGATAGATCACCAACTTACTTATAATTGGAGGATGATTGAATGGAAGCACTGCTAATCACTCAAAGGTCTCTCATTTCGTCGACTGATTATGATCCCATGTTAGCAAAGATCTAATCAAAGAGATGAAATTTTCATCATAAGTGTGGTATGAGGTATCAATCAATCAAGAAGGCTTGCAAGATCCTATCTACGTGGGGCACGAATTTAGTCCTAAGATCCTGCATGAAGTACCTAAAAGGAAAAATACTTTGCAATCTTAGAAAGAGGGTTATATATTACAAATAATTGATTAGAAATATGTCTCAGAAATGAACAGAACCTTAATCGTTGAAAGTCTCACAGGGAGAAATAAAACTATACTACTCAGATCTTTTGACAAACCTTGGCCCAATTAATGGTCAGAGCTATGAATCGAAATGATGCAGAAATTGATTATTATTAATTGATCCATGTCCAGTTTTGCCTAACTTAGTGAATCCTCAACCCCAATTTTATTAAACTTTACTTTTATACATTTAAGATTCCAGTCTAAGACTACATTTTAGTTCTCTTATCATCATATCAATGGGAGTTCAACAGTAATGATTCTAGTGCACTGGGGTAGTTAGTCTTTTGGATTTATTATCCTCCGTGGGAACGATATCTATTCCAAATATTCACTTTATTACTTGTACGATCAGTAATTCTGCAAAGATCGGTACTACAAAACACAAATTTTAAATGAGTCATTTTCAAAAGAAAGAAGAATTCCATCTTTTCATACACATGAGAAATGGTCTTGACAAGTTTTTGGCATTGTTACCAAGGATTGAAAAGTTCTTGTGTGGCAGTACCAGAAGATTGGAATACATTGATCACATTATATAGTTCAGTCTTAACAAGGTTTTAGCGCCGTTGCTCTGGGATTGGGGTAATAAATTCTTTGGTAGCGTTGTCATATAAATTTGTATATCATTTGGTCTTAAGAAGTTTTTGGTGTCGTTGTCGGGGATAGAAATAATAAATTTAAAGATCAATATTCTAACCAAAAAGGGATTTACTAATTTGAACATTTTTCTTGATATTTTTCTAAAAAATCACAAAACAATTTAATAGCAGAGTCGGTTAAGTTACTTAAATTTTTCTATGAGTTTAATGGATATAATCAGAGTCCCACATAATTCATTTGATCTTAGTGTGTTTCTATTTCAGAAAGATTTTAAATGCATAAACATACTTGTCGCCTTTAGACACCGAACTGAGAGAACACTACGCGCACCTGAGGAAGATCACGCTTGCAAAATCCGGTGGTACGGCAAATCAAAGAGAAAGATTGCAAACAGCCTAGAAGAAGAAGAAGAAGCAGAGAGAACTCAGAGGCCTAATACTATGGAGGACTTTTGGAGGCCTATTATTCAAGAGGAGTACTCAGTAAGACAACTTGCCATAGAAGCTACCACTTTGAAATGAAGCCAAGATTGACATCATGGTACAACAACACTAGTTCACCGGTCATCCCTCAGAGGATCCCAATGAGCAAATGGGGAGATTCATGAGACTGCAAACACAAGCCAACCCAAATGGTGAGACCAAAAGTACTGAACCGCAGCTCTTCCCTTTCACCTGGCGAAATGTGGCAGCAACATGGTTTGAGTCATCGCAATGGGATAAGTGAACACTTCAGTAGTCAGGAGGCCTATATGAGCAGATTTTTTCCTCTAGCTTTAACTGCTGAGAGAAGAGGAGAAATAATCGTCTTCAAGTAGGGGGAAGATGAGAGTCTCTTCAACGCATGGAAAAGATTTAAGAGACTATTAAAAAGATGTCCTATGCATGGAATAGATCTGACCACTCAGATGAATATATTCTATCATGCCATGAATTATGCTCCAAGGGTACTGATGCATCCCCGGGCCGTGGGAGCTTTAAAAGAAGAAGTGCAAGAAGGCAAGGCAATCCGATTGAAGACCTTGCCAAATAACTATAAGGCTCCATTTGAAGCTTCGTGAGCAAAGAAGAGACTGAGGGGGAGTGGTTCTGACAGCGAACCGTATGATCGCCATAGAAGCTGTGCTAGATGCAAGTTGATGAACAACCGAAGCAATGAAAGGAGAATGCACACTGCACATGGAGTGGGAGCGGTAAATGAAGGAACTAGGAAGCAAGCAGCCGAGGGACCCGCCTGAAGAAGGTGCCCTACCTGCCAGGAACTGGCATGGAGTGAGCAAAGAAGCTATTACTTCAAGCCTAACCCCCAACTTGCCTACACACTATACACCGCACTCAAGGAACCATGAAACCTCATATGGTGGAGGAGCACACCAGGCCCCGCACTGCATGCCGTAATTACCATCAAGCTTATGCTCAACCCAGATTCCAAGAACAGTAGCAGCAGAGGGACAATAGAGGAGAATATCAGGGTCAGAAAAGGACTCAATCATTTGAAGATAAGATGTTGCAATTCATGTCAGAAGACAAAAGAATTCTGAATATGCATGAGAAAAGATTTTATGAACTTGAAAATTTTAAAGCAAACACAAGTGTGTTTCAGACAAATACTAATGCTTCATTAAGGAACTTGGAAACTCCGAAGTAGGAAGGTTAACTTTCCTTGCAAACCAATCAAGGAATTACTTCCCAAGAGGGCCGTAGACAAATCCAAAAGATTTACACTAGTTTCATTGAGAGGAGACAATGAAATGCAAGGAAACAAGAAAACATGTAGGGAGGAAAGAGGCATTGGAAAAGATCAGAAGAACCACCAAACCAGAGGAGATACAAGGAGATGCTGAAAATGAATAAATTATCAAGAATGCTCCAGCTAAAGACAACTATGTTTCTGAGGCAAACTGCTAAATTATTAGTTTTAATTGTGAGTTTTCGATTAGATTTCAGATTTTGAATTTTCCAGTTTTAGTTTTGTCAGAAGTTTTATTTTTAGTGGTTGTTACCAGGACAATGAAGCACATTAAAGATGAGTTTTATTAGGAAGCACACCTGTCTCAACCGAAAAATGCAATTAGCCAAGGCGTATTTATTTCCTCAATTTGTTTTTTTATTATTAATGGCGACCTGAAGCTCGGGGAATGCATTTTATTTTTACGCAGACAAATTAACAGTAGCTTTGTTGGTTTCCAAATTTTTTTAGATATTCAACATCATCTCTGCGGGTATTTTAAGAATATGGTTGTTCATATTTGCATTGAGGTTCTTGGTTGATTAAATGAGTTTGCACAAGTATGTTCAGTTGGGTATGAGTGAATACACCTTGCTTAAAATGTATCTTGAGTGAAAACTTGATAAGATGCAATTTTGGAAAATTTTAGTTAAATGTCGCAACATACTTTCTTTGTGTCGCAACATAAATTCAAAAGACCACTAAAAAGAATGTTGCAACATACTTTCTCTGTGTTGCGACGTGATTAATTTTGGACTCAATTTGAAAAGGCAAGTTTATGTCGCGACACAAATTTTCATTGTTATGACAATAAACTCGTATGATGCACTGAAAAGAATGTTGCAACATTCTTCTCAATGTCGCGACATGTAACTGGCCCAATTTCCAATTGATTTCAAAACTATGTTGCGACAATTGTTTCTGTCTTTCGCGACAATTGTTTCTATTTGTCGCGACATCGTATTCAAAATAGAACGAACCCTAGGAAATTGTTGTCGCGACATTTAATGAAAACACAACAAACAATTACAGTCTGGGAAATTTTTGGAAAATCAAGGCCACCTTTCATAAAACCATCAACCCTCTCAGCTTCCATATTCAAATTTCTCTCATCTTGCCTTCTAAAAACCCTAGAGCTCCAAAACCCTAACCGATCTCTCACGATGTCTGAGCCCACCTTCAACCTCGGTTCCAAACCCCAACGATCAAGGAAAGAGTATATGTTTGAGTGGGAGAATGAGGACTGTCTGCCACTTTA
Source organism: Tetrastigma voinierianum (assembly GCA_016808115.1). Lineage (NCBI taxonomy): Eukaryota > Viridiplantae > Streptophyta > Magnoliopsida > Vitales > Vitaceae > Tetrastigma > Tetrastigma voinierianum. Next base: position 57,390 of record JAEQBH010001393.1, read on the forward strand.
AGCAAAGAATAAAGCAAGATGAAGAAAGGGACGAGGTAAACAAAATGTTTGAATCGATACAAGAAGAATCAAGAAAGATGAATAGGAGAACTAAAGAAACTGAAACAGAGCAAAGAGCTGAAAAAGCAAGAAACTTTGTCTCATACAAAGCAGTTGCGCTAATAGAGAAAAGTCTGAAGGAAAGAGGTTTCATTGCTGAAAGAGGGTTCAAGAAGCTTGTCTCCCCTTTCGAGTCATCGTTGAGAAGAGAGAATGGCAAGTATCAGCGGCACAAGAAACTGCGCGCCGCTATGGTAAAGGAATTTTCGTATTACGTAGTAGAAGACTTAAGGAAAGAAAGTTTATGTCGAGGACATCGGATAGACTTCAACAAGGAAAGGATAAATCTGTCACTCAACTTGGAAGGTGTGTAGAAGGATGTGGCTCAAAGTTCAAGAAATGGCCAAAGGAGCCATGACAATGTAAAGATAGTAAACTCGTTGATGTTTGAAGTGGCTGGGAAGGAACAAAGAAAACCCTATACAAATCCATTTCTAGAGGAGACTTAACTGAAGAGGCTAAGGTATGGTTATATTTCATCAGTTTTGTCCTTCTACCATCAAAGCACCTAAGCACAATGAGAAAGGATGAAGCAATCCTCCTTTATGCATTGCTGAAGGGGCATAAAATAACTGTGGGGAAAATAATTGAAAAGTCCATTTTGAGCTACTCTGGAAGCAATTGTAGGGGATTGATTCCACACCTAGCCACTATAACCATCCTATGCCTTCTGGGGGAGTTGGAGGTAATGGGAAAAAGAAGAAACGCACTTAGGTATCCTCTCTCGACATCGATGTGGAGCGACGAATGGTCCAAAGAATAGAGGAAAAGGGAAAGAGAAAGAGATGGAAGAAGAAAGGGGGTCTGGAAGGTGCAACGAGCCAGCACAATGGGAGAGTTCATCCCAAAGGCAAAAAGAGCTTCAGAGAAGCCTAAGCCCTATCTTGAATGCACCATCGGATTTGAGACAAAACCATCAAGAACAAGTTGGAAGCTCAGGGCACTAGTGTAACAATGCATAACTAATGGAGGAGCTTAAATCATTGAAACAAGAGATGAAAGAAAGGACAATCCAAATTTCAAGCCCAACCACAACAAAGGGATGAGTACATGGAGGTAGAGGTCAAAAGAAGGGACTAGAATCTGGAGGATGCTTTAAGAAAAAAAGATGAAGAATGGATAGGTGAATTATAAAAGAGGGACCGGTACTGGTTGAATAGTATGGGACACATGAAGCAAAGTTTTCGACTAATGGCTTATGAGCAAATCAACAATAGAGCATTCCTTAAGTCATCGGCTAAAAGGCAGAGAGAACTGATAGAGAGCAATGCAAAAATTTGGATCAAGGAAGATACTTTAACAAAAGAAAGTACCATTGCCACAAATCAGATCTCATATCAGGTGCCATACACAATAGTCCCTCCAGAGAAACAACCAAAGATTACCTTTCTAAACCCAAATCCAAAGCAGAGAAGGACCTTCTGAACCTTATAAAGAGCCGGTTGAAAATAAAACCCCTGGTGTAAAGAAGAAGAAAAAACTAACCCCAGTATAGGAAGTAGAAGAATACTTAAGGATGGAAGTCTCTAAGGAAAAGGCTGCAATGAATAAAAATGAAAATTACCTTGCTCTTCCATATCTTTCTCCCTCTCTGTACCTAATATCCATACTTGAAACATTCAATAAAATAGAAAATTCTTTACCAGATTTGTGTACATTTTTGTTTGATCTTTCTTGTTTATTTCCTTTCATTCATGTTTAATAGATAGAAATATTTGACTCAGGATAAATAAATTTTAGTTGAAATAATCGGGAGAAACCAAACACCGATCAAAATGTTAAATCATAAAAGAACATGCTCGCTTGATCGAACTGAGCAGCACTCGCATTGTGGTTGTGTTGGATTGTTTTAGTCAATGCATGATTTAAATGAACATTGGACCGGTAAAGCAAAGACAACAACAAAATCTCAAAACCAAATAAAATCATTGGACAGATGATTGGGTAGGATGAAATGAATGGAAATGGAAAAAGAAGTAAGGTTATGACAAATGTTGAACTTCAAGATTGCTGGCTTTGGGCAAATTAATGGAACAGATAAGACCTATGATTCTGTTTGTGTAAATAGTTTGGTTACAAAATCCTTATAAACCTTACACATGGTCAACAATAACTTTGAAAGAAATTGTGTCAAGACTGGGAACATCTTCTGGGATCCATCATAGTAAGCTCTTTGATGTCCTAGAAGTTGTTGGATTATTAGTTAAGGCGAAATCATAGGCAATACCACTAACAGGAAATGATTTAGGCCATCCTTGGAAGTTTGAGCCTTTCAAAGCCTACAATTTTATATGCAGATGCATATACACTAGTTCCTTATTTGAGCCTACATCCAATCTCATCATCAAACAACAAATAAGAAACCCAATTCCTTCCTTGCACATGAGCCTACAGTAAAGAACCCTTATTTGCCCAGATCATTAGACAAAGTACAATAAGGACAGAAGAGGACAAGTTTGGGGGAATATTATTTCAAGTTGTAGAGAAGGATGAAAAGGGTTGAGAAAAACAATTCAAAGAAATAAGAAAAAATGAAAAGGATTGTGAAAGAAGCCGTGAAAAGAAAAAGATCGAGGAGGAATGAGTTTGGTCTTGTAGCCTTCCTCCTTGGAACAATTAAGTCCTTAGGGGTGTTCAACACCTAATACCCTAATGCCAACTGGTATGGGAGTTATTGACCCAAAGTTCTCTAAGGGTGGTAGAAATCTTAAAAATACAAAACATTGCACCATTCCACCAAACTCGGAGAAAATGAAAAGTGAAAGCCTCGAATAAGGAAGAGAAGCATCTTCCAGACTTTGTAGGAAAGGAAAAGAGAAAAGGCAATTCACAATGAAAATATGCGTAAAGATGCAAACCTCGACGGAGCGGTGGAAACTTACAATCAAGAGAAATCAAGGATGGATCAATAAGGCAAGAGTATAAGTTGTTAGTGAAGTCTGGGTTAAATTGAGCCTAAAATGTCTAATTATCTACCTCATTACCCAAGCCACACATTACAAACCTAAAAGATCTATTTGATTTTGAAGGTGGTGTTATGCCTACATTAGTGGAGATTAATATGATAAACAAGCATATGAGACTTTAAAAATGAAAGAGAGTATGCAAATTTAATATTATCCTAAAAGATTAACTGATCTGCCAAAGAAAAAGAGTAAAGACCAACACACACACAAAAATCAGGATTGAGTAATTGTTACACACTATGAATTATTGGTTGGTTCAGTGAACTTAATTGAAAATCTTCCCATTCTAGATGAAAACATGTTTAGAAGCACTTACCACCGACTTCTATGTTTCACCCAATCGAGCTTTAAAACAGAAAAACAACCCTTAAAATAAAGCTGAATTGTTTGAGGACAAACAAAATTTATTTTCTTTGCTTGGGGATAAGCAAAACCTTAAGTTTAGGGGAATTTGATAGGTTTTAAACTCATCTATTTTTAATCCATTTTTATGACATGTTTTTAACAATTTTAGATCTATTTGTATGCCTAATTATGGAATATTCACCAACTTTTTTGTTTTGTAGGTGTTAATTGAAAAAAGAGAGAAAACAAGCAGAAAAGAAGAAAAAAGGTGGAAAATGTAGCAGTCTATTTCGCGACATAATTTTTGTATGTCGCGACACAAAATTCAAGCAGGCCAAAGGAACTATGTCGCAGCCAACAACTAAATGTCGTAGCAAAGCACAGACAGAACTCAAATACTGAAGGAGAAATTGTGTCGCGACAAAGAATTTTTCTTTTGTGACATTGTTGAAGAAAATTAGGGAGGAAACTGTCGTGACAATCCTTTACTCTGTCGCGACAAGATTAAAATAGAGAGGAAAGAAGCTGTGTCGCAATAATATAATTTATGTTGCAACATAAAAGTCATACAACGATGCACTAGTGTCGGCATAAAGACAATTCTGTCGCGATAGAAATTGCTCAAATTACAACATAAGTCAACTGAGACAAGTGTTTTTATGTTGCAAAAAAGTTCTCAACATTAAGCCAACTCATAAAGAACTCGCTTATCGCAACAAAGAAAACTCGCCGCGACATAGCAACTTAACTACAACTAAGAGCAACACAACTCTACCGCTGACAACAAAACATGAAGGAGGTGAATCCCACGTGAACAAGAAGTCAAGAGCAAATACAAGAAGAATGGCGACAAAGAAATTCTCTGGCTGGGTGACATAATCAAGAGTCAAGGCAAAACTCAGGTTTCGACAAAGAAGTTTTCTCGTCGCTGATAATAAACGTTAAGAATGATAAAAATTCTCGTCGTGATGCAGAAAAGTAGGTCAAGACAAAAATCAAGAAGACTCAGAATGGCCATAGTGTATGTGTCAACATATAATTCTATGTCACGACAAATAGCTCAGCAAGTGACAAGAATCAGAGAAGAAAATTTGTTACTTAATTAAAGAGTTTCTCACATGATGTAAATTGCTATGACTTAAAGAAATCTCTGGCATGATAGAGAAAACTATGTCACTTCAGAGAGTTTCCGTGCTGAAAACAATTGTTCATACGATAAGGAAAATTATATCACGATAAACTCCAGAAGAACATAGACATGAGGAGCTGGGTGCGAAGATATTTGGTGTCGCGACACAAGGCATTCCTGTCGCGACAAGAATAAGACTATTGGATACAATTTATGTCGCGACATTATCAAAGTATGTCGCGACACAATCCAAGAGCAAGCCCAGAGAACAGGTGGCGATAGAATACAATACAATAAGAGGCAATAAGAAGATCAAATCTTTACGCGATGCATCTTTCTATGTCGCGACAAAGAGACCAATTTGGGCCAAAATTATGGGACTCCACAATGTAATTAATGAAGTGAGGCCCAACATTGGAAAGCCTATAAATACACGCTTCTAGGTGTAATGTGCAACTTTGGTAGCTCTGTGGATTTACGGGTGGTCAAGACTCTGTACATTTTTACTTTCCATTTTTAGTAGATTTAGCTTAGTATAGTTTTATTTTTGTTAGTTTTCCTTAATTTTCTAGATTTGTGTATCAGATCAAGTGCAACTGAAATGGTATTTCTTTATAAATTCTTCTTTTCATTTATTGCTTGATTTAAATGGATGCTGGAAAGTTTATGGAGTTCATTTATTTCAGTTTGTTTATGATTTCAGTGAATTTTCCTGATCAGTTAGTCATTGATAAGAGTAAACTAGTTTTGAAAAGTTGAGCTCACTTGAAATGGGTCATAGATGATAGTCATTTTGTCGATAAGGTGGGAAGAAAGCTTTAATTAGAATTCTCAATTTATTTGATTTGGAGAATTGTTTTATAAATTTACTTGTTCTCATTACTAGTATCGTACCTAATGTGCTAGGTAACGATCTCACTGATTTAGGAGGCCCTCTGAGTGACACAAAGATGGAGAATCCTGAGAGTGTAGAGTAGTTCCTTAATGGTAGACTAATACTATGGAACTAATGAACTTTGAAGGATTACTTAGATAGATCACCAACTTACTTATAATTGGAGGATGGTTGAATGAAGTATCCGTTAATCACTCCTGAGGTCTCATCTTTTTGCTGAATTGATTATGATCCCGTGTTAGCAAAGATCTAATCAAGGAGATGAAAATTTTCATCAGAAGTGTAGGATGATGTGTCAATCAAATTGGAGAAGGCTTGCAAGATCCTATCTATGGGGGTAAGGATTCTTTAGTCCTAAGATCTGCGTATGAAGTACTAAAAAGGAAAATACTTAAATCTGTAAAGAGGGTTATATATTACAAGTAACTCCGATTAGATTCATGTCTCGTAATTGAAGAACTCTTTAATCGCTGAAACGATGCCGAGGAGAAATCCAAACTATACTACTCAGATCTTTGATAGCAAACTCAGCTTAATTGATGGTTGAGTTATGAATTGAAATGATGCGTAAAACTGGGACATATTATTCGATCCATGTCCAGCTTTGCCTCGACTCGAATCTCAACCCCACCTTATTAAAATTTACTTTTATACATTTAAGATTTAAGTTTAAGACTACATTTTAGTCCTCTTATCATCATATCAGTGGAGTTCAAATAGTAATGATCTTTGAAGTAATCAGTAGTTAGTCTTTTGATTTATCATCCTTCCTCATGGGAACGATATCTGACTTTAAATATCCACTTTTATTACTTGTACGACCCAGCATTCTGCGTTGATCGAGACCACAAAACACAAATTTTAATGAGTCATTTTAAAAGAAAGAAGAATTTCCATCTTTTCATACATGAGAAATGGTCTTATGTTGCATTGTTACCATGGATTGAAAAGTTCTTGCATAAAGCATCAAAAGATCACATACACCGATCAAGCATCATATAGCTGGGTCTTAATAAGTTTTTACGTCATAAGCAGGATTAGGTAATAGTCTCTCGTAGTAAAGGCAGGATAAATTTGTATATATCATTTGGTCTTAATAGCCATCGGCTTTTCACTTCGTAACACATCAGAATCATATTGCCAAAAAAAAAGGGGTTATCCGAGGCTGGGGCTTCTTTTTTTTTCATATCTTCTTTAAGATCTCCTTTTTCTTTTTCTTCGAATTTTTCTTCTTTCTTAGGCTCGTTTCATTTCTTTCGCCCTATCGGGTTATGTGTAATCACAAGCATGATTGCTTGGCTGTAAGCGCGCAGTTGTAATATGTTTTGGTGTAATTAATGAAATTGTATTTCTTGGAATTTTTTCGTTTTTGTTCACCTTATTTTTCTCGTAATTAATTAACCGCTTCAAGAACGTGACTAACTCGGGACAAGTGGTCAGGGCGTTTGATGAATTTAGAATGGATCGGTCTTTATGATTCTCGACCGACTTAATTTCGTTGTTCGACCCAAGCTCATCCATCGGGAGGCACAGGCTCCTACCGGGGCCCACTTAACTCGCCCACACACTGCCATCGTGCTATGTTGAAGCGCTTGCCAGATTCAAATCTTTCGAGGCGATGAGTCGTGAGACATTACTTAATGCACCTACGTGACGCTGCACTGGAGCATCTTATTTCCTTCCGCTTAAGTGGCTTCGCTAATACTCCAAAGCAGAGTTACAGGTTTTCAGGAATTGTCTTCTTTCCGTGCGTATTTCCCTATCTTCAGTAAGCCTTGTTTTTGTTCTAGGTACTTTAGATTCCAATCACCGCGTGTTTCATGACAGATCGTAAGAGGCTTTAGGCACGCTAGAACCGAGGGCTTTTCCTGTGTCCTGCAGTTCATGTGCGCTCTCGCCTTTACCACCTGCATTCCGCATGGAATCACCCCCCTTTCCTCTCCCTTTGTTGTTGTCACACAAGATGGCGAGAGGTCAAGAAGAGACCTCCACTAGTCAAGCTGGGTGTAGAAGAGGGCCTAGTCGGGATACGCCTTTTGCAAGAAGCCTCCTCTCCTCTCTATCCATGGAGGAGTTGAGGTCTTATTGTCGAATTCCTAATATCTACAGTCATTTCAGGCAACAAAATCGAATCCACTATCGACGAGAAGACAGTTGTAGTGTATTTCACCCGAGAATAGGGCTCACGCCAGCTCACTCCCATTTCATCTCCAAAGCGCTTACACTTCTCTAGAACGCTTCCTCGGCTTTTATCCATCCTAATGTCATCTTGATCCTAATCTGTGCAATGTGTTGAACTCTCCTTTACCTGAACCGGACATTTCGGTCGGGTAGAGGTTTGCTTTATTTATACCTCTCAAGCCGGACACCTGAGGCCGGCCATCCATGCTTCCGCCAGAGTCCCTACGCAATTTGTTATGTGACTGACTCGCCTAAGTCCGAGCGAAGGGGCGTGATCTGCTAGAGGACCTCGTATGAGACCTCGGACTCCCTCGACCCCGCTGTTTTGAACCACCAATGTCATTCCAGGTGTGTTCAAGTCGATCTGTATGTCGTACTTGACACGTCTATCTTTTATGTTCGCGTATTTTCTTATTATATATTTTTTTTGTGCAGGGAAAAGCCGGAGGGGTAAACTGGTAAACTGGGTGGAGAAAGCTAGCTTTAAGAAAATTTAGAGGTTGCTAGAGATTTCTGAGCGAGAATAACATCTTGAAATTCTCTTAACTGCGAAGAATCTTAGTGAGTTGAGTCGTAGTCCATCTCCCTACATCATTCTAGTTATTCCATGCCCTCTTCCTGCAGAAATAGTGGAGGGAGAGCATTACGTTATTGCTGATCTCCTAATTTTACCCTGTGCAGCTTGTCTCCAAGAAAGAATTCCGAGACTCGGTGCTGCTGGTCGAGAACTCGGTGATTAGTACCTCTGTAGTCCGCAACCTTCTTGTTGGGTGGAGGATTCTGGCCTTGTCCCCAAGCATCTAAGAAGGATCGATAGGGTAGCCTCGTCCCAACCGTCTCCCTTGAAAATGTTTCGTCCCGCCCCCCAAGCATCTAAGAAGGAAGACAGCCCGAACGACTAAAACGCTTCAGAGCGAGGGGGTAAAAGATTTTGTCCCTTGGGTTTCCCCAATATCTAGCTGCCCCCCTGCTAGGGAAGAGGAAGAAGAGGAGGACGAGATGGCTGATCTCGTTCATAACTCGACGACCTGGGTCAAGTAAAACGAGGTGCCAACTTGAGCGGTGACTCCAGATTACCATCGAGTCGCCTGAGGCGAGTCAACAACCATATGGCGAGAGTTCGGGTGTGCAGGCATCAGTCGTTTCGGATTTGCCTGAGATGGGCTTCATGGCAAGTCAGCTTCGAAAATTGCCTTCTTGGTGGATTTAGGAGAGGTCTCCCCAACTCATCCGGAGGTCTAGAGGATTCCCGGGAGCATCACGTGGGCGATCAAGGCTAACCCAATTCGCCGGGCACGCAGCCACACTCCGATCGGCCGTTGAACTCCTTATATTCCATTGTACTGCACCCCCATGGAGGAAGTATCGGTTCCTAGGCCAGAAGGTGCCCAGGAGATTATCAATCACTGGAGGCCATTTAACCGGGTCAAATCCTTAGCCGCCCATATGCACCAACTGTATCCATCACTACTTCGGATGCCTGTAGCTGTGCGGGTCAAGGGGAGGGGCGAAGAATATGTCGTCTTAGTCCTTGCCTATTTCGTAAGGGACGAAATCAAGGTGTGGTCAAGATGTAACGTTAATACGCAACCGTAACTTCGTCCAGCCGCAGCCGGCATGTTTACAAACCGTTTATGTAATCGCTCTAGTATTATTTCTGAGTTATTGCCTTATTCTAATGCGTTCTTTGCAAAGGTTACGACTATCCTAATATGACTTACTAGCATCAAGAATCTCCGCCCTGCCGAGGGATGCGAGAGGCTATGTACTCTACGCCACCGACCAAGCTCGACCATAGGCACCGAGTGCTTCTTTAGTTGAAGCGGAGTCAAGATTTCGACGTTGGGAGAAGGAGGCAAGAGAAGGCATTGAGAAGGTGGCTCGAACAGAGGCCGAGAGAGATGCTACTCGCCACGAAGCCTCGATGGCCCGCATGGATGCCGATGTGGCAGGGAGTGCAAAGGTAAAAGTGGAGTCCGAGTTGGCTAGGGTCCAAAGTGCCCTAGCGGTTTCAGAGGAGGCTAGGTGGAAGGCGGAAGGTGGAAGACGAGGCTAGCCGTTTGGGTGTCGAGCGAGTCTCTTTGCTTTTAGAGGTCGAGACTATTAAAGATGAAGTGTCCGCTCTCTAAGTACAGGCCCTTAAAGAGAAAAAGGCCCTAGAGGAGGGCTTTGACGTGATTTTCAACTATGGTTATGGTTGTTGTGCTTTTGCACATAATATTTATGGAAGTCAGCCTGTGGTTCCAGACGGGATGACAGACACGTCTAAGCCGTTATCCCTAGAGTTCTTTATCAACCCTCCCGACCATTGATGCTCACTCGGGTGAAGCGATGGTTGCGTCAGAGAGGGAGGTTCCCGCTGCAGTCCTTAAGGCTGATATTAGCAAGGCGAGCGAGCATCTCTCTACCGCCGAGGCTGGGCTGGGTAATGAGCCTGATTCTTCCGCTAGAGTAACCGGGGAGAGTGAGGAACTTGATGCCGTCTCGCGAGTTGGGGGTCAGGATTTTACCATCGCTTGCCGAGCCTTGCTCTACACTCATGTTCGTAAGATCCTCGCTTTTTTTATTCTATAACCAGCCCATAATAAAGCATGTTGTTATAATCTGATGTTGTTGCTTTCTTTGTTGAATACTTAATTCGCTCATATTTAGAATGGGTAGGCAAAGATGTACCTTGAGTAGGACATAGATCAGGTCTAGATGATTACTCCGGTAGACAAGGTTCATTTGCCCCCTTCTAGCGCCTCCTTACTCGGGTTTTGTAATGAACCAGCTGGGCATCAACCATACTGGGCTGGTAGGACATCAACCTTACCCGAGCTTTGTAATGAACAAGCTGGGCATCAACCATACTGGGCCGGTAGGACATCAACCTTACCCGGGCTTTGTAATGAACCAGTCGAGCATCAACCATACTGGGCCGGTAGGACATCAACCTTACCTAGGATTTGTAATGAAAAATTGAGACGAGAACATGGTTAGAGATTGAATCATTCTTTATTGATAGTACCTTTTAAGGTGCATAATATTCCACATTTTAGGTACAGGTGTCCCGTCTAGCTTGTCTAATGCATACGATCCGGATTCGCCGGCTCGCGTTATGATATATGGTCCCTCCCAGTTATGCTGGAACTTTCCAATTGACGGATCGGCTGTGTTCTTGAAAATTTTTCTTAGGACTAGGTCCCTTGGTTGGAACATTCGGGGTTTCAAGCGTCTGTTGTATAGGTTTGTTAGCCTGCAGTGGTACAATGCTATTCGTACAACCGCTGCTTCGTGAAATTCGTCTGTCATGTCTAGTTCTTTAATCATAGATTCAAAAGATTCGACGCTTCTGCATATTAGGCTCCAGAGTGTGGGCATATCGATTATGTTAGACTATGTTTTCCATCCCATAAGTGAGCTAAGGGGATATGCCTGTTGGTCTCGCGGGCCGTTTCCAGAAAGGCCCAAAGTACCCCTTGTGAGGCTCATTCCACCCACTGGGCCTTTAGCCGAGTCTAATCGCTTTAAGGCTATCAATGTGGTTTTATTAGAAGCTTCTCGTCAGCTGCCGTTTACTTAATACTAATGGGTGGTATAGATTCTTTATTTTCAACTCCTGGCAGAAGTTTCTGTATGCCCGACTATCAAATTTAGGTCCGTTGTCTGATAGAATTAATCAGGGTATACCAAATCGAAAAACAATATTCTTCAAGATGAACTGAGTGACATCCTTATCTTTTATTGATGCGCAAGCCACGACCTCTATCCACTTGCTGAAATAATCAGTGGCTACCAGCAATAATTTTTTTTGAGCTAGGGTGGTAGGGAGCGGCCTGGCTATGTCAATTCCCCATTGAGCGAAGGGCTAAGGGCTCGTGATAGAAATTAATTCGAGTCGGGTGGATCTTAAGATAGGCTTATCATAGCATCACCACTTTGCAATACAATCACGGTCGCATCTCATGGTTGGCCAATATGTGCCAGTGTTCTGCTGCTTGGATGATTACCACATATCCCATCATGTAATTCAGCCATACATATTGTTCTTGTTCGGTTGTTAAGCACTTTAGGTACGACCCTTCTAGGGATCGTTTAAATAGCTGCCCATTAACCAAAGAGAATTGGCCGACTGGATTTGGAGCTTTGTCCCTTTCGTTTGGGAGTTCTCCCGTGTTGATATATTGTACTATGAGGTCCATCTAAGAAGATGAGACCTCGTCCACCTGACTTACCCGGTAGTGATAATTGAAGAATCCGACTGATAATAGATGGGTAGGAACACTGTTTCTATCATCAAAAGAGAAGCGGCTATAGCGGCCAAGGAGTCCGCTTTCTCATTGCAGTCCCTGGGGATGTGTTTGAACTTCCAAGCTGAAAAGCAACCAAGGCGTTGCTTAACCAAGGATACATACTTTTCCATTCGGGGGTCTCGCGACTCATACTCTGCGTTTACTTGCCCTACCACCAACTGAGAATCACTTTGAATTAGAAGCTTGTCGACTGACACTGTAGCTACCAATTCAATTCCGGCTAGGATGGCCTCATACTCTGATTCGTTGTTGGAGGCGCTTAAGCCCAAAACGTCGCACGCCCGGTCAATCTTTCTTTCCCTATCAAGATTTGCTGCAAACCGATGCTACCCGGGTTTGCCGAGATGCCCCAGGCCTTACATTAAGAGTCAACCAATCTAAGCCGTCTAGGCTCATTCCGCATCGGGATCTCTCGCGAAAAATCCGCCATAACCTATCCTTTAGCCAATCTCGCTTTATACAACTTTCTTCCACTCAGCGACCCACCGCCATCGAGCCATCCTCCCGACAAGTCAAGCCAGGAATGGTGCTTTGAAGAGGAGGCCGCTTAGGGATAACAACCCAGGGTGTGCTTACATGGGCTGAGTCTAGTTGCTACCTCCTGAGGGGCTAATTTCGCCTTACTCGAGGCGGTCAGACGGTTTCAAGGCTGACCAAGGACTTGGTCGACGAAAATATCGCCTCCTCGCTCTATTCTCATCTTCCTTGAACAGTATAAAGACTCACCGAGACATCCGAAACTCCAAGTATACGAAGAGTGCTCGATCTACTTCGCCAGTACGACCGGCGCATGTGATATCGCTTGATCACATGCAGGGCTTTATCACATTCCTCATTCCATCCGTCCTGGTTGGCCCTCTTGAGGGTGACAAAGAACGGTTTTAGATACCAGAATCGAGAGATGAACTAATTTAAGGCGGGCAACCTACACTAACCTGTCAGACTTCTTTGTGGTCGGAGCTGTGAGATCTTAAAATAGCTCTGCTCGAAAGGTAGCTGGCTCTCATCCCCTCCTCACCATGAAACCTAAGAACTCAACCCGCACCGACCTCAAGGCGCACTGAGGATCAGCCTCCCCACCGTATGCCCTTAAGAGTTCAAAGCCTCATAGTGTTTAACAACCATTCCCATCCTCGACTTTACCAACATATCATCAATGTAAACCTCTATGGTTTTTCCTAGTAGTGGCATGAACATCTTGATCACTAACCTCTGATACATTGCCCCAACATTCTTTAAGCCAAATGACATCACATTATAAGAGAATTGCGGCGGGTGATGAATGTCGTGCTTTTCCGTGTCCGGGCGATGCATGAGAGACTGATGATATTCGAGAAGCGCATCTAGAACGACAACATCCCATGCCCGGCCGACGAGTCGACAATCTGGTTTATCCGAGGTAGAGGGAAGTTGTCTTTCAGGCATGCCTCATTAAGATCTGTATAGTCCACGCACACTCTCCATTTACCCGCTTTTCTGACTACCACCATCACAAATGCATTTCGTACTTTATCTCCCTAATGAATCCTAGTTTTAAAAGATTATCCATAATTTCCATCGAATAACTGATGACTCGTCCCTGGAAACGCTCACTTTCGTTTAACCGGCTCCTCGGGTCAAGGATGATATCTACTTATGAGACATGTACGAGGTTAATGCCAGCCATGTCTAAGTGAGTCTAGGAGAATTCATCCATATTACTTGAGTTAACCCATCAGATTGTTCCTTCCTCCCTACTAGATGTGAGGGAATTAAATATATGTGATTTATCCTACCCGTCTAGAACATCGATTCCGTGGGGTATACTACTAAATCGTTCCCCTATCCTCTTCCTCGGGCTGGGCTACACGAATCGCTTATTCCGAGGTCCGGGCCCTGAGGGGCCTGACAGAGGAGCTTTCGCTTTTCTCATGCTTATGTGATCGATAGCTGGTAGTATCAGCGAGCTCCTAAATGTTACTTAAAGAGGTCAATTTGCCTAGCACTGGTCAGGTAGCCGATCATTCAATGGTAGGTCGAGGGCACGACTTTCATCGCATGTAGCCAGGCTTGGCCAATAATGGCATTGTACAGGCCCAGGTCCTCGACAATCGAAAATAAGACCTGCTGAACTACCGGCCCTGCCTTGACGGGGAAAGCAATGTCACACATCGTTACTGTGGTTGCCCCATTAAACCCGGATAGGATTCTACCAGCTAAACATAGCCTGTCAAAAGAGATGTTCATCTGCCTGAAGGTGGGCAGTTATAACAAGTCGATCGTGCTACTAAGGTCAACTAGTACTGTGTACATATCGAAATCAAGTAAATACATGCAGTAAGCAATTTATGCATCGTGGTGCGTATAGCTGACTCGGACTGGTTAACAGGGGAAAGGATATAGGGCCATCAATTGGCTGGATTGCTATGCTACTATCCGGATGGTGGATGGTATCTACTAGGCTCGCCAGGCCGCCTGAACAGCCTCCTCTCTTTTGTGGCTTATAATCGATATCGGGTCATTAATCGGGCCGCCGCACGTGAGTTTATGCTGCCGAGTTCAAAGTGATTCGTGGCCGGCCACTATTCTTTCAACCACGGGGGCGGCCTCAGCTCCACGGATCGTCTCTCGAACATATCTCCTGAGGTGGCCGGCCTGATTAACCTTTCCACCAAATATTTCAGGCTTCGACATCGATTGGTCCTACGCCTACGGTCCCCTGCGGGTAATCACATCTCTGAGACTGTCACAATGCGGATCCGATTGAATTGCGGGGCCATTTGAAGTCGGGGTGATCTCGGATGAGAGGAAGGAGTCCGTCGTAAGAGATGTTCAGAGGGGTAAAATGCGGGGTTTCCCTTTTTTTCTCTGATTAGTCCCGGGAGCGTTTATGGTTCTTAATCTGACTCCCCATCTATTCATACTGTCCCTTAGTACGCTACCGCTGGAGCAGATCATCACGCTTGAGAGGTCGCCGATATTGTCCTCTAGCATCAATATTTATCCGCCGTCTGCACACCCTCCATCACCGCAGTGGACCCGCAGACAAATGAGTGGAATAAATTAGGTGCCTAGACCCAAAGCTCCTTCGAAAATTTTGGAGGACCACATCCATACTGTACAAATCAATATGTTGGACGGCCCGTCCAAATCTTCTAGTGAAATCATGGATTGATTCGTCCTCCCGCTTTAAAAGCGCTACTCAGAGAATCGATATTTCTATCGACCGGCATGTGTACCGGGAAACCACGCAACCTGCCACCCACCGAAAGAGCCGATAGACTTCGTGGAGTTTTCAGGGAATCCGCCGTAGACAGCTCCTTCAAGCTAGGCCGGAACACTTTTTGCATAGGTTACCGTTTCCGCATTAAGATCATCACCGTCAATGCGCATGTGATCATACGGATAAGAGGAGCCATTATACATGGAAAAAGATGGTATGACAAAGCCATGGGGTGGTCAGAAGCCAAGACGTGCTACCTAACGAGGAGGATACAGCATGTCTTCGTGCCCCTGATAGCTGGCAGTGTAAGCATGTGTCATGTGCACTCTAAAGGCAGGATACATGAATGTGGGGCAGGTGCTACACCCTCAGGCCATGTGGGCGCATTCGAGGGGCCGTCGACCGTCGTCAGCTCATTGATTTCTCTTCATACTCGCCGATGCATGCCATCGACGGAATGGAT
The DNA here is from genome assembly GCA_016808115.1 of Tetrastigma voinierianum. Lineage (NCBI taxonomy): Eukaryota > Viridiplantae > Streptophyta > Magnoliopsida > Vitales > Vitaceae > Tetrastigma > Tetrastigma voinierianum. The sequence continues at coordinate 72,965 of JAEQBH010001393.1, forward strand.
GGAATCCGCCGGGCCTCTTTCGATTCAAATTTCCACGCTATTCTTCGGGGTGAAAGATCGTGCAGCGTGAGAGCTACCAGAGGATAACTCATCAGTCCGTCGCCGCATCACCGCTGCCGGCGTATCGGTCTCCTTGCCTCTATTCCCCACAGCTTGGACCGAGTTGCAGGATGGTCAGTTTCTCGTGCATTTTCACCTTAATCCTCTTCCAAACAAGCCCGTAGGCAATCGTTCTCTCGCATGCATAACTAGCACAATTCCTCAATTCAAATGCATCCGTTTCGCCCCGCTTCTTCTTGCTTCGCTTCCATATCCCGACGCTTAGCTAAGAAACCGGTCCTAAGGGACCGATTTGTCGGGCCTGGCCATTATAGCCAAGATCCGACGAATCGATGAGTGAGCCGGAACTACCGAATTGGGGTGTGGGGATCGCCGATAGCCGACGTAGCTACACTCGCATCGCCGATGAGAGATTTTTTGCTCGGGTCATCTTACAAACGACGCCAATTGTCATTCTTGAATTTTCAGAGTCACTCTGACAGCCAGGCATTAACCTGTGAGGCAAGGACTCGTAAAACAAACAAGGCACCTGGCCGGTGGGTGTGCCACACCACCCGATGCTTAAGCCGACAAAGAAATAGGAGAGTAAATACATCCGCTTTTCAAGAGGATCCCTCCCATGGTTGCATTCCTTATTTATGAAGCAGGAGGATGTTTCACTTTTTATGGAAAGTGGGTGATTGGTTTGCGAAATGGAAAGGGGGGAGTGTCGTGGCCTCGTTTCTTCCTCGATAGCCAAGTTTATCCGAATCTTCCGCCTCAAGCACCAAGCCATCATCCGGCGGCACGTACGTGATTCGTGGGAGGATGTGTTTTCGAGCTGCGAGGGATCAGCTGAGAAATTATTAGATGGCAATCTTCTTAGAGACGACAGCTGGCTATGAGAGGATGTGTTCGGGCAATAAATCCTACCGCCTTCACTGGTGATCGATAGTCCGTGGCTTCGTGATTCGCCACGGCTCGATTTATGCTCGTGTGAGGATACTTCGGGCCTGACTCAGAAAGGAAGCCGTCCTCGTGGCATGAAGCTGCCGCATTATGGCTTGACTATTCTGTACTCTTCCATTGCAAGGTCGGGCCAAAGCCATGATACCCATAAATACCGCTCTCACTTTATTGGCACATGCAATTATTCCATTCAAAATTTTGCCATATACATTTCAAACTAGTGTTCAACTAATTAATTATATGCCGAGTAAAGTCATTGCCAGTTTGTGTCCGTTTTAGCTTTTTGTGTAATAAAGTTCCAGCATTCAATGACTTAAAAATATTTGGTTGTTCTGTGTATCCTCTTCTTAGGCCTTATAATAAACACAAATTATCATTTCGCATTGATTGTTGTGTCTTTCTTGGAAGATCTCCAACTCATCATGGATAATTTATGTTTGCTTCAAACCACTGGGCGCATTTATGTGGCACGGCATGTACATTTTAATGGGCAAAATTTTCCTTTCGAATTGTCCTCTTCAATAGCCAATGTGCAAAGGGAGACCATGCCTTAGCCTTGGTTGACGATGTCCATGTCATCTTCATACTTGGTCACACTTAATAATTTTGATCCGTATTCCCTTTCTAGATTCCGACATCCTACTTTAACCAGTCCCATTCCATCACAACAATTTCTTAGTCCCACACCACCGATCAGTTCCAACTCATCCCAACGGTCACCCACTACAGCATCACGGATCAGTCCTCACCCTTCACCAACCTCAACCACTCGTCACTCACCTTCTCAACCCCCTTCTCAAGGCATACAATTAATTGTAGACTTCACCACATACCCCCCATCCTCCACCGGTGATACCCATACCCATCCTATGAGCCTTCGCCCTTCTACTCTAGCAAAAAGACACGCACATGTGGCTGTTCACTCTCCACTAAATTTCCTCCACATTGAACCTCGTGCACCTAGCCTGGTGCTCTCCTGTAAATATAGAGAATGGAATAATGCTATGTCTGATGAGATTAATGCTCTCCTTGCCAATTCCACTTGGACCTTGGTCTCGAAACCTGTTATTGCAAATGTTATTGGTAGCAAATGGATTTACAGGATTAAGCGTAAGTTGGATGGGAGCATTGAGCACTATAAGGCGCGATTGGTGGCTTAAGGATTCAATCAAATCTCTGGCCTAGATTACAAAGAAACTTTTAGCCTAGTGATTAAAGCAACCACCATTCAGACAATCTTGGCCATTGTAACCATGAAAAATTGGCCTACGAGACAGCTGGACATCTCTAATGCATTCTTACATGGTCATCTTTCACAGCAAATTTACATAGCACAACCTCCTGGTTTTATTGTTGAGTTAAAACCCGATTATGTATGTCTATTGCATAAATCTCTCTATGGCCTAAGCCAATTTTTATTCTCCCTCAATTTTATTGTTTCAAAGGCAGATCACTCATTATTTTATCACAGAGATGGGGTTGATATTTTTGTGCTTGTTTATGTTGATGACTTAGTTATTACAAGTTCAAACATACAATTAGTTGCCAATGTCATTACCTAATTGAAGGCTGAATTCCCGATACGTTATCTTGGTGACCTTCACTATTTTCTTGGCCTTCAACTACAAAAATATGACGATGGCATTTTAGTTCACCAGAATAAATACATTTCTGACCTACTACACAAGACGGGCCTATCTCATTCAAAATCATGTTACATCCCTCTTGCAACAAAGCCACCATTGATTCGAAACCAAGGAGAACTGATTGCTCAATCTGAAGAATATAGTCAAATATGTTGGCGCTCTACAATATATAACAATCACAAGGCCAGACATTGCTTATATGTCAATAAGTTGTGTCAATTCATGCACTCTCCAAGTGAAGATCATTAGGAAAACGCTTAAGCGATTGTTGCAGTATCTCCAAGGCACCAAAATGAAAGACTTGTTCTTTCCCTCTAATTCGAGTTTTGAATTAATATGTTACAGTGATAGTGATTGGGGAGGAGATTTGGACGATCGTAGATCAACAAGCAGCTATGGCATTTTTCTTGGCAACTCATTAATCTCTTGGATGGTTAAGAAGCAATCCACAGTGTCTCGTTCTAGCACTGAAAGTGAGTCTAAAGCCATAGCTAATGCTACCCAAGAACTTTTATGGCTTCAGTCAATTCTTCAAGAGCTCGGATTTATGCCATCTTCCACAACCATTAATTGGGACAATATTGGTGCCATTTACCTCACTTCTAATCCCATTTTTCATGCTATAACAAAACATACTTTGGTCATAAAAAACAGTTTGATGGTTCATGTAAAGAGTTAGGCTGACATTGCATTAGGGGGTAAGCTATTCCTGCATACTAGCGTACTAAATGCCATCTTCTGGAAATTAATCTTAGCTATCTAAAAATACCAGAGACAATTGTGTGATGGATGTGGCAGTGCAGGTGTCTTTCATCCATGAAAACAGCGAAGTGAAAATATTGAACGCATGTATACTGATTTGGCTTTATTTGATTCTTGACATGTGTTATACATGTTGTGTAAAATAATTAAAACACAACTTGGGATACATTAATTTTCTTATTTGTTATCCATTTCGGGTGTGTTTCTATGTAATTTCATTCACATGGCTTTAGCGAAAATATTTTAGAAAAATATCTCTTAATCAAGAAAATGTTTCAAAAAATATCTATTAACGTTGCGTTTGCTTTTTAAAAAATATTAAAAAACGTTGAAGAAAATGGTTTTGTTAATAGCATTATTTTTGTTAATAATTGAAGAATTCCAATTACAATCGATGAATCATCATTTCACATATTAGATTAATAGAAGATCTTAATTAATTTATACTTTAGAAGTGACCTTAAGATAGACATATTGTCATCATTTCAAATATAAGAGTTGGTCTTAGGCAACCACACCTTAACGATGAACTAATAAAACTCTATGAAAAGTTAGACTGTAACGATTCGATCTAATAATGTAGATATATATTGTTCATTTTGAGTTCAAGGGGCTTTTATGGCTTTAAAAAACGTCTACTAGGTTGAGAGAAGCCTATACTTATATAGTGTCATGAACTTTCTCACTTATCCAATATGAGATGTGACAAATACCTTTATATTCAGATACCCTTGTAGTGTCTATGGGATTGTAGGGTCAAATGAATAAACACCCCCTACGGGATCAAACGAAATGGACCCCTACACTGGGATCTAAAATCGACTCTGATACCATTTGTAATGACCCGATTCAAACATATAGATATTGTTCACTCCAGACTCAAGGGATCCTCACGACTTTAAAATATGTCTACTAGGTTGAGAGAACCCCATAGTTATATAATGACAAGAACTTATATGTGTGACGTGACATAAACCAAAATATTGTCATTTTAAGTTTAATAAATTGTTTTGAATTGATTGGAGTTTGTTTATTTGTTTGTTTATTCGTTTGTTTTTAACTTCTTATTTCACATCAATTGAACTGTCATTATAATTGAACTGTCATTATGTAGGAGTACTTTGAAATAATTGCTTAGGCTTCCCCTTTAGCCTTAATAGAAAATCTATAAGAGAACCTGTCTAACTTCTGGTTCCAACCATCTTATAATATTGGCTTCCATTAACAGCAGTTTAATAAAACGTAGAAGAAGAAGGGGAGATCGATGGATTCAGCCGCAGTCCTAACGTTGTTGATTTGCCTAATCCTCGTACATTCAAATCCTGCCCTCTCCGATGAAAACTCGGTTTACGACTTTCTTAAGGAATATGGCCTCCCGGTCGGTCTTCTTCCGGAAGGGGTGACAGGATTTGAGCTCGACCGCACAACGGGTAAATTCTCCGTCTCTCTCGGTGATAACTGCACCTACTCTGAAGGCAAATACCAGTTGAAATACGAGTCAACGGTCAAAGGTTTCATGTCAAAGGGCAAGCTGTCTGGTTTGGAAGGTATCAGTTTGAAGTTCTACGATGTGTGGATGAACATTGTTGAGATCCTCCGACGGGGAAACAGTGTTGATTTCTGTACGGGCGTCAGCAAAGCCGCGTTCTCTGCTGAGTACTTTGAGGAGTCTCCTCAATGTGGGTGTGGCATGAACTGCAGTCGCAGGCAAGCAAGGAAGCTCATGACAAATAATTGAATTTCTTTTAAGTTGTTTTGCGGATTGATCGATGAGAGTTGTTTTTTTTTATGAGTGTTGTTTCTTTTTACGGTTGGAGATGAAAAAGAAAGCCAAAGTGATGCATTATTAATTTATTCCAAGTATATGTTACCTTCAAGAATAAGGTTGCACAACGTATATACCATATTTATGATAATGTGAGATTTGCACACTATCTTTATTGTTTTGATTATATATGCATGGAGATTTACATTATGCATTTGATAGGGTTTGTGTGTGAAGGCCTAAGTTTACTCAAATATGGTTCACTTATTGTTGTCAAATAGGTGCTCAACATATAGTCTTCTAACTCTAAGTGTAGTATGTTGCATTCCATGTCTAATGGATTATGGGCAAGCTTATCAAATGATTTTCACCAATTTAGAGCAAACCGATGGATTTAGAAGAAAATTAAGAACTTGCATCTTAAATGCATTTATTCGAGAATTCAAATTCGTTGAACTCATCATTGAAAGAAAACCCATTGAATGGTCATATGAAAGAAGAGTGTACCCAGCTCACCATGTAGATGGGAAAGTTCCTACATATCACTATATAAATATGGGTTCCTTTTAACTTAATTGATATATTTTAAAGCCGTGAAGACTCCTCAAACCTAGAATAGATTATATCTATATGACAAGATGTAGATCGTTACATAACAACATTTTAAGTATAAAGATGCTTTCAAGTTTTGTCTCCTTGCCCATGTATTATGCAAAGGATGCATTAGGCCTTGGCTCTTTGTCCAAGCATTATTCTCTTTAAAGGTACCTCTTAGGAAGCAGTTTGATGCTTCATGTAATCAGCTATTTTCAGTTGACATAATCCTTGATTACACTCTTCATCCACACTTCATGTGTGCATTCTCTAGCTTCTAACTATCCCTTTTATCTTTTTTACCTGAGGGTATCTCACTTTGTGGTTTCCTTGGTGTCTTGCACAATCTTCCACTTGTTCGTTTGAACAAACCAATAGTCATGAAGCATTGATTTTCAACAATGCTTTCTTCATTGCTAACAACAAGCTTGTCTTGTTTCTTCATGTCCTAAGATATTCCACCCATAGGTAGGATAACTCTTAAGCTTGGATGTCTAGTTCTTGAGGTAGTTTGAACTCTTGTTGGAATAGGATGGTTTTCTTTCCCTATTTGCCCCTTTGAACTTCCTAGTGAAGCATTCTTTCTTCTTTGGAAAGCATGCATCTTCTTTGACATGTTCCTTCTTTATAAGGCATTCCTCTATTCCTTAATTGGATAGAATTCATGTTTCTGATCATATGAGGATTTTGGAAACTTTTGGGAAGGTACGACTGTTCTAGATGTAGGCATGTCACTTGTATGGCTTTTGCATAGATGACCCTTTTCCTTTCAATGTTTCGATTATCCATAGTCCCTACAAGATCCAAGATACATTTTTAGTCGACTTATTATCAGATGTCATGGAACATGGTAAAGTGCAAGCCCGCGTTTGTTTTGTTTAACTGGGTCCTATTTCCATATACACAAATCCTGGACTTTGATGTCCAGAGGAGATGTGTTGTGGGATGTTGTTACTCATGTGCTCAAACTGCCAAAGCCGAAGTTTTTCAGGTACGAACGCTGCACTTCCAATATATAGAGTCACAAATTCATGACCTTCTTCCTTCCATGATTCGGGTCTTCGATTCGTCAAATACCAGACGTGACTTTCAGAAAATCTCACAAACAAGTTTTCTTTGCTCAGTTGGCTTATGTTGATTAGATTTACCGTTAACCCTTCAACTAGTAGTACTTCTTTCAATCTGGATAAGCCAAGAAAGATTAAAGTCGACACTATCCCTGGAGATCACACTGTCCTGACGTGAAGATTGCAGGTTAGTCAAGATGTTCCTGTTTTTTATCATATGTTATGGACATCCATTATCAAAGTACCATCTTTCCTCACTCATGTTTCTTGTTGATGTAGCGCTCAAGACTCGTAGGATTCCTCTTCTCGATCGCAAATTCCGTCTGAACAGATTTTCGTTTGTGACTTTTGACTATAGGGATCTTTTTCTCTCCATTCTTTGTTGTATTGTTCCCCTTGTTATAGTAATAAAGGTGTAAGCCTTATGTCGATTGATCATTTCGATTTCCTTGGTTTTTATAGTTTGAACTTTGACTTCGATCTCGTTTTGACCTTCTATTATCTTCTTTCTTTAGATCTACATATCTTAATTTTTCAGATATTTCTTGGAGAGTATTCCATGCTTCTTTTATGTATTCTAGGAGGCACAGCCCCAACATCCGTCATCCATACCCATTGAATTGCATGGTGAAGTTTCTCGAATCCTATTTTCTTTCTTCCTGGCCCATTCTAGTTCAGGCTTGATCGTGATTTTCCCATTTTCATCTATGTTGGGTTGGTCCATCCTGTCACTATGGATTGCCATACATCCATTCCCAATGACTTGATATTAGTAGTCTTGTGAATCTTCCAATATGCGTAGTTATCATCACCAAGAAGTCGAGAGCCTTTTACGGACATTATGCACTTCATTGAATCCATCTAAACTTTGCACATGTAGATCAACTGAGGATCTCACTCAAAGAATCCTTAGAGTGAATCTGATCTCGATACTACGCTAATGGGGATATAATTATGTAGTCCAGGTCACAATCCTTAATGTTTAGACTGTGATTTTGTTCCGACTATGCTATTGTACGCTCAAACTTCCCTTGTAAGACTTAGTGTGTGTAGAGAAAATATGATATATTATGCAATAAGATAAAGCACACACAATTTTTATGTGATTCGGTAGCCTACTTACGTCCACGGGACTATGTCTAGATGCTAGAATTCCCACTAATCTAATTTAAGTTTTACAATTAGACCTTTGTGGTACGAGACTCCCTCTCTACCCACGACTCCTCTTGAAACCTAATCACTTATAGTTGAATTCAGAATGAACTCCCTCTATTCCCCTTTCTACAGCATCGCACACCTAATCCCATAATACATCAAAACACAATGAGAAATATAAGATATAAGAACCATCATCTTTCACCAAAGGTGAAAGGCTTTTAATGTGCAATACCTCCATCAAGTATCTACACTTCGTAGTCCTTCTGTACGTCCAGAATTTGCTTGTTTTTCTTCAAGCTCTGCTCCCGAAATTCGTACCGAGCATCTTCCAAAGCCCCAAATATATAGCCATGTAAATTCGATTTTGGAAGACTAGATAAGGTTAGATCATTATCCTAATATGGCTCCAAACCTCCTTTGAATTATCCGTACTCTTTAAGCTTTCACGTGGAAGTAGGAAACTTGCCGCTCAAGTATCCTCTTTAGAATAGAATCCTACATTGTTTCCAATTATGGTTTGATAGCTTAGAAGATCTGAACTTCTTGATTTGATCTTTATCCGATTGCCTAAATGATCTTGATTTGATCTTTATTTGCTTGCCTAAATGATCTTGATTTGATCTTTATCCGCTTTCCTAAATGATCTCAAGCCCATGGGTTACTTGTTCCAAGTACTTTGGCCTCCATGACTCAAGAACTGACTTGTGTCCCATGTCAGTTTCGACCCTAGTCTAGACTCACCGAGGCATGCACGTCCTTACATTATGGGACTACCTTAGTCTGGACTTCATACTGGTTATTCTAGAGACTTCAACTCTAATTCTTCAAATCTTCATCAACCTCGAACTCTAAAGACCCTATCTTCTTGAAGAACCCTTGGAACAAAGATATGGACAATCTAAAACCCAACAATAAGCATGAACAATATCAAATTGGTATGAGGCCTTTTGGGGGAGAAACCCAAAAACAAAACCATAAAGACTTAGGCACAATGTGAACAATATCATACTAATGTGAAGAGAATGGTCCATAAGGTTTTCCAATAATCGTGATTGAGGCTGGTGCCATCTCCCGCATAATAGAGTGATAAATGTCTTGTCCTAGAAATTAATCTAAGCTATCTAAAGATACTTAGAGATAGTTGGGTGATGGATGTGGCTAATCTTTCATGCATGAAAATAGCAAAGCACTAGACTTTTAATGGTCTATTTTTGGGAACCAATATTTTGGGGGAATTATGTTAAGGTGATTTGAAGCACCAATAAGAATAAAAATAGAAACAAATTGATAAAGGAAAGTCAATATCATGAGATACTCCTTTTCCATCAATCTTCTCTTGATTGATTCTCTCTCATGATAAAGGAAAGTCAATGGTAGAGAATAATTTCACTCCATGAACAATCTCTTGGGCCTGATTTGATCATTTTATATCAGCTTGATTCTTTCTCATTGTATATGGATAGTTTTTATATTTACTAATTGTATTTCCTTTTACAATAGCATCCAAAGATGCTTAGTGCGTGTATACATGTACCCTTCATGAAATAATGAAATATAAGCCATTCTTTTCATCATATTATGTCTTCATGGTATCAAAGCAAGTTATGAAAATCAAATCCTTTTTCTTTTCTTTATCTCCACATCTATCTCACCCTAACCATATGGCTACTGAAAGAGAACAAGTCATAATTTCAAATTCTCTAGAGCCCACAAAAGCCCTTCTTATCATCAATACCAAAAACATAGTCAAACTCACCTCTACCAATTATCTATCGTAGAAACTTCAAGTTGAAGCCCTTCTTATTGACTTTGATCTCTACAAATTAATAGATGGGTCAAATCCTTCCCCTCCCTCCACTATCACGACCAACAATGTTAAATCATCCAATTTCGAATTTCAATCATGGCTTCGTTAAGACAATCTTATTTTGGTGCACTTGTTGGGTCTCTTACCCCATCTCTCATTTCTCTCATCTCTCAATCACGAACGTCAAAGGATGCATGGAATGTCCTTGCCACCACCTATGCCAGACCATCTCAAGGGCATATCAAGCAAATTAAGAAACAAAATCGCTATGTAAAGGCAATTAAAACTATCTTAGAATTCATGCAATTCATCAAAGCCCATGTTGATGAACTAATGCCCTCGGGTAGTCTATTGGATCATATGATCTTTTAGATGATTCCTGATGGCCTGGAGCAATTGACAATATGTTATTGATGCAATTAATGAAGTTGTGGATAATTCAATTACTTTGACGAATTACTTCAAGAAAACCAATCACTATAAAATCACACTCAACAATAACATTCATTTTCTTCTTGCCCACTAATTACCACTCATCGCTCACCCAAGGTCGGTCGATATTTATGTAGCCATCATCATCAGCCCTTTTTCCAATGGGGTCCTTTATAACTTTAGCATAAGACCAACCCCACCTCTTAACTATCGAGGCTCCACCTCACCACGCGACCCTTTCTTGTCATTGTTAAGTGGGTGTCGTGTCTCATAAGCGGCGTACGCTATGCAGAATGCACTTTTTCGTAGTCTCATCCAAATCTCCTATCGCCATCAACTCCTCGGGCTTCTCCATAGTGGTAACCACGCGCCCTTTTTCAACCACAAGCTCATGAAGCAACTCATACCATGACTTCCAATTGGCTTCTTGACAGTGGGGCCTCTCATCATGTTACATCAGATTTGGGCAATCTCTCTCCCTTCATACTCCTTATGTGATAATCAACCACACCGCTGATCAAGGATGGCACAAGTCTCTATCACCTACATTGCTCTGAGACTTTTCACCAATTATTCTTTAAAATTAAATCATGTTCTTTCAGGTTCCTTTCACAAAAAGAACCTATTTATGTTGTAAATTACTTGTCACCAAATAAAACTTCCATTGAGTCTTCACTCTTTTTTTTTTTAAAGGATCTCACTAATGGGACAACTTCCTACAAGGTCAAGCTTAAAGATGGAGTGCACGAGTATTGCTTCCCATCACATTCATCTCTACACTGTGATTCTCTATAGTACCAGTCTTCCCCTTATTGTTCACATCCCAGATTACATATATGTCATCATCTACATCTATAATATTTGTTTCATTTTTATTCAATGTTGTATCTTTCCAAATTCAACTTCAACTATAACTTTGTTAGTAAATAAAAGCCACTAAATTACTCATTTTACTTATTTGTCTATTCTCCTAGAAATTATCTTCTCGATATTTGGACCTCCTATCTTACTGTGTTGATGAACTTTAAATACTATGTTATTTTGGTGGATCATTTTGAAAATATACATGGTTTTATCCACCTGAATAAAATCCAATGTTCGCATTTTATATTTCACATCGGGCCTAAAATTATTTCTAAAGATAAAATCACACTCTATATCCAAACAAGGAGGTGGGTATCAAGCCTCTAATATTTCTAGCACTTCATGGCATTTCCACTTTTACTACTCCACTCCTATACTTTGAGCACAGCTGCTATTTTGAACATTGTCATCGCTACATTGGGGAACAATCCTTCCCGCCTCTCTCACATGCTATCATCCTGCATTTTAAACAAATGTTTACCTTTCAATTGCCTCTCCCACTCCTACACTTCACAACTACTTTCCTTATGTTAAAACCTTGCTAACTTCCCAAATCTATGGTAATTTAAAGCTTGTGTCTCTCTCACAACTATATGGACTTGATCCATACTCTCATAAATTAGCCCCCCGTTCCTCACCGTGTGTTTTCCTTGGATACTCTACAACTCAGAGTGCCTATTTGTGTCTTGAACCCTCCTATGGTCGTATCTACACATTGTGAGACATCCAAATTTGCTGAGTCCGTTTTTCATTGAGTTCCTCCATTTGTCCCCAGACCGCTTGATAACTCAAACCACTGAAGCCCATCGTGCTCCTTTCTCTCGTCACTCCTACTATAATAGAGCCTGAGACTATAACATTCATGCCTATAACACCACCATCTCTAACCCTTGGCTTTCGATTCTCCTTGAAAACCCAACCCCATTCCTCCCCCCCTCCCTTGCATCACTGTCACCCACCAAAACATTTTCAAACCCTTCACCAAGCCTAACCTCACCGCTCAACTACTCACACCCAAGTTCTCAAAGATCCCAAGTGGTGTTGGGCCATGTTAGTTGAGTATGATGTCCTAGTTAAGAATGGAACCTAGGAACTGTTCCACTGCATTCTTCTTACAATCTCAGCTGGTCAGAGGGTGTTTCAGACAAACATATTCGATGGCTATATTGGATAGGTATAAAGCTTGTTTCTATAAAACAGTTTCATCAATGTCTCAGCATGGATCATATCACGATACCTTTTAATCCACTTGTCACACCCTATAATTCTCATTCTTCACCCAGACAATGAGTGTCAGCACTCATTAGCTTGATGTCAATAATGCATTTATGCAAGGTACACTATATGAGATGCTGCAGATGTCTCAACTTCCCAGTCTTGTGACATCGAGATTTTTCTGCTTAGGCGCAAACTCTCGTAGCGTCAATATAGCCCTACAAACCTCAGATTTGGGTGTTCATGAGCCACATGATCACTCAATTTTTGTTGGCCTTCCAACTCTTAAGATACACTCTTCATTCACAATGGTAATGGTAACCACCATCTTCTACTCTATGTTGATGATATCATCATTACTGGCAACATCGACTCAACTACTAATCAAGACTTCATCGCCACTCTTTCTCATATGTTCTTGATTAAGGACCTTAGTTCTTTACACTATTTCCTCACCAATATGGGCTTTTCTTATTGCCAACGTCAATACATCTAGATCTCAACCAAAGACCCAAAATGATAGGCACTTGTGCTCTACCCGCTAGTCACCTCATACTCACACTAATGTCGAATTAATCATCTCCGATCCCTGACACGATCGCGGTGGGATATCTTTATACTTGTCTCTTACCACCCCCATTGCTTATACAAACAAGTTGTCTCATTTATGCATCAAACAACTATTGAGCATATGGTGTTGTTAAGTGGTTGTTTGCATTCAAGTGGGTACTTGAATTGCGTATTGTTCTTTATCGCCACTTCCACTCATGCTTCATGCATTCTTGATATCAACCTAGGCAAAAAGTAAATAAAGATGATTTCACCTCACCGCATCTATTGTTTATCTTCGTCACAATCCTACTTGAGCCTAAGAACAACACACTGTTGTCATCTCTGGAAGTTGACTATGATCAACCAACACCGGCAAATTTAAGAAAGTGGATATGTTTCTTTACTTCAACAGATATGCTCTTTTCGCAACTGTTGCTGCCAGATCTCTCCTCAATAATCGAAGCACTTTGTGATAATATTGAAAGATGGACCCCAGCACCTCCATAATCATCATATAAAGGCATGCTGCTCTGACTATCACTGTTCATACAACAAGTTCAAGAGGGACTTTCCAGTAGCTCACATATCCTCCATAGATCAACTCATCGATGCACTTACTAAGCTCCTTTCACCTGCCAACTTTTCATGATAAGATCGACTCTAGCTCTATCTTGAGAGGGCATGATAAAAGAAAGTCAATATTAGGAGATACTCCTTCTCCATCAATTTCCTCTTGATCGATTCTCTCTAATGATAAAGGAAAGTCAATGGCAGAGAATGCTTACTCTCCATGAACATTTCCTTAATTGATTGGATCTATTGATTGATTCTTTCTCATTGTATATGGATAGTTTGTAAATTTACTAATTGTATTTCCTTGTACAATAGCATCCAAGGATGCTTAGTATGTGTATATATGTACCCTTCATGACATAATGAAATATAAGTCATTCTTTTCATCCTATTATGTCTACACAAATGCCCTCAAAACACTAAAATATGTGTTACATATCGCCTAATTTTAAAATATGCACTTGGATAGTAAACTCTTTTGATAAGACACAAATGTCCATTACCTATATCTTCTTCTACCTTAAGCCATGGGGGAGATAAAAAACCCTAACCTCTCTTCTACCTTAGGTTGTCGTCATTCTCATTCAAAGGGGAAAGAAAGCTTGCCATCTAAAAACCCTTAAAACGCTTCCATCCTTAACCCCTAAAAATCCTAAAATCTTTCGAAGGTGAAAGGAGTTTTTTGTGTGAGGAGAATGAAGGAAGATGATTTATTTTGAAATTAGTCATTATGTTAGCTAAGAAATCATTTTGAAAGGAAAATACCAGTAATACTGAAGAAAATGTCTTATGTGGCATAAAATGAAGAACTTGTGATTATTTTATGTTTTATTAAATTTGGAAAAAAAAATTACTTATTACATTAACGTCTTGAACATGTTACATTAATATATAAATGATATTGCATTTTAGAGAAAGCTTTCATCAAGAAACGCTTGGGAATCGTTCTGACGCATTTGTCATTTGTGACTTGTTTGCGTAGTGCTGCATTAATTGCCTTATTTGTTAACAATTTTGAGTATGTTTCAATGTAATTTTATTTGGATTGCTTGTGAAAATATTTTAGAAAAATATCTACAAATGCCTTGTTTGCTTCTTGAAAAATATCAAAGAAAATTATGTCGTTAACAACATTATTTTTATTAATAATTTAAGAATTTCAACCACAATCGATGGATTATTGTATTCATTTATTATATTAAGACAAGATCTTAATTAATTTATATTTTAGAACTAGAGTTACGATTAAGAAAATGTCATCATTTCAAATACGGATATTGGCCTTCTGGAACCACACCTTAATGATGAACTTGTAAAAGTCTATGGAAAGTAAAACAAAAATATTATCATTTTAAGTTTAATAAGTGGGTCGTTTTGGAAGGGCTCGATTATTTTTCTTTTTACTTTTTAATTTCACATCAGTTAACCTGTCCTTACGTAGGATTACTCATTGAAATTATTGTTGAGGCTTCCCCTTTAGCCTTAATCGAAAAGCTATAAGAGAACCAGCCTAACTTCTTGTTTTCCAGCCATCTTACAATCATCATTTCCATTGGCATCATCATTTCACAATGCTACGATCATTGATTTTTCAGCTGGGAGTAACCTTCTGCCTAATCCTGATCATACATTCAAATCCGGCCTACTCTGACGATGAAAACCAGACGGTGTACGACGTTCTTCAGGATTATGACCTCCCTGTCGGCCTTCTTCCGGAAGGGGTGACAGGCTATGAGCTCGACCACACAACGGGTAGATTATCAGTCACTCTCAGTGATACCTGCAGCTTCTCTGAAGGCAAATACCAATTGAAATAATACGAGGCAACTGTCAAATGTTACATATCAAACGGCAAGCTGTCTAGCTTAGCTGCGGGTGAAGTTTCCGAGGTGTGGGTGAACATTGTGGAGATCGTCCGACGGGGGGAATGATATTATTGATTTCTATAGGCATTGGCAAAGCTGCTTTCCTGTGGAGTACTTTGAGGAGTCTCCTAATGTGCATGAATTGCAGTCGCAGGCCATCATTCAGGAAGCTCATGGCTAATCGTTGAATTTCTTGGATTTCTTTCGAGTTGTTTTCCGGATTGATTGATGTGGGTTGTGGTTTTTTGATGAGTGCACAGCCAATTTACGGTTGGGATGAAAAAAGAGAGGTACAGATGCTTTACTTTATTTCAAATATCTGTACCTTCAAGAATAAGATTGGAGAATGTAACCATAGATATGTATATATCACATATTTTTCATCGATTCATCATCATTGTCATATTTATGGTAATGTGGGATTTCCATTCTCATTATCATATATGCATGGATATTTACATATGATGGTTCACTTCTTGTGGTCAAATAGGCACTTAACATGTAGAGTCCAACTTAGGGGTGTAAACGAGTTAACTTACTCATGAGCTATTCAAACTTGATTTGTAGAATACTTGAATTCAACTCGAAGTTAATCGAGTCGAACTCGAGCTCAAGTAGCTTGTCGAGTTCGAGTATCACAATACTTGACTTGAGTTGCTCACAAACTTAATCGAGCATTACTATTTATTATTTATTAAATTACATTTATACCTTCATTATATAAATAATCCTAAAAACCCTAGAACTCAAGTCAATTTCGAGTCGAGTTCAAGTATAATTATTTATTCATTTCTTAATTGATTAGAGCTTTGTTGAGTCAAGTTCGAGTAGCTCAACTATTTTTTGAGTCGAGTTTCGAACATCTAAAAAAACATCATTCGAGTCGAGTTCGAGGTTCTAGGATTTTAATTGAGTCAAGGTCAAGCTTGGTTTTGTATCAACTCGACTCGACTCCAACTCTAAGTGTAATATGTTACATCAATAGGAAAGCCGGGGGAGGTGCAAAATCCTAGTAAGATAAGTTTGTCAAAATTCAAATTCATTGACTTGAATGCATGTGTACGATTTACTTTTATTTGAATCTCTGATTTATGCTCTAATCTGATTTATCATCTCTATGTTGGTATGATATTGTCGACTTTGGATATGAGGTCTCATGGTATTATTTTTGGGCACTATGTACCCAAAAGACTTCATAGCAATTGAATATTGTTCATAGTGATTAACTCATAATTCTCCATATTTCTAGCAAAACCATGATCGGATCTTGGCTTTAATTCCACTTGTTGGAAGACTAATGGACATATCCCTCTATACATTTGCTTGATATTATCCACTTTTGAGGCCCTTATGGTTTTGTTTTTTTACTTTACCCAAAAGATCTCATATCAATTGGATATTGTCCACTTTGGGCATGAGGTTCTCATGGTATTGTTTAAGCTCTACCTAAAAGGCTTCATACTGATTGGATATTGTTCATACTGATTAACTCCATTTCTAGCATAACCATGGTTGAATCTTGACTCTGATACTACGTGTTGGAATCCTAATGGACATATCCCTCTTTACATTAGTATGATATTATTCAATACTTTTGAGGCCCTCATGGTTTTGCTTTTTTACTCAACCCAAAAAATCTCATACCAATTGAATATTATCTATGTTTATTAACTCATTATATCCTCCATAGTTCTAACCCATATGGGACTTTGCACACATATCTAACATGTGTTATAAATAGTGTAAAGTAATTAAACCACAATTTGTAATACATTAGTTTCCTTATTTATTATCCATTTAGTGTATGTTTGTTCAATGTAATTTGATTCGGATTGCTTTAATGAAAATAATTTCATTAAAAATATTTTAGACAAGTATCTTAAGAAAATGCTTCAGAAAAATGTTTATTAATACTGTCTGCTTCTTAAAAAATATTAAAAGGAATCAATTTTGTTAACGACATTATTTTTATTAATAATTGAATAATTCCAATTTCAACCACTGGGTCATCATTTCAAATATTAGATTAAGACGATATCTTAATCAATTTATATTTTAGAACTAGCCTCGAGATTGAGAAAATGTCATAATTTCAAACATAAGAGTTGATATTAGGCAACCACATGCACCTTAATAATGAACTAGTAGAAGTCTAAGTTAAACCAAAATACTATCATTCTTATGTTCAATAGTAAATCGATCCTTTGAAATTACGTAGGATTACTCTTTGAAATTATTGTTTGGCCTTCCCCTTTAGCCTTGGTGGAAAAGCTATAAGAGAACCAACCTAACTTCTGGTTTTCCAGCCATCTTACCATCTTCATTAATCTCCATTGTAAAACTAAGAATTAGATCAATGGATTCATCCACAATCTTTAGATTCCCACCTCTCTAGCAGCAACCTCTGCCCAATCCCCACACTCGAATCCGGCCTACATTCCACGACGATGCATACGACGTTCAAGATTACGACCTTCCTGCCATTCTTCCTCCGGACGGGGTGATAGGTTTAGGGGCTCGACCGCACAACGGGCAACCATATCAGTCTCTCTCAGTGAAAACTGCAGCTTCTCTGAAGGCAAGTACCAGTTGAAATACAGTCAATCCGTGAAAAGGTTACTTATCAAGCGGCAAGCTGTCTAGCTTGAAGGTGTCATGGAAGTTTCCTGGATGTGTGGATGAAACATTTCGTGGAGATTTCTTCCAAGTGGGACAATAGTGGCTAATTCTCTGCTTCATGCCGGCAAAGCTGCGTTCCCTATGGAGTACTTTGAGGAGTCTCCTCAATGTGGGTGTGGCATGAACTGTGGTCCCAGGCAAGCAAGGAAGCTCATGGCAAATTATTGAATTTCTTTTGAGTTGTTTCCGGATTGATCGATGTGGGTTGTGGTTTTTTTTGATGAGTACTGTTTTCTGTTTAGAGTTGGAGATGAAAAAAAATAAAGCCCAAAGTGATGAGTAACTTTGTTCCATATATATGTACCTTTAAGAATAAGGATATGCATAATGAAACCCTTGTGAATGTATCTATAGCATATTTTTCATCAATTCATCATCATTAATGTCATATTTATGATAATACCATTATCCTTTTGATTATATATGCATGAAGATTTACATTATGAATCTGATCGGGTTTGTGTGTGAAGGCCTGATTAATTTTATTACTAAAATATTGTTCACTTATTAGGGGTGGGTATTGTTCGGTTAATCGAACTGTGATATAAAATAAATACCGATCATCGGTTTTTGGTTTATTATTTATATAAACCAAAAACTTAACAATTAATATGGTTAACCAAATCTTCGGTTAATCATTTGTTCAGTTAACCATATATATCAGTTTTTCAGTTAGCCATAATTAAAAAATTAATTTGTAATTCTATAATCATATATTAAAGTTCAAATTAAGTAACAATTATTATATATACATTAAAAATGTGAAAGAAAAAAATGAATATAATCTATTCATTTGCTATCCCATAACACTTGTGCATTTATAATACATCCACAAATAATATATGAAACGTATAAGATTAGATAATTTAATCACGATTTTTTTAATCAACCATATGTTTTAACAACTTTAGTAGAAAAAAAAACTAATTAAAAAAAATTACAACCTATATGCTTTGGTTTGAAAGAAAATGGTAAAAACTTGATTTGAAAAAAAAAAAGTAAAAGTGAAGGATATAAGTGGGAAAGTCACAGCCCACACAAGTAGGGAACTTAATATATATATATATATATATATATATATATATATATATATATATATATATATATATATATATATATATATATATATATATATATATATATATTCTGTTGGTTAACCGAAACCACGCTTTTTGTATTTTGTAAATCGAAACCTAAACCGAAACTTAGATTTGTGTAAAACAAAAACAAAAACCGAATTACTCGACTCGATTAACATATTTTTTGATTTGGTTACTATTTGATTTTTCGATCGATTCGATTTTTTAGGTTTTTTTGCTCACCCCTAATTATTTTGGTCAAATAGGTGCTCAATGTGTAGTTGTCACCCCCAATGTGTAACTTGTCATAGCCCATCAATCAGATGAAAAGTTCTTATTAATGTACAAGTATGACCATCTCTTAACTTAATAGACATGTTCGAATCATTACATAGCAATATTTTGGGTATTACTTGATAAATTTGGGCCTTTGGCGGATATTTTTGAAAAATAATAAAAAAATTATTGAACAAGTGTGGTTTGAAAACTAATTCCAAGTATAGTGTTGTTTTCTTCACATAAGCTTGACACGTGGGATAAAACTTTAAACTGTGGGTTTTGAAAGTAAAAAAGCTAAGAGAAAAACTATTTAGAAGGTGTCTTTTCAAAAGATACTTTTAGTATAATATTTCAACAATCTAGAAAGTGTTTATTCAAGAGACACTTTCAGTTTTTCGATTTTTTAGAAAGTGACTCTTCAAAAGACACTTTTAATATAAAATATATATATTTTTAAAATCATGAAGGTGTTTATTTAAAAGACACTTTCATTTTAACATTTTAACAATTTAGAAAGTGTAATTTCCAAAGATACTTTTAGATCCATATGGCAAAAACTACACTGTGACCCTAATTTCTGGGGTTTTTTTTTTTTTTTGCTTCGTAGGCTCACGGCGACAGAGAAATCTCTAACGTGGACAAAATACCTCGTCAGGTTAGCGCCTCTGTCGCTCTCGCGGCATCCCAATCGCACATCCCCGCATGCTGGCGACGAGGGCCTTACCCGGCCGCAGAGAGAGCGCTGCTATATCGTGACAGGGAAACCTTATGTCCTGAGATTTTCTATCGCGACGTAAGAATGCTTAGTCGCGACATAAATTCTTCCCATGTTGGAAAATTTTGTTGCGACATAATAACATTCTATCGCGACAGGAATTTCCCTTCCTTAGCCATCTCTGTCGCGACATAAACTGTTCTATCACGACATAATCTCTCCTTGCCTTGGCCAACTTTATCGTGACATAAAATACTCGATCGCGACAAAAAATCTTTCGACCTTATAATTGTCAGCGACATAAAATATTATGTCGTGACATAAAATCTCTCCACCATTGCCAACTTTGTTGCGACATAAACTATTCCGTCACGACATAATTTCTCCTTGCCTTATCCAACTTTGTCGCGACATAAAATACTTGGTCGCGATAGAAAATCTCCTAACCTTGGTAACACTCTATCGCGACATAAAATATTTTGTTGTGACATAAAATCTCTCCACCATTGCCAACTTTGTTGCGACATAAAAACATTCTTTTGTGACAAGAAAACTCTTAATCTAGCCAAACTTTGTCATGACACAAAATGCTTTGTCACAACACAAGGCCCCTTGCTCTTGGCCATACTCTGTAGCGATATAAACTGTTATGTTGCGACAAGAAACCCTATGGGCTTAGCCAAAACTCTGTCGCGACATAAAAAGACTCTATCGAGACATGATTTCCTCTCACCTTGGCCTACTCCATTGCGATAGAATTTACTCTGTCACAACCTTAATCCTTTGATCTAGGCCACTCTCTGTCGCGACATAGAATACCCTATCGCGACATAACTCTGTGAAATCCTGTCGTGACACTACAAATTTCTATCACGACATGAAATCTCTTGGCCTTAACCAAGCTCCATCGCAACTCGGACCTCTTGTCATGATTGTCTCGGTAGTGACGATGAAAGCTCTGTCGCGACATTGTCAATGATGCAGAGAAACCATGACCGTGAACTCAAGAACACCGCCGCACCAAATCCCGTCGCGGACACAAAACCCACCGTCGCGACATAGAACCGTAGGTGCTTTGTCGCGATGTGAGAAAACTCCGTCGCGACCCAAACCTGCCAACGTGCAGTAGCCTTTCTGGGCCTTTTCTACACCTTTAGCTCTCACCTAAATTTAGTAAATTCCATACTACTGCCTCTATACACATTTTGTAGGCAGTATAAACTATGGGAAAACTATTAACACTACACTAAACAAGTCTAAAAATAAGTTTTTATTACAAAACTTCTCATTTACAGATACAAAACTGGATATTCTATTTAGAATGTTACATAACCATAAAATAAGCTAGGATCTGGCCTTCTTCTTCACCACTATGGTCATAGATGAGTTCCTTCACCTGATGTACCTCCCGTACCTAAAATATTTTCCCACGACGGGTGAGCAATGCCCGGTAGAGGAGTTCTCCTACAAGGGCTACTTCCCACCTAAGTGCACATGCAATGACAGCCACACATCATACCACATTCCATATAGAATATGCAATCCTACTCGAATGTCTACATGCCATGCCCTATGTCTCGATTCCTCGTTGACTCCCTCACACATGCATTTGCCATGTATGAAAAACTGTTTTCAAAACAAAAGATTTTTGTTTTTGAAAACTCATTGGACAATCTCCGATATCAAAATCCATTGGACAACCCTCCGATAATAAATCCATTTGACAAGCCTCCGATAAGATTTTTTGGACAACCCTCCGATATAATTTATTGGACATCCTCTAATAAAATTTGTTGGACAACCTCTGATATAATTTATTTGACATCATCCGATATAATTTATTAAACAACCTTACGATATTACTTTATTGGACATCCTCCAATATAATTTATTGGACAATCCTTTGATATAATCGCTTTGTTCAAAAACCATGTCATGCACTCACACTCGTTTCACGCAATGTCCCCGTGCATAAGAAATGCGGAATTCCATTTCATGCCAATTCATGTTACATGCATGATGAGTACTACATGCAACATTAATAAATCATAGATAATTATATTTTCTACATATAATTCACATTCATCAAGTATCTCACGTCAATACATCATATAAGCATATATTAACATGAGCTTTTTCACACAACCAACATGTTATTCATTTTTCCATCAAACATAAAAACAACACACATAGTCCAATAGCAGTCCGAATTTCAGTTTCAAACTGCTCAAAAACAGTCCCAAACATTCCAACGTTTGGTCCTAAAATTTTGGCACTGAACTGCACGACCACTCACGACCCCAAAGAACCCCATGCCATTAAATGGCTCTAAGACCAAGAATAACCAAAGTAGGAGAGAAACCCCCACCTCGAGTTTGGCCAAACCCCATTCTTGTATGTAATCAGCGAACTCTCATCACGCAGATGAACTCGCCTCTGCTACGCATGAAAACCACTACCCGATCTATGTAGATCTTAGAGATAAGGTAAAGCTTCTCACTCCATTTTTCTTCTTCTTTCTTTTCTTTTCTTTCTTTCTTCCCCTCCTCCATCTTTCCCCCCGCCTGCCTCCTCCTCCTCCTCCTTCTCCCATCGACCATCCAACTTGATTCAAGTGGGAAATTTCCTCTTACCTTCCTCCTTGCCACATGTCCCTTCTTAATTTTTTCTTTCTTTATCTTCTTTCTTGATCTTATCCAAAGACTTGGATTTCCTTTCTCTAGGGGTATGACACATGGCCTCCACGGTCAAATTCTTAAACTTTCCTTTTGTTTTGACTTATCTGGTCTATATAACACATGTCTTAATGTGAGCCATGGATCTTTTCCTTTTTACTATTCATGTGCCATGTGTCACATGGACACATGCATTAAGTGGCAATTGCCACACCACATGGCTCTCTTTCCATGTGCACCCCTCACAAACTGCATGTGGCAGCTACATGGTCATGCTATGTGGCACCACTCCTTGTGTCACCCGACACCCGATACCTAGAAAAATGCGAAATTCCGATTGTCTCATAATTCGACTAGGTAACTAGATTTCGCAAGACGATTCCCACAATGAAGTTCGTTTCATCATCCGATATCTAGAAAAATTCTAGGTTTTCAATCGGTACTATTGCAGCACAATGCTTTGAAAGCATTTTTTAGAAAATTGAATTTTTTCTGTAGGGTTTTACATTCTCCCTCTTAAAAGAATTCGTCCCGAAATTCCACACACATACACATAAAATCACATGCATATGCAATTGTCATTCTATTTCCAATTCATTTAAATAATGTACCTTCATCCTTAAATAGGAAAGGATAGGTGCCACGCATCATGTCCTCACTTTCTCATGTTGGCTCCTTCACTCCTCGGTGTTGCCACAACACCTTCACTAGCCTCACGGTCTTGCTTTGCAAAACCTTATCCCGACTATCCATGAAACACACCGGTCCCTCCTTGAAGGTCCCATTTATATCAACAACAATCCCTCCCTAATCCGCTACTTGAGCTGGATCTGGAGTATACTTTTGAAGCATGGAGACGTGAAACACCTCATGAACACCTGATAAACTAGGCGATAATGCCAATCGATATGCAATTGTGCCCACCCTCTCGAGTATCTCGAAAGGCCTGATATACCTCGGCACTAGCTTCCCTCGCTTATTGAACC
The DNA here is from genome assembly GCA_016808115.1 of Tetrastigma voinierianum. Lineage (NCBI taxonomy): Eukaryota > Viridiplantae > Streptophyta > Magnoliopsida > Vitales > Vitaceae > Tetrastigma > Tetrastigma voinierianum. Next base: position 96,686 of record JAEQBH010001393.1, read on the forward strand.
TGACCACTCCTTTCTTAAGCATCACCTTCATGAAGTCGTGATCACCCACCTCAAATTCTAGAGGTCGACGCCGCCCTGGTTTTACAGAGCCTTCACCGACTCTCGAGCCGTAAAAAGACGCTTCCGTATCAAACCCGCCTTCTCAGAGGTGTCTCTAATCAAATCTGGACTAGTGATCGACCTCTCCCACCTATGTCCAACAAATCAGAGATCGACATGGCCTCCCATACAAGTCTCATAGGGTGCCATCTGTATGCTCGCCTGATAATTGTTGTTGTAGGCGAATTCCACTAAGGGTAAGTGCTCCTCCCAACTACCCTTAAGATCTAGGACACATGCCCATAGCATGTCCTCTAAAATTTGTATGGTCTTCTCTGACTGACCGTTAGTCCGAGGATGAAAAGTTGTGCTCATCATCAACTGTGTCCCTATGGCTTTCTGGAAACTCTTCCAAAAGTGATCCATTAACCTGGGATCTCGGTCGGATATGACTGACACTCCATGTAACTGGACAATCTCTCTAATGTACAACCTACAGAATTCCTTCAGTATGGAGGTCATCCTCACGGCCAAAAAATGTGTCGACTTAGTGAGCCGGTCCACTATCACCCACACCGCATCATGCTTCCGCAATGTCCATGGCAAGTGAGTCACAAAATCCATCGTGATATGCTCCCACTTCCACTCTATTACCTCTAATGGTTGGAGTAGCCCCGCTGGCCTCTAGTGCTTAGCCTTTACCAGCTGGCATGTGAGACATCGTCGTACAACTTCCCTAACGTGTCTCTTCATCCCACTCTAGTAATATTGGTGAAGAAGATCACGGTACATCTTCGTGCAGCCTAGATGCACAACAAATAGAGAGCAATGGAACTCCCTGAGGTTCTCCTCTCTCAGATATGTCAACCGGAACTACAACCATCCTTATACCAAGACTACCATCCTGTGGAATGGGACCAACCTTCACACCCGTGACTGACCGCACCTAGTCCCCCGATAGACACTATTCGCCACGCCCCGCCCCTCGGGACTCAATCACCTTGCTCACTAGGGATGGTGTATCCACTAGCCTCCCTAAAGTACCTTGAGCTTAATCACTGTATTGTAACCCTTACTACCCCACAATCTAGAGCATCTGCCACTCCCGAGAAGTTACTCCAGCTAGTACTCCTCGTGACTTCCGACTAAGTGCATCAGCCACCACATTTGCTTTACCAAGATGGTAGTGCAATGTGAAATCATAATCCTCTAAAAACTCCATCAATCCGCGTTTCCTCATTTTGAGGTCCCCTTATGTAAAGATATACTTTAGACTTTTGTGGTCTGAAAATGCCTCAACCCAAGTACTATATATAGGTAAAGGCGCCAATCTTCAAGGCAAAGACTATGACCGCTTAACTCATGTCATGTGTGTGGTAATTTCGTCGTGATTCTTTAATTGCCGAGCCTTAAGCTACTACCCTGGATCGCATCAAAACGTGCATCCCGCCGTCTTCGAGGCATCAAAATACACACTATGTACCTCCTCGCCTCCCTCTCCGGACTACCGAATAGGAGTCAAGTAAGCCTCCCTTCAATTCCCCGAATGCCCTAACACAGTCATTCCAATCGAACCGACTCCTTCGGTCAATCTTGTCATGTGTTGCTACTTGAGAAATCCCTCACGAACCTCCCAGAGTATCCCTCACAATCCCAAGAAACTGCGAATATTGAAGATTGACTGCCTCCCACCAGAATAACCTCAACCTTCAAGGTCTACACAGACACACATGAAGCCGACACTACGTGTCTTAAGCACTTCACCTCGCAGCCAAATCTCACATTTTCAAACTCGCATACAATCGATGGTCTCGTAACATGTAGAACTAATTTCAAATGATCCCTATGCTCCTCCTCAGACTTAGAGTAGATCAAAATGTCGTCAACGAAGACCACAACAAACTGATCCAAATAGGGTTGGAATACCCTATGTATGAGATCCATGAATGTTGCTGGCGCATTCGTCAATCCAAAAGGCATCATTATGAACTCAAAATGCCCATACTGCATCCTAAAAGCTGTCTTAGGGATATCGGCCTCCCTAACCCTCAGCCGATGATAACGGGTACGAAGGTCTATCTTAGAGTAGACTCGTGCCCCTCTCAGCTAATCAAACAAATCATCAATCATTAGTAATGGAGACCGATTCTTGATTGTAACCTTATTCAACTGTTTGTAGTTAATGTACAGTTGAAGGGTCTTATACTTCTTCTTTGAAAATAGAACCAGAAAGCCCCATGGTGAAGTGCTCGGTCTAATGAAACCTTGCTCCAACACTCATGGGATCCGAACCTTGAGTTCCTCGTGAACTTGCAGGTGCCATCCTTGCAGTCATGGAACGGGCGTATTTACTGTGAGCAGAACTCAATACAGAAGTCTACATCCCTCTATGGAGGTAATCTCGATAGCTCATTTGGAAAAACATCCTCATACTCGCAAACTACCTGAGGCAGATCCAAGTTTTGTCTCACCTCGTCCTCCAAGGTAAGGCTTGCTAGCCAACCCATCAACTGCCTGTGCCATCTGGAGTCGTACATGGTCTGGGGTACAACATTGTGCTTGTTCTCTTGAAATGTGACACAAATACCGTCTTATGTGTAGGCAGTAACTCTCCTATGTTCACAATCACGACTCCACTGTCCTCACAACCGCCCATCCCAAGGATACATCAAACTCGATATGTCCATGACCCTCGTGTCCACAAAGTGAGTAGAATCTCGAAGATCTCTAACTCGCAACCTCGACATATAAACCACACTCACCCTAGTTCCTAGGGGAGAGATTACATACAACAACTTTTCCAAGGTCTCAACCTCTAAGCCTAATTCTCTCACACATGATGCAACATGAATGAATACAATGCACTAGAATTAAACAAAAGATCTCGTTTATGCGATAGCGTAAACATACCCGTATAACCTGATCGATCCGTCGGCTTAGTCGGTGGTACAACTACAGATACACCTTTGTCCTGAATCCAGCCCAAGCTATGTTCGACCCATACTCGCCTTTGTCCGTCAGGATATGGTGGTGTGCCTATGCCGCACTCATGTCGATATCATTCCTCCGCCCATGCCGGTGTAAGAAGAAACATATTAAGGCCCGCAGCATGTCCTAATCGACGACCGAACCGAGGTGTCCCGTAGCCTTGGGATCCTTGCCTCTACGAGCAATCTCGTCTTATATGTCCAGGATGATGGCAATGGAAACATGTCATCGGTCCTTAATGGCTAGAAGCCTTGATATAGCCTTGGCCCTGATAGCTGCGACCCTGTCCTTGAAATCTGTACAAAGTAGGAGTCTTTCGCTTCTTCTTGGAGCTAGAAGAAGGTTGATTCTCCTTCCTCCTAGCACTAGCACTCGTATCTCGGATGCTCTGTGCATCTTCTATCCCTCTTTCAATGGCCAAGGCTATCCTGACCATCCAAATTCCTTCACATGTATGGCTGAGATGATGTGTCTTAAACCCCGGAGGCTACTCTCGTCCCTTCTAGCCCCCTCCGGGCTTGCACTTGTCCGTGCAGCTAGCGCCCATACCACCGCTTGCGCTAATGATGGCAAATAGAGCACTAATACTAGCCTCCAAGAAGGCTTGTTGATCAAAGGCCGATGGTGGTTGGTTGTTGCCCTATCCACCTCCTTGACTTGCCATCTAAATAGGTCAAATAGAAATTTGAGATTTCTTTTCTTGTCTAACTAGTAGTGCATGCTCCAACCATGGACAAAAAAATCGCCGATATCGGTCGATTTTTCGAAGAAAAATCGATTTCTGGCGGAAGCCGAAAAGATTGGGTCGAAAATTCCAAGTAAATCGAGAAAAATCGCTGATTTTTCCGATAAAAACCGATTTTTCCCCGAAAAAAACCGATTTTTTATGGGAAAAAATTTCGATGCCTGCCCAAAAAATATGAAAAATGGCTTCGAAGGGGTTTCGAACCCACCCAAAATGCATGGAAGTGGCACCCTGAACCACCGCCATTGATCGTGAATTTATTATATATAATGAAACTTTTTTATATTATCTTATTATTTATTTGTTCATAATCCCTTTATAATATTTTATTTTATTTTTTATTTTACATTATAACTTATAATATTTTTAAATCAAATATTAATTTGAACAGAAAAGAAATAAAATAATATCATTTAAAATTTAAAATTATAAATTATATAATATTTTGAATCTCCTCATATTATCTACATAATATTTATAATAATAACAAAAACAAATAAATAATATCTCTTTAACATAATAATATCTGAATAATATATTAAATATAACATATTTAATTTAATAATTACTAATCCATTTGATTTTAATCTACCTTAATTAAGATAAGAATCATTTCTCATAATCTATATAATTAAAATATGAAAATTTTAATAACCGGAGTATTTTGTAAATATATCCACCGATATTTTACCGATACTGACAGATTAAAATCCACCACCGATATATCCATAAGTACCGCGATATTTTGATCCTTGGTTCCAACTACTAGTAGACCTCAACATCATGAACTACCCCGATCATCTTTGTCCAGAGCCCTAAGGTTATCTTTTCTAACCCTGGTGTTCATATTTTCCTATATACATTCTACCATGTATATAATTCACACAATCACAAACATGGAACACACATCAGAGCACAACATGAAACACGCAATGCATGTAGTGGTCTAAACCCGTCCCAAAACTCCTAGGTAATCACCTACATAGACCCCGATACCAAACTGTGACGTTGGCATCAGCTACCGAGCATTAGGTAATCATGAACCTAAGTCCTAACACCAAGTTGTGATGCTTGTACCAAACATTGAGTTCCAAGTAATTCGTAGACCTTAGCTCTGATACCAAGTTGTGACACCCTAATTTTCGAGGGTTTTTTTTTTTTTTTTTTTGCCTTTTGTACAAGTTTGTCACGATAAAGAAATCTTTGTTGCAATAATACCTTCCAGTGGCGACAGGCCTCACTACAGCATCCCAATTTCTCGCGATGCCCATTAGGTGCGCTCACTGGCTGTGGGTGATAGAGCTCCTTCTATCATGGGCGACAGCGCCCCTCTCGGCCAGACGGCATCCCGGCCATGTCAAGGACATAGCTGCCTTATACTCCACTGCCGCGACATGTAGGCCTATGTCGCGACATGGAAACCTTATGTCCTGAGATTTTCTGTCGCGACAGAGTTGTCCAACATGAGGAGAATTTATGTCGCAACATAAACTATTTCCGCTTATGACATAATTTCTTCCTGTTTTGGCAAAATTCATCGTGACATGTAACACGGTCAGCGATAAAAATATCCTATCCTTATAATACTTTGGCGTGATATAAAATATTATGTCGCGACATTAAATCTCTGCACCATTGCCAACTCTGTCGCGACATAAAAACTTTATGTCATGACAAGAAAACTCCTAACCTGGCCACAAACTTTATCTGCCAATAAAAATGTGTTTGTTGTAACATAAGGCCCCCTGATCTTGGCCACACTGGTCGACATAAACCGGCTTTCTCGCTGGCGATAGAAACCCTCCTGGCTTCGCTAAACTCGCCGCGACATAAAAAGGCTCTGTCGCGACATGATTTCCTCTTACCTTGGCCTACTCCGTTGCAACAAAATTTTCTTTGTTCCAAAATAAATCCTTTGATCTAGGCTACTCTCTGTCATGACATAGAATAATACCCTGTCGTGACACAACTCTATGAAATCCTATCGTGACATTACAAATTTATGTTGCGACATGAAATCTCTTGACCTTAACCAAGTCTGGCCGCAAATTCGTATCTTCATTTTCGTGATTGTCCTTGCTAGACAGAACCTTATTCGCGACATTGTCACAACAGAGAACAACCACGGCCGCAACCTAGGAACACCCTACCCATACCTCAAACTTTGTCGCGATTATCAAAACACTATCACGACAGAGAAAACCAATCGTCGCGACCTAAAACCTACCAATGTGTCAGAGCTTCCTAGGCCTTTTCTCGCACCTCCAAATTTCCTCACCTCAAATGCAAGAATTCCATAATATTGCTCTATACACACATTTTACAAAAGTAAAGATAAAATCTAGGAAAACTATTAACACTACATCGAATAAGTCCAAAATAAGTTTTTATTATAAAACTTCCTTCATTTACATATATTTAAACTAGATATTCTATCCGTAATGTTACGGTAACCGTAAAAATAAGCCAGGATCTGGCCTTCTTCTTCACCACTATGGTCACAGATGAGTTCCTTCACCTGATGTACCTCCTGTACCTGAAATATTTTCCCACGACGGGGTGAGCAATGCCCAAGAGAGGAGTCTCCTGCTAAGGGCTACTTCCCACCTAAGCGACATGCAATGACAACCACACATCATACCACATTCCATATAGAATATGCAATCCTACTTGAATGTCTACATGCCATGCCCCATGTCTCGAGTCCTCGTCCCTCACACATGCATTTGGCATGGATGAAAAACTATTTTCAAAACAAAAGATTTTTGTTTATGAAAACTCATTGGACAATCTCTGATATCAAAATCCATTAGACAACCCTCCGAAAATAAATCCGTTGGACAAGCCTCCGATAAGATTTGTTGGACAACCCTCCGATATAATTTATTGGACATCCACCGATAAAATTTGTTGGACTACCCTCTAATATAATTTATTAGACATCCTTTGATATAATTTATTGGACAACCCTCTGATATTAATTTATTGGACATCCTCCGATATAATTTATTGGACATCCTTTGATATAAGTTATTGCACAACCCTCCGATATAATCGCTTTGTTCAAAAACCATGTCATGCACTCACACCCGTTTCACATGATGTCCCCGTGCATATGAAATGAGGAATGCCATTTCATGCCAATTCATGTTTCATGCATGATGAGTACCACATGCAACATTAATAAATCATGGAAAATTATATTTTCTATATATAATTCACATCCATCAAGTATCTCTACCATTAATACATCATATAAGCATATATTAACATGAGTTTTTTCACACAACTAGCAGCTGTTAGCCGGGGCTCTAACAATAACAAATAAAACATCAAGACACAACCCAATAAAAGTCCGACTCTGCCTGACTAATTCAAAATAGTCCAAACATTACAATGTTCGGTCCTAAAATTTTGGGATTGAACTTGTGACGTCCCTAACTCGGCATAGGGTGTCAAGTAAGGGGTCATTTTTTTTTTCCATGTATAAACTTTAAGCTAGTTCATTCATATAATGTTAAATAATTAACTTGTATTATATTCTATAGCAGCGGATTACAAAATATATATACAAGCTCCATATATGGAAGTGTTCAACATTTACAATATTTACATTGGTTTACAAAATTTCATATACAAAATAGACCTAAAGGTCTTCCAATGGGCACCTATTGATATGTGGCCTTTGACTGCTGATGTGGATTGCCCTAGCTTCGTTTCCTTTTGTACCTACATGGACTGAACACCGTGCAAGCTTTATGCTTAATGCAATTAATACACATGGATTTAATTTCTACATGGGTCACCATATCTATACAAATGTGCATATACACGCATAACATTTGAAAATTCTTATCATTTCTCATATATATATATATATATATATATACTTTCTATATCATCTTCAGACTTTACTTGTTCTTGTAATCGCATACTATCATCGCATAGCAAAGGTTATGCTTCATATCATACAGTATATTCTCTCATTTCATTCGCATATACCTCACACTTCTTTTTGTGTTTCATGTCTACATAAACCTTGAAGTGGATACACAGAAACTATAAGGGCCTCAAGGCGCACTCATCAGGTGAAACAATGGTCTATAAGGGCCCGGGAGGCGCCGTGGTGACCCTTTCTGGCCACCGCGATCCAAACGATGATCTCATCGACCCAAATCCAGCCCCGCATCAGAACTTGTGGCGTCGCACTCGTTTTCCCTATCAGCATGCCCATCTATCCCCCTCTACCAGTTCTATGCACAATCAATATATTTTATGTTCGGTGATATACTCCCATATTCTCGAATCATTATTGTCATTCCCAGAATCATATGGATATATATATACAACCATTTATTCATATTTCTCCTATTTTTCATATATTCCCATTACATGCATAAATAACTATGCGCTACTCTATGTATGCTTATGAGCTATTTATGAATTCATAATATGAATAACTATGGTTACCTACAGGGCCTACTATTTTTCATGATTTCTGGAAATAATATGAGTTTCAATTTTATCAAGCTATATATGGATGGATTCTTGACTCAATGGGCTTTCCATAGAGTCCAAGAACACCCAAATCGGAGTTCGGACGAAGGGAGCGGGCGGACCTTCCTAAGTCGGAGGTCATACGTAGTCACACCTGCACGAGCCGACCCGAACCGGACCGGAGAGCCGACCGACCTAGGTAAACTCGATCTGACACCTCGGTCTGAAACTTTCTATCCTCCTCAGGCTTATGAATAAAATCTTGACTCAATGGGCTTTCCATAGAGTCAAAGAACACCCGAATCGGAGTTTGGACGAAGGAATTATGACCTTCCGAAGTTGGAGGTCATACGTAGTCACACTCAGACGAGCTGACTCAAACTGACTGAGCTGACTTGACCTTGGTAAACCCAATTTGACACCTAGGTCTGACACCTACTATCCTCCTCAGGCATATGAATAGATTCTTGACTCAATGGGCTTTCCATAGAGTTTAAGAACACCCGGATCGGAGTTCGGACGAAGGAGTTATGACCTTCCGAAGTTGGAGGTCATACGTAGTCACACCCAGATGAGCTGACCTGACCTCGGTAAACTCAGTCTGACACCTTGGTCTAACACCTGCTATCCTCTTAAGGCACAATAGATTCGACTAATGGGCTTCCATGAGTCTCACCCGAATCTGATTGACGGCGAGTTGGTGACCTTTCTCGTTGGAGGTCATACGTAGTCACACCCGTAAGAGCCGAATTCGAACCGATTGAGCCGATCTCGAATTCTCTGGTCCAGCTAACCTCTAGCAGCTGACCTCTGTTGACCTCTACAGGTTGACCTCTGCTGACCTCTACATGCTGACCTCTATAGGATGAGTCTCTATAGTTGACCTTACCGGGTCGAGGTCCGCCGACCTTTACTGAATGAGGTCCCGACCTCTGGCTGTGATGAGGTCTACAGTCGACCTTCCGCCGAATGAGGCCCATCGACCCCATGTGACGAGGCATGTCGACCTCACTCAGATGAGGTCCGCTGACCTCTACAGATGACTCGTAAAAGGACCATAACATGGTCTACAAGGTTCAATCGAAATTCAAAGCATAGTCCTTTAAATTCCCTTATTTCTTACCCAAAACCAACTCCCTAAGGTTCGCTTAAGACCCGAACCCGGCCTGACCGAAGTCGACCGTATCTAGCTGAGCTAATCCTCGGTAAAGCATCTCATAACTGTCTACAGAGGTCCAAATCGAAATTGGAGCCTAACATCAAGTTCATTGATGCGGCTACAATTTACTAGAAGGACTCACTTACAAATTCCCTTTATTTATTACCCAAAAAGAAGTTCTAAGGTCCGGCTAATACGTAGGATCAAAAATACAAAAATTTAGTTGGTTCAACATACTAGTCCTATATCCTAAAACACACAAATCGTAGGGAGCTTAAAACTTTTCTCGTTCCACCCTACACGAAATGAGTTTAGGAGTTCCCAAAACCCAACCATACACAAGATGTAGGGTTCTAAACCATGTATCTAAACTTTCTAGACCAAACTAGATCTCCATACTCCCATAGTTTCCATACAAAACTATACTCAAATTCCATACTACTCATAGTTCCATACAACCTAAAGACATGTATCCATAGCTCCAGATCTTCTTTCTTCTTCCTCTTCTTCCTTTCTTCTTCTCTCTTATCCGTGTTTGCTCTCCTTTTTCTCCAAGACCAAAATGAGATATTTCTTTCGTCTTATCCTTATTTGATCTTATCCCCTTTTCATTTCACTTTGGTCCTCTCCAACTCCTTTCTTAATATTTGCAAATTCAATTTATGATATTTTTACAATAGCCTCAAATCTTTCTATTATTTGTGTAATTTAACTAAGATATTCCTATTTTTGTTTTTTCTTTATTTTATTCCTGACAAATATACTATTACTTTTATTATACCCTAAACATGTTATCAAACCGTTATGGTATAATTTGGGGTGTCATAACTCTCCCTAAAAGAATTTCGTCCTCTTAAATTCATACCTGATCTAAAGAGTCACGGATATCGTGTTTCTCATAGTCGCCTTCCGCTCCCACGTATCTTCTTCTCTATCATGGTGTTGCTTACAAGACTTCACTCAATGGGCATTGCTTGTTCCGCTAAGAACTCGTTTCACCTCTCAAGCCAAATGGTCTTCGGGTCCTCATCATATGACAAACTTTCTCAGACTTGTATCTCTTAAGACCGTAGTATGTGCGACCCATCGCAGCTGCATTCGAAGCATCGACATGAAACACACATCGTGCACTTGGCCAACTCCGAGGGAGTGCCAATCGACAAGTCATTGTACACACGCTCCAAAATCTCATACGCTCCTATGAACCTTGGACTCAACTTGCCTTCCGACCAAACTTTAGAATTTTCCTCCATGGTGATAATACCTTTAAATAGACCTGCTCCCATGTTATATTCAATATCTCTCCTCTTTTAGGTCAAGTATTACAACTTTTTTGTCGATCACTAGTTTCTTTAACCTCTCGAATAACTTGTACTTTCTCTTATGTATGAATATGTCTCTAATCTACGCTCGTCATTCAATTTCCGCCCAACACACAGAGTTCTACATTTTCTACCATACAGCTTCATATGGTGCCATACCACGCTATGACTTAACCATTGCTATAAGTAAATTCCATCACCGAATGGTACCTTATCCCAACTTCGAAAAATTCGACACACAACCTCGAAGCATATCTCAGCACTTTAATCAGCCTCGACTGGCCCATCCGTTAAGGGATGGAATGTCGTACTAAACTTCGGCCTGGTGCCTCAAAGCTAATCAGAATTCCTTCCAACTCATGTAAATCGCGATCTCTATCCTAATACTAATAGACACCACACTACACCAAGATAATTTTCATCCACATATAACCCGCCTAATGATCCATGTAATAATTAATCCCGACCGGTATAAAATGGGCCGACTTTGTGTTTCCATTCACAATCACCGAGACAAGAGTCATGTTTTGTTAAGTGAGGGAAAACCCGATAATAAAATCTATGGTAATGTTATCCCAATTTCCATTGGAGTCAATCAGTGGACTGAACAAACCAAATCCTGCACCACTTTGACTTGTCACATGTCAAAACACTTAGACACATACCTACCACATCTCTTTTCATTCCTTTCACCAATAAAAGTGTTTCAAGTCCCGGTACATCTTATTCCTCCACATGGTAAATACCATATTACAGCCTCAATAGCAATCTTGTTAATCTTTATCATCCGGCACACATAATCTATGTTGGAAATACAACCTGCTTTCTAAAAACTTGGTTCCGCCACCATCTCTAACCATCTCTATTTCGTAGCCTTCATCATTTTTCTTCACATCTATAATCATTCGTTTAACACGGTTGCGCTTCTAGTCGAGCTTGCTAACATAGCCCATCATCTCGCTACCTAATCATCAGATCGTAGTTGACATTGCTACTACTGCTTCGCTTAAAGCATCGGTTACTCTATTAGCTTCCTTTCCGGTGGTAGTCTATGATGCACCACAATCCTTTAATAACTCTAACCTCACTTTCGTCGCTCTCAAATTTAACTCTTTCAAGAAGTACTTCGAGACTCTTAAGTGTTCGTAAATTCTACACTTTTCCCCGTATAAGTAGTGTCGCCATATTTTTAAAGCAAACACTACAAGGTATAAGCCACTACCTTCCCATCTTGCATTAACACGCATTCTAAACCAATGCATGAAGCATCACTCATAGCTGCTGTATACTCTTTTCCCGGGCGTAGGTCGCTGGCCAATACCGGTGCTTCAACCAAAGATTCCTTCAACCGGTTCAAAACTATTCGACATTTGTCCGTCCACCAAAACTTTATTCCTTTCCCCGAGTAACTAGTGAGCGAGGCTATGACCGAAAAGCCTCTCACAAATCTTCTATAATAACCTCGTTAAACCCAAGAAACTTCTCACCTCTAAGCTACATTTTCGAGGTATTTCCACCACAACCGCCCAATCTTAGCAGATCAACTCTATACCCTCAAGAGACACAATACGCTTAGGAATGAGACTTTGCCAAAAATCACATTTGTCAGGCTTAGCATATAACTTCTTTCTTTCTCTTAACGCCCTAAGACTATTCTCGTGTTGGTCATGTTCCCGTGCACCCTTAGAATACACTAGGAAGTCATCAATAAAACCACAACAAATCGATCCACATAGACTGTTCTATTCATCAAATCATGAATGCTGTTTGGCATTAATAACCCAAATGGCATGACCAAAAACCTTGCTAATGGCTATATCTAAGTTCCTAAATGCGCCTTTGGGTACACCCTCCTTCCTTTACTCTCAACTCGATAATACCCCGATCGTAGGTCTATTCGAAAAGACACTTACTCCCTTCAACTGATGAAAAGATTCCGATTCTCAGAATGGGTACTTTGTTTTTCACTCGCCACCTTATTGATTCGCCGATAATCGATGCACATCCGTGAGAGAGTGCCATCTTTCTTTTCTTCATAAATAAAACAGTGCACCCTTAAGGGACACACTGGCCTGATAAACTTTATCCAAAAGTTCGCAATTGACTTTACTCTTTCCACTCTGGCTGAGTTTCATCTCGCACGTATTCCTGCACATGCGGACCGGTTTCGTACAATTTCTATAGTTAAGTCCACCTCTCTCTCAAGTGGAATACATGGTAACTCTTCAGGGAATACATTTAGAAATTCCCTTACTACTGGAATCCTTTCTACATCAACTTGACCTCTCTTGGAGTCAAGTATCACAGCCAAGAATGTCTCACATCCTTTCCTCATAATTCTCCTAGCTTCAGACAGCGGGAGATGACATTAGACATTACACTTGGATCCAATGCTCGTACTATTACTCTCCCGCTCCGGTCGAGCATCTCACCACTACCGCCTTTTTGGTCCATTAATCAATCTATACTTGCTGATTAACCAATCCATTCCTTGTGAATCAAGTCAAACTTCAATGGTAAGGTTATCAAATCACAGAAACTTCTTTGCTTGCGATAACAACGGGCAATTTCAGATATGTTATTCACACTAATGTTGTGCCCCAACGAACTAGTTACATGCATGTCATATGCTAATTTCTCCATTGCTGGTACTTTGTCAAATACATGTTCCATGCACACATATGAATGAGTAGATCCTGTATCAATCAATGGCACCTCAAGATCATATATAAAGAAAATATACCCGTTATAACCTCGGGAGCAACTGATCCTCACGAGCCTTCATAGCATATGCTCATACGGTGTCAGAGCACAGACTTACTCCACCGCCTCCGTAAACTATGCCTCCTTGTCCTCTATGCTCAACGATGGGCCATCACGACCTACCATTATCGCTGTCAAAGTGGTGCCAAGCAGATCTTCCTCTCACTGGCTGACTTATATTATCCCCAATCCCTCGAGGACACCTGCAGTTATCAAATGCCTCAAGGCTTCCACACCTAAACACCGCCAATATCCTACAAACTCCCAAGTGCCTTCTATGGCAATGAGGGCTTTCGTGACCTCCTCAGAATTACACTCCCACCGTACCACGTGCTACATCGACCTCGTCTCTCACCTCTCGTGAACGTAACTATATTTTAAGATCGATCCGAGATTCTAGCTCTTTCCCTGAGGAGGACGGCCCTCTAGAAAACTTTTCAAATCTCGTTGTTTCGCTTGGCCTCACTACTTTCTATCATAATTGCACGGCTAACCGATAGAAATCCAATTATTCGAGAGAAGTCATAAAGCAAATATCTCTTGATGGCATCATGCACCATCCTCTAATTGTTCGCACCGAAATGCCCCTGTTGAGGACCAATTTTGGTGCATACTTCAAGACGGGGTTAAATTCTTTTCAGTACCACCACCGATAAGCCCTTTGCTTCAAATTCAGAACTCCGCTTCCACTTAATCCCTATACATCTCGACAACATACTTTGCCCTAAACTCTGACAAAGAACTCCCAAGTCATGGGGGTTTGGGATCCTCGACTTCTTAATGCTGGGCTTTCCACCAATCATATGCCTCAATTGCACAGTGAGATCTGCATATGATACTCTTGATCTGGAGGACATCTAACCTCTCTATCACCCTTTCTAACTTTTTCTAACCGCACTGGCTGACTCTTCCATGCTCGACTCCATGGAATTCTCCGCCCATGTCTCTACGTGTCTATCGGAGCTTTAGAGAGGTCAATCTATCCAAACCCGCCATGTCTTGTGATATTCTCAAGAAGGCTTCCGTGAGCTCATTAGGTACATTACTTTCTCCGAAGGCTCAAGCCGATAACCCTTGCTCCTCGGGTTAACACTCTCAGCCTTCTTCGGACGATCCATCTTATACAAAACACAAGGACATCCACATCGTGCCTTCACATTACTATCACGTTTTCTATCATATATACTCTATTCCGTATGTACCTAAACCTAGGCTTTTCCGTGAAACGCCCAACCTAGGCTCGATACCACTAAATCGTGATTTCCAACTCTAAGATGGTGTCAAGTGAGGGGTCATTTTTTTTTTTCCACATATAAACTTTAAGCTAGTTCATTCATATAATGTTAAACAATTAACTTGTATTATATTCTGTAGCAACGGATTACAAAATATATATACAAGCTCTATATATGGAAGTGTTCAACATTTACAATATTTAAATTGGTTTACAAAATTTCATATACAAATGTGACCTAAAGGTCTTCTAAGGCACCTATCGACGCTATGGCCTTTGACTGATGATTACTCCTACCCTTTGTTTTCCTCTTTCAGATCACATGGATTTAACACCAAGTAAGGCTTTATGCTTGCTGGGAATTAATACACATGGATGACCTCTATTGGCGTGGTCACCACACATCTATACAAATGCATATAACACGTATAACATTTTACAAATTTATCATTTCTCATATATATATATATATATATATATATATATATATATATATATATACTTTTCATATCATCTTGTACTTTACTTCTTCTTCTTGTAACTGTATACTATCATCGCATAATAGTGCTATGCTTCTCATATCATGTCATATATTCTTCGTGATTTCATTTGCATATACCGCTACCTTTCAGAAATCATGCCCGCATAAACCTGTATGATACAGAAACTATAAGGGCCCGATGAGCACAGATTTGACCGGTGGTGAAACAAGGTCTATAAGGCCCTGGCGCCAGACACTATGCGAACAAGGTCTATATGTTCAAGGCGCTTATACTTCACTGGCAAACAGCGGGTTCTAAGGCCTGGCGCGCCGCATCATCAGACGAGACAATGACCATCTATAAGGGCCTCGAGGAGCCAGGTGACCCTTTCAAGCCACCGTGATCCAAAGTGATCTATCTCATCGACCCAAACGAGGCGCCTCGGGCATCGAACTTGTATGTCGCAGACTTTCCTTAATAGGCATGCCCATCTATCCTCTACCGTGTTCTAAGCGCATAATCAATATGTATTTTATGTTCAGTATATACCTCATATTCCCGAATAATTATTGTCATTCGGTAATCATATGGGATATATATATATACAATCATTTATTCATATCTTTGAATTTTTCATTTCTCATTATATGCATAAATAACTATGCTTCCCATGTATGCTTATGAGCTATTTATGAATTCATAATATGAATAACTATGGTTACCTGTAGGGCCTACTGTTTTTTCATGATTTCTAGAACTGATATGAGTTCCAATTTTATCAAGCTATCTATGGATGGATTTTATCTAACGGGCTTTCACAGAGTCTAAGAACACTTAATCGGCCTGGACAAGGGAGTTATGTCCTTCAAATTGGAGGTCATCCGTGAGTCACACCTGCATCGAGCCGACCCGAACTCCGACTGAGCTGACCTCGACCCCTAGAACTCCGATCTAACACCTCGGGTCTCGACACCTACTATCCTCCTCAGCATATGAATAAATCTCGACTAACGTGGTTTTCCATAGAGTCCAAGAACACCCAAACTGAGTTCTGATTTAAGGAGTTATGATATTCCGTCGAGGTCATGCCGTAATACACCTGCACGAGCCGACCGAACCGACCGAGCCGACTCGACCTTGGTAAACTCGACCGACACCTCTGGCCCGGCACCCGCATCCTCCCCGTGCATGTGAATAGATTCTCACCACCAAGCTTTCCATGAAGCTTAAGAACACTCACCTGAGTTCTGACGAAGGAGTTATGACCTTCCCCGTTGGAGGTCATACGTGTTCACACCAAGATGAGCCGTGACAACCCCAGAACCTCGCCCGACACCGCCATCCTCCCTTACATATGAATAGATTTTGACTCAATGGGATTTGATAGAGTCCAAGAACACCTAATCTGAGTGTTCATGGTTAAGAGCTATGACCAAGTCGAGGGCTCATATGAGTCACACCACCCGCACGAGCCGAATCTCGACCAGACCGAGTCGACTCACTCTCCGGTCGAAATAATTTCAGCGCTGACCTCCTCGTCGACCCCACAAATGGCCCTCCGACCTCTACAAGACGAGGCCCACAGCCGAATTTTTACGAATAAGGTCCGTGGACCCCATGTAGTCGACCTTTTACCGAATGAGGTCCGCCGACTCTTCCACGTGATTTAGGTCCGCCGACCTACCATACGCAGGTTTGTCGACCAATGTGATGAGGTTCCGCCGACTCTCTACCGTATGAGGTCCACGACCTTATGCATTACTCAGAAAGGGACCATAACTCAAGTCTACGAGGTCCAAATCGATAAATTCAAAAGCTAACATCAAATTCATTGATGTGGCTACAATTTCCTATAAGGACGCACTTCCAAATTCCCTTTATTTCTTACCTAAAATCAACCTATCGTCCCATTATATGACCCGAACTGCCAAATCGACCGACTAGATCTAACAGCCGACCCTCAAGAAAAGGACCATAACTTGGTCTACAAAGGTCAAAATTGAGAAATTCAAAATTCTAACATCAATTTCATTGATGTGGCTACAATTTACTAGAAGGACTCACTTACAAATTCCCTTTATTTATTACCCAAAAAGAAGTTCTAAGGTCCGGCTAATACGTAGGATAAAAATACGTAAATTACCATTCAAATTACAAACTTCACTCTATCCCAAAAAACACAACTATAGAGCCTTGTAGAACTTTTCTCAACTCAACCCTACAATTTAAATGAGTTTAGTAGTTCCCAAACTCCAAACTATACACAAGATGTAGGTTCTAAACCATGTATCTAAACTTTCTAGACCAAAACTAGACTTCCATAATTCCTTAGTTTCCATACAAACTATACTACCCATACCAATACTATAGTTCCATACAACTCAAGACATGTATCCATACCTCGGATCTTCTTCTTCTTCTTTCCTTTTCTTCTTCTCTTCTCTCTTATCCGTGTTCGTTTCCTCCTTTTCTCCAAGACCAAAATGAGATATTTCTTGGTCTTATCCTTATTTGATTCTATCCCCTTTTCATTTCACTTTCGTCCTCCAACTCTTCTAATATTTCTGAAATCAATTTTATGATATTTTACAATAGCCTCAAATCTTCTCTATTATTTGTAATTTAACTTATGCATATTCCTACTTTTGTTTTACCTTTATTTTATTCCGACAACATATTACTTTTATTATACCCTAAACATGTTATCAAACCGTTAGTGGTATAATTTGGGTGTTACTTAACCGTACGACTCACTAAGGCCTAAAACTATATTATTAAATGACTCTTAGACGAAGAATAACCAAAGTAGGAGAAAAACCCCCACCTCTTTGAGTTTGATGAAAACCCCAGATTCTTGTACCTACGCGAACCTCTCGCCGCATAGATGAACTTTGCCTCTTGCTCCATCGAAAACCGACGGTCTGATCTCCGTAGATCTTAGAGAGAAGGTAGAGCTTCTCACTCCACTTTCCTTCTTATTTCTTTTATTTTCTTTCTTTTTCTTTTCCTCCTTTTTCCTTCTCTCCCACTGAATCTCATCCAACTTGATTCAAGTGGAAAATTTCCTCCCACATTCCTCCTTGCCACATGTCCCTTCCTCATTTTTTTTTTCTTTATCTTCTTTCTTGATCTTATCCAAAGACTTGATTTCCTTTCTCTAGGGGTATGACATAGGCCTCCATGGGTCACCCCTTAGATTTCCCCTTTTGTTTTGACTTATCTCTTCACATAACACATGTCTTAATGTGAGCCATGGATCTTTTCATTTTTACTATTCATGCCACATGTGTCACATGGGATACATGCATTAAATGGTACTACCACACCACATGGCTCTCATGCCATGTGCCCTCACAAGCTGCCATGTGGTAACTACATGGTCATGCTATGTGACACCACTTCTTGTGTCACCCAACATCCGATACCTCGAAAAATGTGAAATTCGACCGCCTCTAATTCGACGAATTCGACTGAAAGAACTAGATTTCGTGGAGACGACTCCAGCAATAGTGAAGCCCGTTTTGTCATCCGGCATCTAAAAATTCCGCTTTCAACCTAAGATCATTGCAGAGTTACCATTTTGCCATTTTTCAGAAAAATTAAATTTTTCTTGGGTTTTACAATACTAAATTTAGAAATATTTCTAAATCTTTTCTATATGAGGAATATTTTTTCCTTTTTACACTAAATGTCTAAAAAGCCCACTTTACTGTCTAAGATTATTCTCTTAATGGCCCAAACAGTTGCGCTATTTAGGTCTAATATATCCATAGGTTTCGGAAGTGAGACAGACCAACAAATTTATAATTGAAAATTTCATTGATAGGTGTTGGAGTGGAGCTTGAACTCCTTACCTCTTGTTTAAGAATAAGCACCGCACCATTCCATTAGGTCTCCACTTGATTAAATTAACTTTGAGAATTTCATATATAGTAATATAAATTATATATTATATTATATTATAAATAAATATAATACGATTTTTTTCTTTTT
Source organism: Tetrastigma voinierianum (assembly GCA_016808115.1). Classification (NCBI taxonomy): domain Eukaryota; kingdom Viridiplantae; phylum Streptophyta; class Magnoliopsida; order Vitales; family Vitaceae; genus Tetrastigma; species Tetrastigma voinierianum. Next base: position 115,908 of record JAEQBH010001393.1, read on the forward strand.
TAAATTATATAGATATATTATTTTATTCAATACAAATTTAAAATATTAATATATTTATAAAAATGATGAAATAAATATTATTGAATTTTAATTATTTGTTTTAAAATTATTTAAGATTTGAAATTTTAATTAATAAAATATAAATTATATTTATGACATCAACACATTCGTACTTTATACATGGCTGTGGAGGTGTCTTCAATCCATGAAAACAACAAAAGGTTTAATTAACTATTTATTTATTTGTTTATGTCTGAATTTACTGAAAGCATGTGTACATGTGTTACAGATGTGTAAAGTACTTAACCACAAGTTGTAATCCATCAATTTTCCTTGTCTGTTATCCAACATTCAGGGGGTCTCTTTCAATGTAATTTTATTCGAATTGGTTGAATGAAAATGTTTCCTTTAAAAGTATTTTACGAAAATATATCTAAAGGAAGAAAATATTTAAAAACAAAATGTTTTAACATTGTGTTTGCTTAAAAAAATATTAAGAGAAAATTCTAAAAAATGCTTCTTTTTTTTTCTCATATTGAAAGAATTTTCAAAACTCAAAGTTAGTTAAAATTAAGTTTAAATTTATACATTTTAAAACTATGTGTAAATTTTTTTTTTCTCATATTTTAAAACTGATTTTTAATAATTCATACATGTGCATAACAACGAACCTAAAAACCATAATAATAATTAACAATAATTTTTGTATTCTCAATATATGTGTAACTCATCAAGTGTACGACAGAAGCTTAGTTAATCTGGGTATTATATATATATATATATATATATATATATATATATATATATATATATATATATATGTAACCTTGTCACTTTTTGAGATTGTTCTTTCTAGAATTTAATAATTTTGTCATTATCCGCCCTTATGATCAAAATTCAAAGGATATGCGAAATTTTAAAAAAAATGTGTAGTAGATTTTTGTATTTTCCTTTAACTTTATTTAGATTTTGTCAAATTATTACTTCAAGTATCTTAGAAGATAAGAAAAATATAATAATTCCTTTTTTTTGGTCTATGAATAATGTTTAATTATTAACTTTTTAACTTATCATTATTATAAAATCTCAGGATACTTTTGTATATGGAGATATATTAGTACCACATTTTGTAAATGTATTAATTTACAAATACCCTGTCTTTTCATTTATACAATAAAAACAAACAAAATAGCTATTCTTTTATGCGCAAATCATTCCATAATTAATTTCTAGAAATTTAACAACTAATAGTGATAATAATAATAAATGTGTTAAATAGGATAACCTAAATTGTCACGTAAACCCCTTTTTTTTTCTTTTTTTTTGAACTTATGCAAGAAAGTCATTTCACATTCAAGAATGCCTTCTGACATTATTTGTTTCAGCTTCTTCTTCAACCTTAATCAAGAAACTATATATAAGAGAACTACTCAGTCTTCTTGTTTCAACTACCTCTCAATCATAAAACCAAAAAAAAAAAGGAGAAGAAACACATGGATTATTCATCCTCTCTAGCAACAACTTTCTTCCTGATATTCCTGATACTTGCAACTCCAGCCAACTCCGTTAATAACATCCCAACAGCATATCAAGTTCTCCAGGCCTACAACTTTCCGATCGGCCTTCTTCCAAACGGGGTCCAAGGCTATCATCTAAACCAGACAACAGGTGAGTTTGCAGCATACTTCAGTCACAGTTGCAGCTTCTCTGGAAGCTTCTATGAGTTGAGATACGAGCCAACTATCAAAGGTTACATATCGAATAACATGGTGTCTTGCCTGGAAGGAGTCCGTGTGAAAATTTTGTTTTTCTGGTTGGACATAAAGGAGATAATCAGGAGAGGAGATGGTCTTGAATTCTATCTGTGGTTTCTGTCCACAAGGTTTCCTGTTGACTACTTTGAGGAGTCTCCTCAATGTGCGTGTGGCTTGAATTGCAGCCCTGGCCTAGTCAGGAAGCTTAGAGCCAACCCTTTTGATTACTAGGGGAGCTGGATTGAGTCAAGTTCAGTATAATTGAATTTCTGAGTTTTTTGCTGGAAAAAATTTTGTGGGTTGTGCTTTTTTTATTTTAGGTAGTTTGTGGATTGTGCTTATTACGATCAAAATTTGTAGTTTGTTGTTGATCTTTGGAGTCCTAAATATAATTATTCCCATTGATAATGGAAAAAGAAAGGGGGTGAGTTATATGTTACCTTATTCTTCAATATATATGCACCTTCTAGAATAAGGTTATTAAGGTGCATGATGTAACAACATATGTATATATACCATATACGGATTTTTTTGTTAATTCATGTTTGTTGTCATCTATTATATTGATTTCAAATCCGGGATTCCAGCAACAATGGGTCTGTGTGCGTGTGTTATTGAAAATTGTTTTTTGTTCTAAAAACAAGTAGCCAAGGAAAACATAATGAACATGTTTAGTTCCTATTTTTAAAAATTTTTATTTACATAGAGAATACAGAAAACACTAAATGTAATAATGAAGTACAGTTTTCACAAAACATCAAAATTGTGTTCTTTTGTTTTCAAAAACTATTTTCAAGAACATTTTAAAAAAACACGAACAAACAGGCTTAGTGTTTCTCATTGTTCCCTTGATGAATCATGGGGATTTACATTTGGATATAATAGGGTTTGTGAACGCAGTATATATTCTCATTTATGGTTCACTTTTCTTGTTGCCATGGAAACAAAGAACCTCTCTTACAAAAAATTTGAACATAAGAAAATAGTACTCTAAATACTTGGTTTGGAGTGAGATAGAAAAACATAGGTTTTCTGAATATGAGCACTTTTCTGGAGTGAGATAGAAAATAGTCGCTCTTGCCACCTTTTATTCTCAATATGGGTTATATGCCATAACAATGGACTTTCTCATAATCAAAGTCGAGATCGATTTCAATGTACTTTGTGCGAGCATAAAGTATCTAAGTTTTCTGAAAGGTGGACAGTGCTATTTAAGGTTGTTACACCATTTATCATTGGATATGGTATGCTGTTTTGCAGGGATATCAAAAGAGGGGTTTGTGAAAATTAGCAAACACAGTTCACATTATAGGTAATCTCTAGGCTAACAGTGACAACATGATGAAAAACCTTGTTGATGGTGTCATCAGGGTTTTCTTAAATCTAATTTACAATCTATGGACTTTTCGACCAGTTGAGCTCTTTATTTGTTGAGGTACGACCATCAAGGTCAAGACATGCGTTTGTAGTCCTTGTGGTTGAGACTATATAGCTAAGAATTAAATGTGTAAGTGATATACTAGTAATGAAGCTTATTCTTGTAGTAAAGCTTGAGATGAGGACAGCATAGGTACAACGAAACACCTTGACTGAGAGAAAGGCAATGGCGTAGTGTGGAAGAGTATCTCTATTAGGGGTTCATTTTTTAGAATTGAGGTGGATGATTTTGTTGGTGAGATATGTTGGATTTATGCTTTAGAAAAAATTTGAGCCTTAGATAAAGGGCCAAAATTAATAATGGGCTATTGGATCCCTAAGCTTACAACAAAAATGGTTTTATCAAACATTTGACTTATGTCGTAATAGGCAAAAAAAATATCACTTTAACTTTATACCAACATTTTTACGAAACGTCGCTTATATGTTGCCTATGCCAATGTCACTTTGGTCTATTACATCAAAAGAAGCAAATGTCGGTATATGTACATTGTGACGTATCGTACGACATTTTGAAGTGTTGCTAAATCCTTTCAATTATGTGTTGTAATACGTAGCTATTACGACATGTTATTGTGTCACTTAAATATACTACTTCGATACTTCCAAGTGTCACCATATCAGTTTATTATGATAGACCGTATGACATTTTTAAGTGTTGTTAAATCCAAGTCATTACAAAATTAATATGTGTCATAATATTATCGCTATAATGACAAGTTGTCGCGGTCGCTATATACTGCTTCGACACTTTCAAATGTCACCGTATTAGTTTTATTATGATATGACTTCTAACATTTTTATGTTGTGCCATCCATTCGCCATAACATTATTAGGCGTCGTTGTACCGTGATGGAGACATTTGGTAGTGTTGTTTGAACATAATGTTTTGATACTTTTAGTTGTCGCCATATCAGTTTTTATGATGTTACTACTGACTCTTGTAAGTGTTGCTAAAACAACTCAATTACAACATTATTACGTGTCATAATATATATCTACCGCGGACATGTGGGTTGCGCTGCTCAAGTATACTGCTTATACTTCAAATGTTTCATATATGTTTATTACAATAGTACTACTTACGTTTTTAAGTGTTGATAAAACAACTCAATTACAACATTAATATATGTTGTAATACATTGCAACAATGATATTTATCACGAGAGAACAACATAATGTTTTGATACTTACAATTGCTCTTATTATTTCCGCTTATTATGATATTATTATCGACGTCAGGATACTTGTAAGTGTCGATATGACAATTTGTCATAAACAATTATATTAGACATTTAAAAATATCATTATTCATCATCCTTTTTGACGCATATAATTGTCATTTTTATCATTATTATTAATCTTTTTGCCTATATCTAAAGTAATTAATATATTTATACCATACGATATTTATATTAATTGAAATAGAGAAACTATCAATAAAATACGCATACTTATAGAAATAAGAGTATTAATAAGACATTTAAATTTATCAATAAAAAAAGTTTATATAACGATATAAATTAAAAAATAAAACAATGCTATGCCATTAAATATTACGCTGCATTATCTCGCATGTCCAATCCAACACATAAGTCAACATCTAAATAAAATAACATAAAATATTAAACTACATAAATTAAACTAAGCAAAGTATTTCTTCAAATCACAACTTCTTCTATTGTAGCACCATCACGCCCCAAGAATAACATTCGTTAATTTTTACCTCGAGTCAAATTGCGAACTTGGTTGCGGGCGCTTCCTTTGCTGCCATTCATCCGTTTCCTTCACCAAATTTCTTTTCTCAAGCATTTTGGGACTGGATTTTGAAACCCATTCCTGACACTAATTCATTTTTATCCGACCAAGGACTCATGGGTTCGCATCTTCTTTCAAAGGAACTATAAATTTCATTCTCGTAGTTTCACGTTTTTTCTTCATCGATACAAAAGTTGTTCAATTTTTCCTACAAAATGAATTCAGCTTTAAATACATACAAATATCAACTAAAGAATTTGTAATTATTCAAAATAACCAAAGAGTAAGTAAAATAAATTTACTAAAGTTGCCGCAGATTCAAGATACATGCGATCCGTCTTTATGCTTCAGGTATTTCAAAATCTTTATTCTGGCTTCTCGTCGACGCCATTTTTCCTAAACCGTAGTAAACACAAAATTAATCACTAATTCAATTTAATAAATAAATAACATTTTAAATCAGATAATTCAAAGGAAAGAAAAATAAAATTATCGATAAGAAAATTAATACCTCTTGGCTAAATTCTTCGAGCATATGAAATAGTCCTTAAGTATGGCATTTTCATATGCGACTATGTCCTTACTCCCCTGTATTTATTCCCATTATAAGCACATATAATAAAAAAATTGTTATATCTAAAAAATAATGCATATTACTATATTTTTAAGCAAATCTGCACCGCTTATCAGCCGAATACCATTTCACAAGCTTACTCACTACCTGGTCGCATTCGAACTGGTTAGCCTTTAACTTACTAAAGTTGAGTATTTGTTAAAATACTCAACATACGCACTATGTTCAACATCCTCAAACACTTGCCGACTTCACTAAGAACCCATCGCTTCGTGTCAAATCAAACTTGGACTAAAAAGAAAAAAAGTTTTCATTAGTGTAAGGGGAAAAAAAAAGTGAAAAGAATTCAAAAAATATCTATCAAATAAAAAAATACCTTAATAACATCCCATATTTTGTCTTTAGTTGTTGCAGGAACTTTTCTCCAATCAGAAAATTCAAGTGGAGTTAGTCTTTTTTTCTCGCTACGCTCCACAAAAGTATTCAAGCTCACCATCATCCACACACTGATTTAAACTATTGAATTTTACAGTTAGTTTTTCTCCGTGGTCTAAACCCCATATGTCAGAAGCATTGCTCACTCGAAAGTATTACGCGTGGCTTCTCAATATTGGCATGCAATGAAAAATTAAATTAAATTAATTCAGTATTAATATAGCCAATGATAGGCAAGAGACACATGAATAATAGGCTAGTCATGTATTATGAGTTGTTGATAATTCCTCAATAGAACTTAAAGATAATACCGTCAACATGAAATAAATAAGTAATCAGGCAAATTGAGTACCCAGCAAGCATGTTAGACTACAAACACGCCTAATCTTAACATGTCTATCCCTTATCGATTTATCGACACTGTAGCATCAACATGACCTAAGGAAATTAAAAACTAAACAAATTTCCCTCATTCATCTATCTACAACCGATTAAGTCAGCATGAAACCAATCAATTCGAATCGATATATGAGGGTTATGTAAGCCTAATTAGCTATGAAATAAAAATGAATCCAAAAATAGCTTGGGCTTAGTTCTATCAGTTGCTAAAAAACACAACAATATCTTGAAATTACATCTTTTTTTTCAAAACTCGAGATTTCACCCGTATCCTAATATTTAGTCTTCTTACCAGTCAACATGTCTAATATAATGCTTCAGTCCTCATAAATAATATGAAACAAATATGACTATGCACGTTAATCTTATCTAATCACTAATTTAGAGTACTAATATTTGCTGTAAATAATTAATAATTGAGAACATGTTTACTGAAATTTATTTTACAGACAATAGAATAAAGAATATGCTTTTATATCTAAACTTACATGCTTACAAGATTGAAACAATATACCTTTGTGATAAAAATATAGATTCAATGAAAATTATTTAATATTCATAAAAGTAAGTAAACATTTCCAAAATAATAAAATATATTAAATTTATTTTTAATATAATTTAGGTAAACATATCCAAAATCTAATATTTAACCTTTTTTCCTAAAAATAATAATAAAAGATTTTTTGTTAGACCAGGTATAAAAAATAAATAAGGAATAAATAAATAAAGGATATAAGATGCTTGGATTTTATATGAATATTTCAAAATATTTATTTGATTTTTGTGATATAAATATAATGGAATGAAAATTCATTTAATATTCATAAAAGTAAGAAAACATTTCATAATATAAAATATATTAATGAATATGTGAAATTTATTTTTTTTAATAAAATTTAGGTAAACATATTAAAAAAAACTAATATTTAGCAATTTTTCAAAATTTTTAATAAAATATATTTTTTTGCTCGACTTTTAATTCATGAGGTATAAAAATTATATAGGAATAAATAAATAGCTGATATGAGATACTTGATTTTATATGAAAATATAAAAATATTTCGATGGATTTTTGCAAAGTATAGATGGAATGAAATTGTTTAATATTCATAAAAAAGTAAAACAAATTTCATATTAATAAAATATGTTAAATTTATTTTTTAATATAATTTAGGTAAACATACTTTTATTATATATATATATATATATATATATATATATATATATATATATATATATATATATATATATATATATATATTTGTGGTCAAACTTTGAATTTTAAGCAAAAATAAAAAATAATAAGATAATGTTAATTAAAATAAATCATGGATAACATTGAGGTTTTCAACTACTCTCCTGGTGCAAGCAACAAACATTGAGTGATCAATCGACAAAGACAACTTGATTTTAAGAAAAATGTTCACTTTAAGCCAATGAGGATTCACACGACAACATATATGGATTAATCACAAGAAGCCAAAATATCAAACACGAAAACCGAGAATATGGCGGTTGAGGAAATTCATAAAGGAAGAATTTACACAAGATAATTGGAAATATTGGGTAGAAATTTCACGAAACTCAATTCAAAGCATACAAGAGAATACAATCTCATGAAACTAATTTCTAAACACATTTTGCAACACTTGCACATGAAAAAAAACGCACTGCTAGCAATATTCCGTCAACCAAGTCGAGGCAACATCACAATACCTCTTCTTCATACAATATAAAATACAGATACGCTACATTGGTAATCCCAAAAAAACCCAATAAATCCTTATAGTTCATGAACTGAAACACATGTGATATCGTAAACCCGACAAATCCTCAAATTTTTATGAACTGAAATGCATGTATAGAATTCAACTGAAAAATATCAATAAAATCGATAATCGCGAAGCAATGGCAAAACAAAGAAACCACCTAAAGAAAAACAATAAATAAAAATAAAGCAGATGTATGAATGCTGTGTCAAAAACAAGGTCACTTCGTCCTTACCAATGGTTTTTTTTAAGAGCACAAAGCAAAGTCAATTTTTTGAGAAGATTTATATAATAAGGAAACTTACTTCGTGACCTTCCTCTACAGTTCTCTTTCTATTGTTGCTTGATCTTCCTATACCCCAGAATTTTCCCTCGATCACCCTTTCTCCGTCGGCTACCTTCAAGTGTCCCCCCTTTGATCGTTCTTTATATAAATATCTATAGGATCTCCTTATAAAATTAATCCTAAAACCCTGTAAGGAAATGGGTGGTCAATAAAATAAAAAACTAATAAATTAAAATCAAATCAAATAAATAAATAAATAATTAAGACTAAGAGCCCCTATATAGTTTTTATTGTGTCCTCAATATACTATCGAATGTATTGATAATTAATTATAAAATTATTCTTTCTTCAAAAAAAACTATTAAAAATATCAAATATAGTAAAGATATTTATGATTTACTTACTCTCACACGAAAATAGGAGTTTTAAATTAAATAAATCTTACTTAAAAATAGATTTTGTCACCGGTTATTTAGTTTATTAGATTGTTTAAAGAGTAGGATATCATACTAATCAATGTTTTTTCCCCGTAAAATAAGATGCAAAAGAAAGTCTGAATGGATTTTGTGAAAAATAAATATTTTTTCTAGATCAATCTGAAAAAAAGGAAGATTTCTTTGGTAATTAGCCAACTGTTTCAGAGAAGGGACAGATAAATTGTCAAAGTTTATCCTTAATATCATTTTACGTTGATTTTTTATTCAATTCATCATAAAATATTTTAATTGGCAAAATTAATTTATTTTTGCAATGCATATGGATAATTAATTGATGGGCAATTATTGGTCAAGATAAAGACTTTTATGGTATATTTTTTTCAAGAGTTATAGTCAAATCTTTATTTTTTTTCCTTAATCTCTTTTTTACCTAGAATTATCGTTTTTTAATTGTCATTAATGAGCCAGCCTTCCAAAATTAAAATTATTTTAAAATTCTCAACATTTTTGGACATGAGTGTTTAGTTTGCTTCTTTCAAAAAAATGTATAAATAAAATTTTGTCACATGATTTGTTTAATTGTAGGTTATATGTCACAAAACATAGCAATGTTTGTTAAATTGTCATAAGCAATGTCACTAATATTTTTTTTTTGCAACATTTTGACAAAAAGTCACTATACACATCGCAGTAAATATAAATTCCAGAGTAACGCTTTATAAAAACATCATTGAAATGTCAGAATAAATTACTCCATATATATATACGCATTGCTAAAAACGCTTAAGACAAATAAATTTGTAACTACAATTTATTTAATTGTTGGTTATTTGTCACAAACATAACAATGTTTGTTAAAATGTCGCAGAAGATGTCACTAATATTTGCTCTATTGCACCATTTGTTAAATTATCGCAAAAATTATCACTAAAAGTTTTTTGTATTACAACATTTTATGGAATCGTTGCTAAAATGTTGGTTTATATCGTTTAAGTGATGTTTACGAAAAACGTCGTCTTAGTAATGTGGCTATAGACCAAATTTGTTGTAGTCTGATTAGTGATAGAGGCCATTAATAATTGTTTGAGAGGCAAGAAACCCAATATGGCAGGAGTTAGGTTACTTGATATACAAGAAACCCTGTAAGGCATGTATTGGTTCCTTGTTAGACAAGTAACCTTATAAGGTTAGGATTTCGAGTTTATAAATAGACCCCTCTCCCTAGGACATACATTCTTCCTAGGGCCTTTACACACATACGCAGGTGTTCTCTCCTTTGGTCTCTGGCAATTAGGTGCGCCCATACACAGATATGTCGTGGCTAGAATAGCTTGAAAGGTCCTGCACCAAGAGGTTTGCAAACCCTAAGGATGATGACGCGATATCATCACATCTTATTCAATCATGATCTAGGCTTCCCGCTGCACATTGATCCCAACAATCGTATCGAGCCCACCAATCGCGTGTGGTAACCGAATCCTTATATTTTTTAAGTACGTATATTTGATGTAATTAGATATATGGCACATAGGTTCTATGTTTCATGTTATTTATATTTTTGTATGAATGAATGTTTTATTTTGGCCTTAATCCATGGTAGAAGTTCAATTGTATTTTTTTTTTTTTTTGGATGTAACTTAGAGGCTAATCATAAGATTAGGTATTCCTCCTTGATTTATTTATTGGATAGTTTTATGTAAATTTGGATTTATTGGATAATTATGTAATAAGTATCGAAAGAGGAACTACTACATGTTGTTCATCGTTTTTCGTGTTGATAGAAGCGTCGGTTTGGTGGACCAACCCTAGAATCATGTAGGGTACACAAAGGATGGTCGGTGGGAGGAAGAGGGTCGCTAGAAGACCCGGCACACGCCCACACGCACAACTTAAAGTGGTAGAGACTAGGACCTTCGAGGGCGTGTGCCATCTTGGATTGGGCCCAAATTTGGCCATCTAATCCCTCTCTTCATGATTTACCTCCCTATAAATTTTTTTTTTGTGGGAATTCGAGGTCAATGCAGTGATTGGAGACAATTTTAGTTTTTGGCTTCAAATGTTGCCTGGAGGTTTGTGCAATCTTGGATTTGGACAAAATTTGACCAACATGTTCCTTATATGCTGTTCTATCCCTTTGTAAAATTTCATGATGATCCGAGTTTTCGTGGCGCTTACTGTATAAAGGATTTTTGATTATGCCTTCTAGTGACGTGTGGGGGCGCATGCAACATCGGATTTGGACAAATTTTGGCTGTTGGTTCCTCATGTGTGATCTACCTTCTTGCAAAATTTCTTGATGATTTGAGTGCTGTACGGTGAATGACAGCGATTTTGGTGCTCGGCTTATGAGGGCGACTAGTTCGAGTTTTGTGTTTTTGGCTTAAAAACCTAGAAACCAATTCTAACTTGACCCACAATTCAAAGAATTTCAAGACCTTATGGAAAGATGGATTGTCAGATATCAAGTTAGGGTTCCTGGCCCTATTGGGCTTGTAATGTTTTGTTTCTAGGAAACCATGGATTAATGGTCCATTATTTTTTCTTTGCTTACAATTGTTTTATATAGATATAACATGTGATGTATGCTTGCCATGCCATTTAGAATAGGTGGTGCCATATAATTTCATCATGTGATATATAAATGTGCATAATGATATTCGTTTTGTCTAGATAATATTATTATGGAATATTTAGTTGAATTAATGTAAAATATTGAATTAAGGTTAAAATTAATTTAATTAATTTGAAACCTACAGGCTCCATTAAGAGTCCAATAATAAAATGGTTTTGTGATGCCCCAACGGATAAACATGATTGGATTTTATGGGATTGGATCTAAAATAATTTCAAAATTTTAATGAGATTGTACAACCCAATGTCGACAATACTTAGATATTAAAGATAATTTTGAAATTAAATTAATGGTTATCACATTTAATTTTAGTAACATTAATGTCTAGATATTATTATTATGGAAAACCTAATAAATTAATGTAAAATATTGAATGGTACATGTAATTTAATTAATTTGTAACATGTGGACTTCATTAAAGATCCAATAATAAAATAATTATGTGATGCCCTAATGGATGATCAGATTTTATGGGATTGTATCTAAAATAATTTCAAAATTTTAATGAGATTGTACGGCCTAACGTTGACAATACTTAGATATTAAAGATAATTTTGAAATTAAATTAATGGTTATCACATTCAATTTTAGTAACATTAATGTCTAGATATTATTATTATGGAAAACCTAATAAATTAATTTAAAATATTGAATTGGTGAAGGTTAAAATTAATTTAAATAATTTGAAACCTACGGGCTCCATTAAGGGTATAATAATAAAATTGTTATGTGATGCACTAACAGATAAACATTACCGGATTTTATTGGATTGGATCTAATATAATTTCAAATTTTTAATGAGGTTGTAAGGCCCAAAGTCGACAACGCTTGAGTTTGAAATATAATTTTGGAATTAAATTAATGGTTATTACATTCAATTTTAGTAATAGTAATAATCCTCCTAATGAGGCTCTGTTGGTGTTATTGAAAGCCCAAAGTTTATTGAAACAAAGTTTTGATTGATACATGTCTGTGTTATTTGAGAAAGTTTTGGATCAATTTCTCATGGAGAGTGACTTGTTGGTACATGTCTTGCCCAACGTAAGTGTTTATAATGGAAACTAGGATATTGTTGCAATAAATAAACCTACTTATTCGCATATTTGTTGATTACGTGTTTTTTTAATTTCAGAAAATGACATCCTTTAATTCTTTAGTTACAATTTTAAGTTAAAAACCATTGAATGGAAGTAATTACGACCCATGGAAAACCAATCTTTACATTGTCCTTGTTTTTTTTTAGAGAATCAAATTTATTACAACAACCTAGAAACTCCAGGTTAATGCTTTGAAGGAAACTAAGAAGCAATTTGTAGATTGACAACAAGCAAATACAACAACTTGTTGTTATATTCTTGCCAGCTTTGCATAACATCTACGGAAGCAAATTAATGATTTGGAGCATGTGTCAAACATGGTTCAAACTCTAGATAGGATATTTCCTGAAAGTAGCAGTATTGCTAGACAAGTAGCCATAAGGGCAATAATGAACACTTGCATGACTAGAAGAAATGTGTGAGACCACTGTCTAAAGATGATGGGGCACATCAATACCACGAAAGTGATGGGTAGTCTAAATGTTGTTGAGCCTTGTTGGGTAGAGAATTACAATGATAAATGGATTTTTGATTCAGGAACCACTAACCATGCATGTTTGCTACTCCTTGGCGTGGTTCAAACAAAGTAGACCACTCAAAAAAGGAAAAATAAGCTTGAAATTGGTAAACGGTGAATATGTCTCCGTAAGGGGGACTAGTGAAGTTATGGTTAAAAACTTTATGTTTACCAGGCCATTTATTTGTTCCAGATTTAAGAGGAATTTGGTTTCTGTTAGATGTTTATGGAACATGGTTTAACAGTGCAATTTTATTCCTCAGATTAATTTTCGTAATAATATTCCTTTTCTTTATTTGCTCCTAATATCACATGAATGATCTGTATTTCTTAATTCCTTTGTCCTGTAGTATTAATGCCATTGATCATATCGATGATGAACAACTTCCCTTATCTAAGAAAAGGAAGGTTTCAAATATAACATATTTGTGGCACTTGCGACTAGGTCATATTAATCTTAAAAGAATTCACAGTTTGGTTAAAAGTGGAATTTTAAATTCCTTGATCTTTGAACCTAAACCAGTTTATGAATCATGTTTGGAAGGTAAAATGACAAAGAGACCCTTTAAGGCTAAAGGAAATCGTGCTACTAAGTAGTTGGAATTGGTACACACTAATGTGTGTGGACCAATGAGCGTTCAAGCCAGAGGCGGGTATGAGTATTTCATCACCTTTATTGATGACTACTCAGGATATGGATAGGTTTACCTAATGTGCCATGTGTGTCTAAGCTTTGAAAAGTTTTGAGAATATACGCCGAGGCAAAAGCATTCAGCGCCTATATCAAGCTACTTGATTCGACTGGGCAACAATTCTTTAGAGAGTTCAGTCTTACTAAGAAGAGGATGATTTCTTAATTATCATCTCCTGGAATGCCTTAACAAAAATTAAGTCTCTGAAATGAGAAACAAAACCCTTTTAGATATGGTGAGGTCGATGCTCAGTTACTCATCATCATTAAAGATATGCATTAGAAACAACTATTTACATATCAAACCTGCCCATCTAAATTTGTTTCAAAGACACCCATGTGAGTTATGGAAAGCGGTGCAACCCAATTTTAACCATCATACGCTCCAGACGTAAAATCACAAAGTCGGGAATCTCAAACAGAAATGTGTATGTTTATTGGCTATCCTAAGGGAATGAGAGGTGGAATATTTTATAATCCAAAGGAAAAGAAGGTAACAGTGAGCACTGACACCACTTCTTAGAAGAGGATTATATGAACAATTTTAAACCTAGGAGCAAAGTGGTTCTTGAACAGTGATGAGTGTCCAAAACACTTAGGTCATACCCGCGTCTTCACTTCGTTTTAGTTATATTTTATATATTAATATGCATTATCACTGACATCTCGATTTTGGGTCTATAAGCCATATGAATATGGTGGTTTTCAGAAGCTTTTTGGAAATGTGAAGAGGAAGAAGTGAAGACCTAGCACAAACGTCACGAAGTTTGGCCAACATAAGTTAAAGTCAAAGAGCAGCTCAATGTCACGACATCGCGACGTTTCTGCTATTCTTTCATTAGAATTATAAAAAGCACGGGAAACCCAACTTTCGAGGTATTGAGTGACGTACGGAAGATGAGCGGAACATGAAGCAGGAGCGACCCAAGAGATCGTGAAAACTTGTGTCTTTGTATTTCTCTTCTCAAACTATCAATGATTTATAGAACTGTACTTGTAATAACTTTCATGATGTTCTAGATTTAGTTCTAGGGTTTTGTGGAACCCTGCTACAAGTGTATGGATTAGAGTTTAATTCTATTTTGTTCAGTTTATTCATGAGTTATATTGAATTGCTTTATGTATGTAGTTTATTTTCAAGGTAATGTCTTGCCAACATTGACATGATCTTGCTGGGTATCCGAGATTGACTCTTAGGGATCTGTGTAGAGCAACACTTGGTCAATCGACACATAGAGATATCCTGCCCGAAAGTGTGAGGATTGTGGTTTGCTACTAAGCATTTTAGAGTCCAGTGGTCAAGGTAGAGACGCACTCCAACCCTACCTGAAGATAGGATACCTCTGAGAGAGCATATCTCGTGAGGGCACGATCACCCCATCAACGAATTCATTAATAGACCGAATAATACCCTAGGTAATAATCCATCGATATCGTGGCAGGGGGAGGCAAAACCCTAGTTTTCACAAAAAGTAATTTTGATGCCATTGATTTAGTTTTGGGCTTACATTAGTTAGAAATTCATTAAAAGTTTAAGTCCGTATAATATTGTGTAGCCAATTCTAAGTAGGTCAACCCACTCTCCTCGTGGATCGACATACGACTTAGGTACACTCAGATACGGATACAACGCGTGCACTTACGCACATAAGTGCTTTACCCAATGATAAATTACACATCACACTGCGCTTATCGTTTTCGCGCCTTCACGGGAGAATTTTCGTGTTGATATTGACAATAGCGCAATTAGATATTACTCTGGAATTTTATTTTATTTTTTTCATTTCATTTTGTCTATACAAGTGCTTGTAATTCAGTCTTTGCATTTGTGTGTGATTACAAAGAAGGCCAATGTGGAGTGTATAAGAACAGCTGCTTCAGTTCATTTATGCTTGATCCTCGAATCAGAAGAACCTTACACCGACACGCAGAGAACAAAGAGAAGCACATCAAAGAGATCTAAAGAACCATAGAAAATGAAGGCAAGACTGGGGTGGGCCAAGAGCAAACGAGTCTTAAGGGATCATAGTGGGAATAATGGTAGGAATTATGCACCCAGCCGCTTATAATAAAATTGCATGATCCGCTTTTATGTTGCTAGAAGTGTTCACTTTATCACTACATTTTTTCGCTCCGTTTATCCAAGACCACCATTCAAGCAAACAACTTCTAGCCGAAGACAAGAACTCATAGACAGCCTTAACATTATGTTCCACTCTGATCACAAGGAGAATCCGAACATGCATCTAACAAACTTCATCGAAATATGTGACACGGTCAAGTACAATGAGGTGATAGAAGAAGCACTCAGACTAAGATTGTTTCCGCTCTTACTAGGTGATAGAGTTAAATGCTGGTTGACGAGTCAGCCATCGGATTCCATTACCTCATGGAACGACTTGGTACAAAAGTTCCTGACAAAGTTCTTCCCGCCTTCAAAGATTGCATAGCTGGTGCAAGAGATCAATACTTTTAGATAATTGGAGGGAGAGAACTTAGCTTAAGCATGGGAGAGATTTCATGAATTTTTAAGGAGGTGTCCACACCACAGGCTGAGCAGATGGATGCAAGTCTACACTTTTTATAACGGTCTGAGGGATGCGACCAAAACAGTTATAGATGCCTCAGCGGGGGGTGCACTAATGAAGAAAACTACGGACCAATAATATGAAATCATAGAGGATACAACTACTAACAACAATTAGTGGCCCAGGGATAGGATTACACTAGGAAAGGCTGTGGGAGGCGCAGATAATGAGGTCCTCAGTACTTTGGTTAATCATGTCGCATAACTCACTAACAAATAAGAATCGCAAATGCCATTCAGACGCCTCTTACGGGAGTTATGCGCGACCGATGATGCACAACTAAGATAAAATGTCATACGGGATAGCAAACAGTATAGCATGCTCAATATGTGTCAAGGTTTAATTAGCCACAACAACAGGGTCAGTATGGGAGCAACAATTATTAGAACCAGAATTAGGGCCAAGGGTGGAGTAATAACCAGGGCAACCAAAATTATGGATGGGGGAACAATCTAAACAACATGCCACCACCCCAAGTAAGAGAACCGCCATCAGAGAAAAAAGTGGACTTAGAACAAGCCTTTGCTCAAATCCTTACTTCTCATACCGCCTTTATGAATGACATAAAGGCGAATATGAAGAACCAGGCCACCGGTTAAACAATCAGGCATCACAGTTGAGAAACCTGGAGGTGCAAATGGGTCAAATGGCTAATATATTGACTGAGAGGTAGTAAGGTTCCTTGCTAAGAAATTCAGAGAAAAACCCAAGGGGTGAAGTAAGGAGCCTATTAAGGCTATCATGTTAAGAAGTGGTAGAGAGCTAGCTACACGGGGGCAACCACTAGTAGTAAGAGAAGAGGAAACTAAGGTAATGGACTAGTTTAGCCCGAAAGATCAGAGGCAAGGGGAGTAGACCCAAGAGGAGAAGCCAACAAAGACACCAGATGAGATGAAAGAGACTAAGAAACAGGTAGCTACAGCTGAACCCTATGCACCAGTACCATATCCCCAGCGTTTGAGGAAGAATAAACTGGATAAGCAGTTTACTAAATTCATGGAAGTGTTTAAGAAACTGCATATCAACATTCCATTCAGATTGTTTCATTAGAACGTATGCCCATCTACGTTAAATTCATGAAAGATATACTATCCACAAAAAAAAGGTTATCAGACTTGAGATGTTGAATCTTACTGGTGATGTTGTTTGAGTACTTAGAGGAAATTGCCACAGAAGCTGAAGGATCCAGGTAACTTCACAATCCCCTGTAAGATAGGGAACTCGATCTTCAAGAGAGTCCTATGTGACTTGGGAGACAGTATTAACTTCATGACTTTGTCCATTTTTAGACGGTTGGGTTTAGGTGAAGCTAGAGCTACTACAATCACCCTGTAGTTGGTAGATAGATCAGTGAAACATCCTCGTGGAGTGATAGAAGATGTTCTAGTAAAGGTAGACAAGTTTATCTTCCCAGTTGATTTCATAGTCTTAGACATGGAGGAAGATAGCAGATACCTGATCATATCAAGTGCATCTATTTCTAGCAACCCGGCAAATGGCGATCGAGTGCGAAGGGAGAGCTGAAACTAAGAGTACATGATGATGAGGTCAGATTTAGTGTATTTAATGCGTGAGGCATCCAGCGGAGAGCGATGCATGCTATATGATAGAGGCAGTAGAGGCTATAATGCTTAGCCAGAGTGGTTTGACTGACCCTTTAGAGGCTAGCCTTGTGCATAATGCTAAGGAGACACCACGCGGAAGATACCGGTGCTACGCGGAAGTGGATCGACTCCTTCCGTACCTGAACAGAGGAAGTATTATGAGCCGGGTTGGGAGAGAACACCGTGACTTCGCGGCCTTAAGTCAAGTGACCACCACGCTTAGAGCAAAGCCACTCCCCTAGTCACTGAGGTATGCTTACCTAGGGAATCTCAACCCTACTAGTTATCATATCAAAGATCTCCGACAACAAGTGGGAAGAAGAGAAGCTTTTGAGAATGCTTCGAGATCATAAGGATGCTATCGGGTGGTCTCTAGCTGATTTGAAGGGGATCCGCCCCTCCATGTGTATGCACCACATCCTATTAGAGGATGGGAACAAACCCGTTTGGCCAAGCTCGTGGCACTCAACCCGCTAAACAAGGAAGCGGTAAGAAAAGAGGCATAAAAGTGGTTAGATGCAGAATGATTTATTCTATCTAGATAGTTCGTGAGGTAAGCCCCAAAGAGAGTCAGGGTTCCAAAAATGGAGGTACCACAAGATACAGATCGAGAATAATGCACTCGCTACCTTCGAATAGTTACTAGGCAGAATTCCAGATAGACTCACCGAAAATTAAATAAGGCAAACTACAAAAGATCATTTCCACCTTCCATTCCCTCGGATTAGATGCTAGATGCCACTGCAGGCATGAGTATTACTGCTTGGGACGGTATTCTGGGCAGAATCGATCACCATATCACTGATGACTAAGAGCAAACAACATTTATGTGTTCCGTATGGTATGTTTGCTTTAGCGATCGCCTCGGGCTATGTGTAACGTGACCCGCACGTTTCAAGATCGCATGAGATGGCCATATTCAAACATATCAAGAGAACAATTGAAGTGTTCATGGATGATTTCTTCTATGCTAGGAAATCCTTTGATAATTTCCCGGAGAACTCATATAACACCGATAAGACGTGGAGGAAACTAACCTTGTGCTGAATTGGGAAAAGTGTCACTTCATGGTGAATAAGGCATCAGACTAGTGGCAATCGAAAGAGGAATCGAGGCAGATAAAGCCAAGATTTAAATAGAGAAGCTTACTCGCTCTCATCTCTGAAAGGAATAAGGAGCTTAGTCACGATGATTCTATAAGATCCATGGATATCTCCCAAAATAAATTAAGCCCCTTGTAGAATATTTGTTCCAAGGAGCGCCTTTGAGCTTGATGATCATTGTCCAAAGCCGCTCTTGTTTCAAGAAATTGGTGAACAACAATCATTGTAGTAGCACCGGGATCGAATCTTCCTTTTCAACTAATGTGTGATGCTACATCATGCAATAAAATACTGGGGTGGCAAAAGTGGAAAGAACATTTCAGGTTATCTATTATGCGAGCAAGACGTTGAATGATGCGCAACTCAACTATGTAACAACTGAAAAAGAACTTCTAGCTATTGTATTTACGTTTGACAAGTTCATCGCATTCGATTGGTAAATGTGGTAATAGTACACATCGACTCATTCAAATCATAAAGTACCGATGACTAAGAAGACTTAGAACCTAGACTGATAAGGTGGGTGTTACTACTCCAGGAGTTCTAACCAGAAATTAAAGATAAGAAAGGAATTGAAAATCTAGTATCCGACCATCTTTCACGATTGGAAGGGTTGAGTAAAGAAATTCAAATCAATGATGATTTCTCGATAACAAACTTCGCAATTGAAGACAAAGAGCTAGTATCAGGTTCGCGGACTGGTGAAACTACTTGGGCCAAGAGTGCTCCCACCGTAATTTAGTTATCGCAGAAGAAAAGATTTTTCAATAACCGAAGTACCATCGAGGAACCCATCCCCATTGCAGCCAATCGGGGATGATAAGAAGAGAAATGGAAAGTATCCTAAATCATTAATGCCGAGTAATGCTGGGGCACTTTAGGAAAATAGGACAATTGCAAGGTAATTAATCGATTCTAAGAATATCTATTCGTGGATTGTTCATTTTGTGTCCACTTGTGATAAATGCCAAAGAATGGGAAGCATATCAAACGAGATGAACTGTTTCTTTGCGAACCTATTTGTGAGGTAGAGCTATTTGATATCCGGGACAGATCACTGGGTCTTTTTCCCTTCATCTTTCAGCAACCTATACCTTCTTGACGTAGATTACGTTTCAATGGGCAGAGGCCACATACCTAACCTAACTAATGATGGGAAGTGGGTAGCAAGCTTTCTCCGCAAACACATATATTCACCCTGCTCGGACTCCAAGGGCATTAATCGCGCATTGGGAACACATTTCTGTAACAAACTCGTTGACAACGTGTTGCGGAAATATGGTGTTCACATCTGACTCACTTTGCATACCACCCCACGTATCAATGGCCAAGGTATGTCTAATAGATAAATCTAACTATCTTAGAGAAACTGCTATTACTGAAGAAAGATTAAAGGCGACAAAGATAGATGATGCCTGCATATAGAACAACATTCAAGACACCATTGGAAAATGTCACACCAGCTAGTGTTTGGGAAAGTTTGGTCACTGGTCTGGGTGGAATTGGCTAATGTAGCATACAATGCAACTAGGCAATGGGAATATGGATAGTAAGATGGCCGACGAGAAACACATGTTGCGCCTTTCACAATTAATTAGAGGAGTTCAAGAATGAGGCATAAGGAGAATGAAAAGATGTATAAAGAAAAGACAAAAGCCCGGGCATGATAGCATATTGCATGAAAGAGTTTGAGCTCTGGTTAATCTGGTCCCATTTAACTCCCGACTCAAACTTTTCCCAGAAATTAGTTAAGTCGGGTTTGGGACTATTTATCGCACTGAAGTTTGTGACGGAGGAGAGGAAATTATGCAATCTAATGAAAGGAACCTTTAAAGTTAACACACAACGATCAAGCCGATTGTGGGCTAGTTTCATGCAAGCAAGCAGTTATACATCTAAGACACCGAAAATAAAGGCTATTGTGGAGTTTCAGGCCCCATAATCTCAGAACATCGAGATTCAGCGGGAAGTCGAGCTAACAACATTAAATAAAGCACTATTTATGAACCCAGTTTTGATGTTTTTTCTTTCCGTAGTGTAGTTTTTGATTGTTTCTGCTTCAAGTAATATTTTTCTATTTCTTTTCTTAAAAGCATTTTTCGTGAGCACATAAAGTTTCCAATCTAAAAGTTTGTTTGTTTGTTTTCTCGTGATCTCGAGATAGAAGCGTGAGCGCAGAGTTAGTTCCTAAACTCATTCCAGGAGTACGAAGGGGTTAGAGCTTCATTCAGGGAGTTTTATACGACTTAGAAAGTTTTGTAAAAAAATTGAAATTAACCCTCTATGTAATGTCGCTGGCTACTTGAAAGAATCTGAAAACATAAGCCCTCAGCCACGCTGACTTGCCTCAACGCGAAGTCAGTGTACCACATTTTTGAGCCCTCTCCGTAACGCCGCGACATCGGGCCTCAACGTAGCGTTGTCGAATTTCAACATGCCCTGAACTATCATACTGCTTGATTTCAACGTCGCAACGTTGGCTTAAGTGACTTTCGGGAATGTCACGACTTTGGATCCTAACGTCGCGACATTGAAAATTTCACCTTCTGGAACGTCACAACGTTGCCCTATTTTTATGAGTAGAAACATTCATTCTTCTCATATCCGAAACCCTGAGGAACCCTAACAGTGCTCCGATTTTTTTTATAGGTACCCAGAAAACCTTATCCAAGCTTATCCTAACTGATCCTAGAAACCCCCAAAGCCCTAAGCACGTTCCAAGACTCCAAATTGATTGTTCCACCTTCATTCGAGATCCTTCTTACTATTGGGTTCGGTAAGACAGTCCAGATTCAAATTGTATTAATGTTTTAAGGGTTGCTTGTGCTAGAGAAGGGACATTAAGAGTGGTTGGTGATCATAGAAGCCATAGGATAGAGTCACGAACACCATCCCACTGAGTGCAAATAGGTGTTCGACATTTTGCCTTAAGAGGTTCATGAGGTTTCCTCATCACCCTTGCCGAGTCGATCACATTGAAACAGAGGAGGCCTAGAGGCCAAGAAGAGGATAAAAGCTTAGGCACCATCTAACCTCGAATTCCTATAAAGTGCCTAATGTCTGAAAGAAGCCAAAAGACGAGCTCAAAGAGAAGTCAAGTGCGGAAGAGCCTACGTATAGTTATGATCATGACACTCATTAATAAGAGCGTGATCGAAATTCAACTCATCTCAAAGAATAGGTCCTTCATCAAGGAGAAGGGGTTTCACCACCCCGATGATTTCTTTCATAAAACAATTGCGTAACAAGGATGGCGTGCACTATGCCAACCTTCTGAGCCTGTACCGCCATATGCACGAGTTCACGCCTAATCTGCTCCCACATATTGAAAAGGGTTCGGGTGCGCAGGGTGTTGGTAGAATTCAATGCGAATTCTATCAATCGGCACTATAACCTAGAACCAGTTAACCTTAAGGCCTATGATAGGCTCCATGAGCATCCCAACTACCCCGAGGTCCTTAGGATGTTGACCAACGAGCACTAAAGGAGCGGAAACTACTAGAAGGAAGCGGCATCATTGCATTAAATTTCCAAGGCCAAACATTCGACTCACATTCCTATAGAAGGGCATCACTTCATCACATCACGTCTCATTCCAATGACTAATGTGTATGAAGTGACGGCTAAGAGGGCTCTACTCAACTATGTCGGGCAGGTTATAGAGGATGCAATCCTCTATAACAAGGATGAAAAGAAGAATCTCAAGCACCCCTTCATTATTTATGGCCTATGCAAGCAAGCCAGGGTACCCTTAGAGGATAATGAGGCTTGGATACACCCGATCAAGGCAATCATGGTTAAGAAAGATAAACCGAGGCCAAAGGAGGTGTACGACTTGGGAAATGAGCCCTCCGATAAGGATGAGCTTAGAGCATATCAATCTAGGTTTGGGATCCCAGCACCCAGTGGAAAAGTTGGCCGGGATGGGCCCCACCCAACCCCACCACCACAACCATCTCGTATAGTGACCCGATGAGTCCTCTTCCACTACACCAGAGGACAGGCAAAAGACCACCCATGGATTTACGCACAGCGCGATAACTACACCCGGCCCGAGCCAGATATGGATGCACTCAAGGATGACATGTGAACAGTCATGCACAACCAAGCAACCATCCTCCACAACCAACAATCCATCCAAGAGCAGCTTGCCCAACTTCTCACCTTTCACATGGCACCTCCACCACTACCGCAGTGATCTGAGCGATCACCAGGGGAGTTCACTCCACCCTCTCTTTGCTATTCTATAGATACCTGAGACACCGGCCGCTTCGTTTGGGGGTGGGTGATTAGGTTTCTTTGGTGTTTTTTTCTATGTTTTCTACAGTGGGTGATCGAGTTGCTTTTATTTTTATTTATGTGTTTTCTGCTTTAGTGTGTCTGTTTTTGTGTTTATTTATGTGTTTCCTGTTTATTGGGGGTTACATGTTTTAGTTTGTCTCGAGTTTTAGGGTTGTGTTAGGCAGTATGTGTGAGTGATGCCATGATTGCTGACCAAGATCTTTAACCTCTTTAAATCTTTTCTTTAAAACACAAATATGTCACAAGAAAGGATCCGCGGGTCATAGATTCTCAGAATTACATGTCGATAGGTGGGGACATAGTGAGTAAACTCTCGCGCTCAAAAAACCAATTCGATTAGTTCACACACCCGCCGCCATATGTGATCTCCGTGGTATGACTAGGTTCTAATTCGACTTTACTAATGTTCAACGAACCTTGGGGGTTTCTAAACACCTAAGTGATGGGACAGCTTAGAAAAAGAGGATTGCCATCGAGCCCCAATTAAAAAAAAAAAGAAAGAAAAAAAAAGCTAGATAAAAAAGAAATCATGAATAGAACAAGTGGGATCTTCTAGTCGAAATCCCGGGCACAGTCCGAGGGGCTTTTCAAAGCCTAATGCCCTAAGCCAACTGATTGAGAGCCATTGACTTCATCACGGCTACATGGGACACATGGAAGTTTCCACGCCTCAGTCCCTTAGGTTTATTGCGTTCGAGGTGCGCTCGAGAACCGACACTGATGCCTCTTAACCAACTAGCGGGGAGTCACCAACAAATCCCTGACTACGGTGAACATTAAACAAAACTTACGTGCACTAGTATTTTTCTTATGAGTAGGTAGGTTAGCATAAATAAAAAGGGTGTTCTTATCCTCCAGTTAGATTCTCCAATAGTGCAAATCAATCTAAGTTGTAAATCGGAACCAAGTTATATGCTATAGACTAAGTACAACGCACATAGACTTATGGGAAAGGCCATTAAAAACCTAGGAGGTTGAATCACTTGTCAACCAAACCATGTTCAACTGAATTCTTTCGAAAGTCGAACAACCTTAAGGATCTTCTGAATTTAGAAACAAAGGGTGAGATTTGTGAGTCAGTTCATTTTGATAATTCCTTTTGGCAACATGTGCATCACACTGTGTCGTTGAGTTTTAGTATGTTATTTTCGTGTCCGGTTTAGAGTATGTTTGCTCGGGGACAAGGAAGAAGCAGTCAGTGTGATGAGGTCCAAAACACTCCATGTCATACTCCGCTTTACTTCGCTTTAGATCTATTTTATATATTAATATGCATTATTACCCGATATATTAGATTTTTGGGTCTTTTTGCATTGGCTGTGAATATGGTGGTTTTCGTGAACTTTTGAAATGTGAAGAAGAATATGAAGACTCAATACCAATCACGACGATAACGTCACGCCGATTCCGTTGGTCGCGACATTGCAACGTCGTGACGTTTGGTAAACAGAAGTTAAAGTCAAAGAGCAGCTCAACGTTACGACGCCCAACTCGCTTACGCTAGGACATCGGATGTTTCATGACTTCGTGATTAGAATTATAAAAGCACTGAAACCAAACTTTCGAGGTATCGCTTAATGCATCGACACCCGAGCGAACACGAAGTAGGAGCGACCCGAGAGATCGTGAAAACTCATGTCTTTGTATTTCTCTTCTCAAACTATCAATGATTTATAGAACTATGCTTGTAATAACTTTCATGATGTTCTACATTTAGTTCTAGGATTTTGTTGAACTCTGCTACAAGTGTATAGATTAGAGTTTAATTCTATTTTGTTCAATTTATTCATGAGTTATATCGAATTGCTTTATGTCTGTGGTTTATTTTCATGGTAATGTCACAAATCATGATCTTGCAGGTATCCTGGATCGAGAGATAAGGACTCCTTGTGGATCCGAGTAGAGCCACACTGGGCCGCTAACTCCATTAATGTAGATATCCCGCTCGAGCGGCGCTTGTGGCTCGAGCATTTAAGATTAAGTCCAGTATCGGGCAAAGATGCACCTAACCCTATCAAGTAGATAGGCGGATATACCTCAAGAGAGGATATCTCGTAGGTACGATCACCCCGTCAACGAGAATTCATTAATAGACTGAATAATAATTCCTCTAGGTAATAATCCATCAAATGTAGCAGGGGAAGGCAAAACCCTAATTTTCACAAAAAGTAATTTTTCAAGTCATTTAGATTTAGTAATAGTTCTCTGCATTAATTAGAAATTCATTAAAAGTTTAAGTCCAAATAATATCAGATCAATTCCCGTGAGTCAAATCACTTCTCCTCGTATCGATGATCCAGATTTAGTAATAATCGACATTTGATACGACGCGCATCGCACACACATGCTACCTTAATAAGTCATACAAATTACACATCACGCTTTTTCACTATCAAACAATTCGACTCAGTTCAAGATCCATAAGAAACTCCTAATTTTCCACCTCTGTTTCCTATTGATATTCAAAGAGGGGAATATGTACAACATGTACCCAAAAGTGAACAAACACAGGAAACAGCTCAAGACCAAATTCAAGAAACTCAAGAATAAGAAAACAATGAAGAGATTGGAAATCCACCTTAACCACAAAACTTGAATCCTCTTGTGCATGTACAATAACCAATACTGTAAACTTATAATGGGAGGATAATACATAAACCTGCAAGGAATGCCTTATTAGGAAAGAATTATTTACACCACATATGAAATAGCATTGGAGGATGTTGATGTATAAGAGTGGAAAAGGGCAATAAACCTTGAGATAGAATCTATGGTTTCAAACTCAAGACGTGTCTCTTATAGCTCAGAGAAACCCATCGAAGCAAGTTGATCCATAAGAAAGAGCCTGTAAACCATGTGCTTAAAAGATTCAAGGTACAAAGGGTTGTCTTCCTATTCTCCTTTACGAGATTTACATCCTCGTTAATTAGAGACAATGTGAAAGTGTTGCTAGACGTAAGGCGTTACCTGAAATAACATTTTGATATGAGAGACTTGGGTGAAGTTAACTATATTTTAGGAATCAAACTCTTATGAGACCAGAAGAATAAGGTGTTAGCTCTGTCCCAAGCTTCCTAGTGGCTAGTTTTGAGATGAAGAATTCCAATAGGGGATTTCCACCCTTCAGATATGGAATTCATCTTTCTAGGGGACAATCACATAAAACCCTTGAAGAGAAAGAACTCATGAGTAAGAAACCTTATGCTTCGACCGCTGCAGCCTCTGTGTATGCCATATTATAATCGTGAGATGGTTGCTGCAACGGGAATCAGAAGTTGATACAACCAGATCCTCAAGAAGATCATCGACTATGATGAAAAATATATTTCATGTATCCAAAGAGAATAAGGATTATATGTCGTGTATTCCGTGGGGAGTCTTGAATACTTACTACTTTATTTAATGGGATATTGACTCTTTAGTAAAATTCGTGATATGAGGAAACCTTAATGTACTCCTTTTACTAAGTCCCTTCCTGAACGTGTGTTTGAGAAGCATGTAAATTGTATGAGTCTTAGGAGTGTCCCAGGGTTACGTTATAGTAAGTGGGAGTTAGTTACATTAATGCTCTAGGAGCAAGACTATTTGTAATTTCATTTTTTGATATGAATTTCTTAAATTCTTATAAGTAATAATAATACTTATTTCATATAAATCCATAATAATTATGCAATATACGATCATATGGATACGGGCCCATAGAAATATTATGGTCATAAGTTCTCATAATTAATTAATCGTCTACAACATAAATAAAGTCAGCACTTTATCTAGACTATAATATTCTATGAAACAATTTGTCTCGTTATCAGAGAATATTAGAGTGAGTTATGCTTATACTCACTTTGGAGAGGTTCAAGAGATTAAATTAGCACACCTGTAAAATGAATTAAATATCATGCAATATTAGTCATATGATATTTTCCTTAACTCGAGTATTATGCAACAAGTAGTTAAGTAATTATAATTCTTGTTATCAATAAAGTGAGATCTCCTTTTAAAGACCAATACCTGATGATTTGAGAATAATAACCATCAATCTCATCGAGTTTATGAGATGTACAAAAATGGAATTTGTATGAAATATCCTCTTAATATGTTTCTGTACTCGGATGTTGAAAGACACTGACCAGTTGTAACACCCCAAACTTCGAACTAAGGGTGTTATTGTCAATTCACATATATGGCTCTAAAACCACACTTGTAAATGACACATTCAAAATTCTTGCTTATGAATCTTGTTTATTCTAAACATGCTCACAAAATTTTAACTACTTCATAAGAATAATAATTTCCAATGACATGAACTCTTCCTCAAGAGCAACAATATGTATAACAGCTTAACATCGTCCAACAAGATAAACAAAGCTATTAATCTCAAAATGATAATATTCTAGAAACATGAATCCTCCAAATGAAAGTTTACAAACATTCAATTCCAAACAACAAAGAGTTCACACCTAAGTCTTCCAACAAGATACTAATCTCAAAATATTTCTCAATCCTCATCCCCGCACTCCCAACACCACTGCAAGGTCTAAGGTACCTAAAATGATCAATAAAGAGTGAGCTAAAAGCCTAATAAGGAATTTTAATACAAGCTTCAAGGATCAAGTACCTTTAAAATTCTCAAAATTAGAGATATAACATATTTTTCTCCTCTTTTCCTCAAAACTCATAAAACTTTGAATACAAGAAAATAAGAGATCAATATATTCAAACCAATGTTCATCATATTTTCTATTTCTCAAACAATTTAATATCATAATCAAATCCACCAATTTTTCAAAAACATACACTCATGATTCTCATAAGTATTTATTTCAAATAAATGTCAAAACTATTCTAACCCGTTGTTGAGGGTCAATTTTTCAACTACTATAACCCATTGACTAAGGTAGTATTTATCAAGTTTATACCCATTGACACATAGGCCATATTTGTCAAGTTTATAGTCATTGATAGGAGCTATATTTGTCAAGTTTGTACCCATTGATAGGGGCCATATAAACCAAAGTCAAATATTTCATTTTCCAATTTCACAAAAATACAAAAGTATATCTCCATAACTTTCAATCTTTACCGTAAACATTCTCAAATCCATTTTCCATACAAAACACATATTTAATCCATGCGTGTGATTTAAATAATTGTATACTCAAAAACCATGATTCATACTAGCAAAATCTTCCTTGGTATTCCAAGGTACTAGCGTAAAACCAAGAAGTCTCAAGCAAATACAAATCACTTATAATATGAATAACATTCTATTACACAAAAATAACTTCATATTTTTCTTTCTAGGAACCGAAAATATTTTAAACCTAAAATCTCAGCGCCTTAGCTTGATAATTTCAAATAAATTAGGCCATTTTCCACAAGAGCCTCAACATCACCCATTTTCACTACTACAAAAATGTTTGTTTATGACGCTTCATACAATGATGCAAAAAAATGTCATTATCTAATTATGATTTAATGCACAATGACGTTTAATTTAAAGTGACATTGTCTTGTGAAAATTTTATATAGTGATGACGCTTTTGAGAGGTGTCTTAATCTTGATGCTTCTACAACGTCATAGACAAAAATAAAAAATTTCCTAAAACTGTCATCATCTATAAGCTATATATAACATTATTTTCTTACACAATAAAATTTGAAAACACTATAGTTGATATTACTTTCTCAAACCTAATACCCCTCAACTCGTCACATTTGGAGGTTATCAATGGGAGTATTTTGGGAGAAGAAATTGAAGATTTTTGTATAAGAGGGAGAGAGGGTCATCTGAGAGGTCAAGAATCGAACTAGAAACGACTTTGTAGAGGAGACGACATGGACTAGGGTTTCCAACTCTCAAAGGGATCTTTTGTGGGGTGATTTTTGTCTCAAAGGATAACAACTGGTGATTTTAATGGTAGATTTATCAATATTTAGAGAAAGACTGCTTTTCAATGAAGGGTTGTCTTTGATTGTAAGTCATATGGTTTCGTAGAAATGTATTTAATGTGATTTCCAGTTGAAAGTGCATTTGTGGTGGGGATACTTCAGAGAGGAGTGAGACTAGATATCAATAGAGTTTTCTTGCATTTTTCAAGAGGAATAAGAAGGGGCCTCTTAGGTATGTGTGCACAATTTCCTACTTTCTAAGTATGATCATCTCTTTCACGAATTTCTTGTTGTCTCTATGCTGCATTTTTTTGGTCTTCAGATTTCCATTTTTTGTTTCTCATGTTTCTAGGTTTAGAAATCTCTATGATTTCTAGTTTTTGATTCTCTGGCCAAGTACCAGTAGGGTATGTGCTTACAAAGTTATGGTAAAGGATGCTTTCATACCCATGTTTTCCATCTAATTGTTGAGCATCTATAGAGAGATGTCTTACTTCTCTTGATTTTTTTTTTTAAACTAGATGATATGGGCCTACAAAAATAAAAAGCTATACCCAATTCAAAAAAGTACAAAGACAAGCTAAAATTTGATATCATAAATTAATGTTTTTTTTGTAGAAATGCTCACACTGAATAATCTTAGAGTGCCTTTCCCTTCAATACATATTTTTCTTTCCTCATGTTTTTAACAAGGGTAAAGGGACTGGAAGTTTGTGACCAACCTTGTTCCTCCATTGAAGGTTTGTAAGACCCGAGAAATTTCAATTTCTTGAAAAAGGGCAAAATCGTAAATTCGATTACAAAATTGTTAAATTCGGTTAAAAATCCGTAATTTATTCTCTAGATCTTGGATGACGAAACAGATTTCACCGTTGGAATCGTCTCACTAAATCTAGCTAGCACGTAAATTCGTGAAATTCGAGACACGTGAGTTGGCATCGCGACGGGCATTCTATTTGGTGCTTAATTTATTTTCTTGATACTTTAAAGTCACAGAGAATACGTACTCACATGCCAGCAAGTGGTGTGGAGAGAGAAATAATGAAAACGATATCGATAGTGCCGAATGTCAAAACTGGAGAAAGAAGGGAATTAATTAATTAAATGGACTTAAATCACTAAAGGACAAGATAGTGAATAGTTTTCATCTCCTCACCCAAAGAGAAAGGAAAACGGGAGAGAAGAAAAGTGAGATGCGTGAAGTCTTGGATCTCATTTTCTAGAGAGAGAAAGTCTTCCTTCTCTCTAGAAATACGGGCGATCCGACCGTCGGCAGTCTTCGGGACAAGAAGGAAAATTGTTCTACGCAGAGCGGCCTACGCGTGGGTACCAGATTTGTGAGTTTTTGACAAACTCCAAGAGGTAGGGGTTTCTCCCTACTTGGGTTTATTCTTTGTTTAAGAACTATGTTGATGCTTGAGTTGTTCGGGAGGCCTGAGGTTGTTACCGGTCCCAAACTTGGGACCGACCGTTTGGATTTATGGAACCTAAATTTGCGCTTCGCGGACTGCTCACGGACTGTTTGGGTGGCTAATGGCGTGATTTATGCCATGGATTGTGTTGTGTTGTGATGTGTATGAGGCCGGGATTGGCCGAGAAATAAGGGTTCACCAAGTGAACCGACAAATCACTTTATAGAACAAAAGACTGAGGGTTTTACTGCCTCGAAACAAGAAACAAAATATATATTTTTGTGAAAATATGTGTTTGGTCGAGTGATTTAAATTAAATTGCTCGTGTTTGATTATTAGCCCACGTGAGCTAATTTTGATGTGATGAATGAGAAATTACATGACATGATTGTGTGATTTAATTTTTATGTGAATATATTCATGTTTATATATTTACATGTGAATTAGACTGTATTAGAATCGTACATGCATTCCATATGCACTGGAACACCCTAGGACTATAGGAATGAGTGCATGAGATGAGTCTAGAGAAAATAGTTCGGAGGGTTGTCTAAAATGTGAATTATTTGAGGGTTGTCTAAAACTAAAAATATCAATCATCGGAGACGACCCAATTGATATACCGGAGGGTAGTCCATAAATAATATCAATCGTCGGAGACGACCCAATTGATATCTACACATCGGAGGGCTGTCCACTAACAAACAAATGAATATAAGAATTCTCATACGAGGCTTAGGCGAGTGTGAGGGAGTCGGTGAGGACTCGGGATCTGAGTTGGTCATGTAGACATTCAAGTAGGATCATGCATTTGCTTGAATGTATGTTTATTTTGGAGCATTGCATTGCACTTAGGTGGAGAGTAGCCCACTTAGGGTGGTTCCACTACTGAGCGATAGCTCACCTCGTCGTGGGAATTTATTATTTTAGGTACAGGGAGCGCACGGGAAGACGACTTGTCATAAAGGCCGCTTTAGAAGAAAGCTGAGTTGTGGCTTTAGTTTGTGATGTACTACATGTATTAGAATTTTAGATTTTAATATATGTTGCATAAGAGTAAAACTTTAACTCTTGTAACTATTGGATATAGTTGTTGTATTATGATGAGTATTGTTATTGGGCCCAGGTGGCCGTTTTACTCATGCTGTAATTATATTGGACTGCTTGGGACAGATTCCATGCAGGTGATGTATTTGGGTAGAGCTCCCCGTACAAAGGAGACTCTACTAGATTGTCTGAAGTGGCATCGGGTAACCCGACATCCACTTGTATTCCGCGGGTTGACGGATAGTCAACGGACCCCCGGGTTTGGGGCGTCACAAGGTTAGAGTAAATATTTTAATAAACTAGTTCCTGCAAAACATGGAAACATTTGGTGAAAAAGGAAAGGTAATTGAGGTGATGATTTCCAAGGCTCCCATATCAGTTGTTCCTGTAATTGATGTAAGGAGAGAGTATCTCCTAATGAGATGTTGGGATAGCTCCTGTAATTGGTTTAATTTCTAAAAATATTGAGCTGGAAATATTATAGTTTTTGTTTCAACATAGCGCTTAACCATGACTTTTTTGGATACTTGAGCAAATAGCTTGGAGAATTTTTTGTGATTATCATTCAAAAAGTTTAAACTATATTTTAAAAAATATATTTGGGGGCTTGTTTTATTTTCATACATCCATTTTCCTTCCAAATTTGAGGCTGGAAAATTGAAACAGTGAATTCATAAGCAAAACAATTTAAAAAGTCACCAAAATGATGACTCAAAGAGAGATAAACAAGAAGCACAAACTTGTCCCCCAACGACCAAAAGCCCAATACAACATAAATTTTTGACCATTTTTTGGTTAACTGAATGCTAAAACTTTTGTATGTGGGTTTCCATTTTCTTTGAATTTGAGATTCATAAATTAATTCTAAATCTGCATTCGGGATGATGGATTTTTTGTCCCCGTGCAATGCCTTCTTGCTGAGTGAATCTAGCTTATCTTTTCGCTGGGTTTTTTTCCATTGAGTAGTGAACTTTAAGTACTAATTTGAGATGAGTATTATGAAATGATTAGGATATGGTTTAATTTCTCTAAAATATCAGGAAATAAAGCATGGAAATATTATGGTTTTTGTTTTGAAATATATAGTAGCTTTCAATCCATGACTCCTTTTGGGAGATTTGAGCAAATTAAATAACTTTGGTGAATTTTTGTGATTATTCAAAATTTTTTAAATTGTATTTTAGGAATATTCAGAGTTGTTTTTATTTTCAATATGCATTTTCCTTCCAAATTTGAGGCTGAAAATTGAAACAATGAATTCATAAGCAAAACACTTAAAAGTCTCAAAATGATGACTCAAAGATAGATAAACAAGAAGCACAAACCTGTCTCCCAACAACCAAAAACACATAAAAAGCTAATGAAATGTTTAAAGAAACTGTAGTTGTAGTGTCAAAAGTTATCAATCTGTATGACTTTCTTGTAACTCTGTTTTTGGGAGCCACCTATGGCTTTGGATTCAGTTTTTGTTGTTGTACTATGAGATTGCTTATATATTAACAATGTAAATAGAAAAATTGATAGAGATTACAATTTAGTCTTTGGCTTGAACCTCTTTAGATTCTCGCTTGGTCGAACTTATCGGTGATCGGAGGCATTCCTGACCGTCATCACTCTAATGAAAAAAATTTAATGTAGGAGCTTTTGTTTTTGCTTTTTTCCTTTGTCAATGGTTTGGTAGGATAGATTTTTTGAATGGCATGTTTTTCCATTGTTTTAAAAAAGTTTTGTAACTTAGGAACCATTTTCAATAACATTGTAAAAAAAAAAATAAATTATGAAAGCATGTTTTTTAAGTAGATTTTAGGCGTTTTCAAGTGTTTTTTTGTAGGGTGTTTGAAAAAATATTTGAAAATATAAAGAATATTTTGGACCTTGTATGATATAAATAAGTGGAAAATTTCATCATGGATAATAAGCTGAGATTTGTTTTCTATGGATGAGTTTCTGTATAGGTTTTGTTCATTAAAACATTAATCTCAAAAAACCATTTTAAAAAGAATTGATGCTAAAAATTGTTTCTAACAAACCGTCGAGCTTTGTTGTCAATTGATGAGTTTCTACCACCTTTGAGGGTGGCAGAGACATGGGTTAATAGAGGGAAACATGGGTTCCTCCTCAGTTCCAATGTGGAAAGACATACGGGGGTTACCAAAAGGTCAAAAGTAGGTGTCAAAAACACACCAACGACACTTCTAGTGTCATTTTCATGCTCTTAATATTTATGTATTTTATACTTGAAAAATCAGTCATTTGGTGAAGAAAAATTGTGATTATCTTCTCCTTAAGTTTGGATTGTGGATTGCAGTATATAGACTAAGATTCCGCATATTCCTTTCTTTTCATGTATCACTTTTAACATTCCATCAACTCTCATAGGACACAAACTCACCCGGGCCGGCAGTAACACTCTCCGATTGCTTCATCATCGGATTGTTTAGCATAACCAAATTCTGTAAGACTTGTGAGGAACATGGCTTGTTGTCAATTTTTAAAAGTTAGGATAATTTTTTTATCATTCACAAACTCTAAACCCCAGTATATAGCAACCTGGGTTATTTTCAACTTGTGTTATTGGATATCTTTGTCATGCTTCACATTTTTTGCTATACTTATTTTATCATTCTGTATTAAAAAGTTAATGATTAAATAATATATCTCTTCAATAATATTATTACCTCCAACATGAAGAAATACATAATACTGACAATCATGTCATGATGTTCGGTACATATAGTCTTGAAACTTTCACAATGCTACCTAGGCTCAAACCTAGTTGTTACCATCCGTGATGGTGTGGGTTTCACTAGTAATTTATACTTAAATCCATTAGAAAACTAAAGGAAATTTCTATATATTTTGTATAGTAGACTCACCTCCTTTGCAACTATTTCTCTACAATGTAGATTCCAAGTTGATATGCTGCTACTTTATGAAGTACCATTATCACAATGCATAGTAAAGCTTCCAGCCTTTTTCCTAGTAAGTTACTTTTGCTAATCAATAATGTTTTAGATGACTATTATGTGGTCATTTTGAGATGGACTAATAGTTACTGTCATTAAGACTGTAGAAAAATATTGATTACAACTATAGTGTTGGATCTAAAAATTTAGTATAAGAACTGCTGGTCAATCAAGTACTAATTATATAATGCGAGTGATTCTAAATTTTTAACCTCATATCCAATTGGCTTTCCAAATAATTTCCAAGGGGGAGTAGTTGGAAAATAAGAATTAAAAAAACTGTCATTTGAAAGGAAACATATTAAACATGTAGAGTCAGAAAGTGTAAGAATCTCATGCTTCTAAATTCTTATAGGAAGAAGTAGAACTTGATCTAGTTTATGTGATCTGTTCTTTTTCTTTTTGTAAATTTAATAGTTCTCTTAGTAGCTCCTCTCAGGTTTGTCCATGGAGCGATCACTACCATCAGAACACAGTATGAAAGGGCAATTGAATTGCCTTTCTGAAGCAAGAAACATCTAGTATGGTTATTGGCAAGCTGCAAGATCCAAAATCTATTTCCATAAGCCAATTCAAGTTGAGCTTAGCATCCTTGGATCAATTTTTAGGTATTTTAAGCAAAAGTACACTATATTGGGAGCAATCATGACAATTTGAATGAGGATGTTTATATTGTCAGCTTCTATAACATTACACCTTTAATACTATAGTCAATTACACCAGTTGAATTTCCACCCAACTATACCTCATGCGAAAAACCATGATTAGGTCTCAAAATATAACTATTTTTATTCACTATAGTTTGCCATAACAAGTGCATGAATGAATGATAAAGCAAGATATTATGAAGACAAAATATTTATGCATGATAATTTTGATTTATCTCTCTTCCCATCCCCTAACAATTATATGCTTCCAGAAGACTTGTCAAACATTGGAAGCAATTTGATTAAGGATGTTAAGGGTTAAGAATTAGGTCTAACAACCTAATTAGTTGTTGGTTCAAGCTTTAATGGTTCTGGATGTATTAAAGCAATGAAAAGCTCTTGAGAAATAGAGGAGTGGATGGTCCGATTACAGTGATGCCTTGGTAAGGCAGAATGTAACAGGGGATTGTCCTTGTTTCTATTTTTTCATGTAGTCTGATGTAAGGAATATTTTGAAGACAGTATTGTAACATGCCATAAATAAGAGCATAGGTTGTATACAGAAGGTGTTTTTCAAAAAATTGAATAAAGATTGCCTTTGAGAAATTCTTATTCTCTTGTTTTTTGTGTTTTTCTTGATTTTCAAAAGATATGATAAGGAGAGGTCTTTAGGCTTTAATTCTTTTCACATATTAAGTAATAACATCTTTTCTAAGCTTTAATAATGTATATATCCTTGGAATGTGATTTAGCTTAATGTATATACTCCCTCTATAAGTCTGTTGTTATACATGTTATCACCATTGTAGTAGTTGTTTTGGTTGGTTTTTTATATCTAAAACTTAGTTTCCACATTTGAACAGGAACAGATGGACTTATGTGGTGATTTTGATGGGCTTAGCACTCTCCCATAGAAAGATCCTCCACTACCAACAAATTAAAGAACAATTTGTGCTCCTACCCATAGAATTTATGAAATTTGTTAGGAATATTTGTTGTAATTTTGGATCAATGTATATATCAATAGCTTTGTAGCTTTATCCATATGACTTTGATATTTTTTTTCTCCTTTATATTACTCTCTATATTATGTGTACATTTTAATAATTATATTGTTATATCAAGTATTTATAGCCAATGAAATTAACAAATAGGATTTTAATGTGACAAAAAATGATGACACTTGTAATGAGTGTTATGATTCTAAAAACAAAACATATATAAAATCCTCACTACACTCAACAAGGCCACAGTTAAGTTATTAGATTGAAATATTACGAGTAGAGAAATGACGCCTAAATGAATGTCATAGGTTTGATTCACAAAGATGACGCCAAATAAGCGCCATTGTGTGTAAACTTATAGTCTATAGTGAGACCAGACGTTTAGGAAGCGCTATTGTAACTCTTCAATGACGCATTAAACATGTCACTGATTAACTTTTTCCTTGTAGTGTTTCCAACTCTATCAATTCCTTAAATCCCCGAAATTAGGGATTTTGCCATAAAACATGATTGTTGGTTGAAATCCCAAATCTTTTATGAACAAGTGGTTCTTTGTAACTTGTAGAGAATCCTCTAGGATTTCAAATCCAAAGTTTGCTAGTCTAAGAAGTACCAAAATATATCAAATACCAATTCCTAAACCAATTTCTCAATATTATGTCTTTCCTACATTCCTAGGTCTTCATACTTGAAAGTTTTCAAATCTAAGTGTCCAAGAGTGAGCATCAAACATCAAACCTTAATCAAGTTTCTTTGAATAGCATTCTAATCATTTATAGGGTTTCATATTTTAAAGTTTTAGAATGCCCTAGGCTTGCAAATCTAAACATTTGAAAACCCTAACTACTAAGAATCAAGAGGGGAAAAGAATACTTACTTGGGGTTATGTTTCTTGAAGCTTGAAGCCACTCTCTTTGAAACCCTAGCTCATCTTTTCTCTCCTTGAGAGAAAAAAAAAGGATGAAGAAGGTTAGGATTGTGTAGAAAAACCCCCTTTTAGTAAAACATTCCTATATTAGTTAAGAGTCCCTTCCAACTTTGAAAAATTGCAAAACAACCCCTCTTATTTCCTTATTTTTAGTTTTTTTTTTAAAATTATGGGTATTATACTACTAGTGCATTAGATCCGTTAGAGAAACTGATAAGTTAAGAGAATAAATAATTAATCGATTGACAAAAACCCTTGTCGATTAATTATTGATCTTTTACAAAGAAAAAATACATTTAATATGTACATTATTAATCTTGGAGTTCACATCTAGGCATTTAGTGGAATAGCACTGGATAAGATAATGGTTCCATAATTGCTTCTGAGCAAGTGAGAGATTGTTGGATTTATACTCTAGAAACAATATGAGTCATTGATCAAGAGCCAAATTTAATAATGGGTCATTGGATCCCTAGGCTAGCTAATTAGGGACATAGCCCATAAATAATTGCTTAGAGGCAAGAAACACAGTAAGCCAAAAGTTAGGTTACTTGATAGGTAAGAAATCATGTAAGGCAAAGATTGGTTGCTTATCAGACAAGTAACCTTATAAGGTTAGGGTATGGAGTCTATAAATAGACTTCCTCTCCTTAGGACCTTCATACAATCTCCCTAGGGCCTTTACACACATACGAGGGGGTTCTCTCCTTTGGTCTTTGGCAATTAGGTGTGTCCAAACGTAGATCTGTCATGACTAGAATAACTTGGAAGGTTATGCACCAAGAGGTTTGTAAACCCTAAGGATGATGACGTTAGTTTATCACACACCTTATTCAATCATGATCCAAGCTTCCGCTATACATTGATCCCAACAATTGGTATCAGAGCCTAGATTGAATCTGTGTGTGGTAAACCGAATCCTCATATTTTTTACATGTATATTTGATGTAATTAGATATATGGAACCCAGGTTCTATGTACTTTGTGCAGGAATAAAGTATCTAAGTTTTATGAAAGGTGGATAGTGCTAATTAAGGTTACACCATTTATCATTGGATATGGTATGTTGTTTTGCAGGGATATCAAAAGAGGGGTTTGTGCAAATTAACAAACACAGTTCACATTATAGGTAATCTTTAGGCTAACTGTGATAACATGATGAAAACACCTTGTTGATGGTGTTATCAGGATTTTCTTAAATCTAATTTACAATCAATGGACTTTTTGATTAGTTGAGCTCTTTATTTGTTGAGGTACGACCATCAAGGCAAACACATGCATTTTTAGTCCTTGTGGTTGAGACTATATAGCTAAGAATTAAATGTATAAGTGATATACTAGTAATGAAGCTTATTCTTGTAGTAAAGCTTGAGATTTGGATAGTATAGGTACAACAAAACACCTTGACTGAGAGAAAGGTGATGGTATAGTGTGGAAGGGTATCTCTATTAGGGATTCATTTTTTAGAATTGGGGTGGATAATTTGTTGGCGAGAGACACATAGGCGTGATAGGCCCTATAAACCAAAATGTACTACTAACTTTAAGGTTTTGTTTATGAAAAGCGGATACCAAGGCAAGGCCCTGTAAATCAAAATGTATTAACTTGAAGGTTTTGTGTATGAAAACTGAAAAGGTTGGAAAGGGAAATAGAAACTTATGGACTTTACCCATGTAGTACAGAAAGCAAACTGTTGGGAAACTTATGGACCTGACCCTATCCACATTTGTATGATATATATTGTCTACTTTGAGTCTAAGGCCTCATGGTTTTGTTTTTGAGTTTTTCTAAAAGGGTCTCATGATATTATACATTGTTATTAACTTATAATCCTCTTTATTTATAACCGATGTGGGACTATGGGCACACATCCAAAAATCCTCCCCTCAAACAAAGTATCATCGAGCCTTTCCTCAAACCAAGATTTCCTTGTCTTTTAATGCATTTTGGTACACGCCTCACTTGAAGCATGCATCACTTGCCAGGGACTCACCACATCATTTTGTTTAGCATCCACTCACACGGTTAGGTCTGAACCTAGCCCTATACACATTGATATGATATTGCCTACATTAGCCCTAAGCTCTTATGTCTTTATGTTTAGGCTTCTCCCAAAAGGTCACATATAAACCAATTAGATATTATCCATTCTTATTAATTCATAATCTCCCTGTTTCTAACCATTGTAGGACATTGGATTTGGGTGCACACCCAACACAAACAACATATGAATTTATATTAAAATGAGAAAATTCATGTTTGTTGAATACAAGAACCATTGGTTAAAGAATGAAAAACCATTGCTTGTGGAAAAGGCTAGGGTTGAAAAGATCTTCGAAGGAGGCCTGAATTTCTTCTAAAAATATATGGAATCAATTCCTGCTTACAAGGATAATAAAAGTCCCATTCTTGAGGAAGGCTTTCAAAGATTGCACCTCTGTGGTCTTTGACAAAAAGGTTATGGCCAGCTAGGGCAAGAAAGATCAATAATATTTCGATCTCCAGAGCAGAGCCACTGGTAAGTAGTCTCCTTTCTTAGTGTGTTTTATGGTTGAGTCTTGAATTGAGTGTTTTTAGCTAATGCCTAGGTAGTAAATATAGATCAAGATTCTTCATACTTTGGTTAAAGTATCCGAGTTCAACATTTAGGTGAGAATAACATCAAATATGGACACAAGAATCCCAAACATGATGTGTTGATCTTGTTGCTTCCAATCTTGAAAACTAGGATTTATAAGATGTTGGGTTTTACCATTTTTAGATATTAATTTTAAGGGCAAGGCTGAGAAATCAAAGGTCTGCAAAATAGTTTTTAAGAGCAAAAATAAAATAATCTATTTAAAAATATTTACGATATCTATGTGATTAGGTTTCTTCTTGAGCAGATCTAATTCTTTAAACACTTGGAAAGCAGAAGGCAAAATGTATTATCGTTAGTCTCATAGGAAATGGATATATTTGCATTAGCATTTACTCATGATTTTGATTTTTCCTACTTAAGGCATTCACTCCTTCCCATTGTGCTAGAAATTTAATAATCACCATCAACCTACTCTACTAGACCACATAATTCTTTAGTCTACCATTTACTTTGTTTTCATAAAGCATAGGGCAAGCTTCTTCCAAAACTAAGTATAAATCTGATTGAAAATGATAATTTAAACACATTAAGAACATAAGAAGATAATATAATCCCTGATGCAAGAGCATCTAAAACAACTAATGGAAATTTGATGTTATTATGGAAGATTCAAATTTAGAAGGTTGCAAAGTTGTAGGATCATCAAAATGGAAATTTTGAACTTCAATTAAGACTTGAAAGGAGTTAAGGACATGATCAAGGCTTGAAGAATATTTTGAATAAGTCGATTATTGGTTTTTTTTTATATATTTTCTAATTTTTGGTTTGATTTGGAGTCATGTTTCTAATTTAGGAGTTGCTTTATTTGTTATAGAAAGTAAGGGGCCTATAGATACCACATAATATACTCTTTTTGGAGGCATTCAAAGTTTAATAATATTTTCAAGTTTTTCTTTTTTTAAGAGTTCTCTTTTGTTCTCTTATATCTCAAGTGAATTCTCTTGAGTATGAGTTCCATGGCTTCTATTCCTGCTGATTCTTGTGGTGGCAAAGTAAGTTCCTATTCCTCTACTTCTTCTACTCCTTCCAATTTCATCTTCTCCTTAACCTTTCCATAACCAATTCTCCAACCACAACCCAAAACTTTCCAAATCTTGTTCCATACTTCTAAACCCTTTCCATATACTTTGTTTCACCCTAGAAACCATAAATACCATCATCCATAACCTTAGAGAAACCCCAAATTCCTGCATAGCCCTAACCTACCTTAGAAAACCTCGAAAACCGCAAACTAGAACAAAACAAGGTTGTTTTGCATCAAATGAAACCCGAACCTTTCCAGACCTAAAATCCTTCATTCAAAACCTTAAATCCATCATAAATAAACCTCAAATAAGCCCTATAACCTTTGAAACCAGACTTGTCCCTTACCTTTCAAAGTTACACCTTATACCCCTAAACTACCACAAACTCATCCCTAACTTACCCAAACCATTAGATCATCCATCATGGTCCCGTCTTCACATCAAAGTGGTATAAGAGCTCATGGTATGATGGTTGGTCATATGCTAAAAGGCATTCTTGGGGCTGGAGACAAGAGTTCTAATCATGGTTCAAGTAGTTTGCAAAGCCCAAAACAAAAACGTAATGATGATCTTGAGACTCTTGTTCAACGTCTACAACACATTTGAGGATTTATGAAGATCTTGCGACTATGAAGACCTTTATGGATGGTGTAGATGAACATAATGCCAAGGAAGAACAAGATGACATGGATGAAGAAATGTGCGACCTAGTCAACTTCGAAGTTTCTTGGAGCGCAAGAAACCTAAAGACAAGCTTGCACAAGAATATGATTATCAAAAAATGTAGGATGAATGCTACCATGATGAAGATTACTATAAGAGGCATAATAATAAAGGCTCAAGGTTCAACCCAAAACTTGATATTCCAAAATTTTAAGGAAGCATGCATGCCGATGACTTCTTATATTGGCTTAATAATGCTGGAAAGCGCCTTTGGCATTGTGAAAAACAACCCCACCCCCACCCGAGCACAAAAAGGTGAACTTGGTGGCCAAGATGTTCAAGAATGCTTCTTTTTGGTGGGAAAACTTAAAAAGGCAGTGTAAAAGAGATGGTAAAAAAAAAGATTTGAAACCTGGGAAAAGATGAAAACAGAGCTAAAAAAGAAGTACCTTCCCTATAACTATTGCCAAGACATCTACCTCAAAATTCAAAACTTTTAGCAACCAAATTTGAGTGTGGAAGACTATTCAGCTGAGTTTGAGAACTTGATGATCAAAGGAGACTTGGAAAGAGACTGAGGAATAGTCCATAACCCGCTACCTGTTTCAAGGAGGTTTGAAATTTCTAGAGTTATTTATTTACAACCATATAATACTCGTCAAGATGTGATGAAGTTTGCTTTGAAGGTTGAGGCTCTAAACAAGTATGGAAGTTCTATTACAACTAGCTTCAAGGAGTCCTTGTGGCACTAAAACTACCCTCAAACCTCAAGTAAAGAGTGATGTGCTTAAACAACATCAAGGTTGACTTCTAAGACAAGGAGATGTTTTTATGCTACATTTTAAAGCACATATTTCTTAAAAATGTCCACCCAAGATGTCGTTCGAGTTGTGTTATATAAAGTTAAGTAGTTAAGAAGATGTTGAAGGAGAAAGTTTGATCCACTCATGAAGACGAGCTTACTATGCCTAACCATGGCACTTCCTTATTTGCTTAAAGGAGCTTTAAAACTGGAGCAGTTGCTAATGAATAGGATTGGTTACGGTCCAATGTTTTTCACATAAGGTGAACATCTAAGGGTAAAGTTTGCTTGGTGATTGTTGATAGTGGGAGCTTTGAGGATTGTGTTTCCATGAAGATGGTGCAAAAATTGGACTTGAAGATGATTCCATATCCAAAACCTTATAATCTTTGTTGGCTTCAAAAGGGAAGTGATATCAAGGTAAAGCATAGATGTCTTGTTTTGTTTACGATTGGAAAGAATTAAAAGGATGAGATATGGTGTGATGTTGTTCTAATGGATGCATGTCACATGCTGCTTGGGAGGCCATGACAATATGATTGGAAGGTAATCTATGATGGTTTAAAAAACACCTACACATTCCACAAGGATGGCCATAAAATTATCTTAGCACCTAAACCAACAATGGCTTTAGAAACCAAACTTGAGGAGAAGAGTTCTTTGTTGTCAAAATTTGAGTTGGAAAAGGAAATTAAAGTTGGTTCAAATGCACACTGCTGTTGTCAAGAAACATAAAGTGAGAAGGAAATCCAGCAAGAAGTTAGATCGATTCTAGAGGAGTTTGTTGATGTAGTGTATGAGGAAATACCACATGGTTTTCCACCTATGAGGGATATTCAACATCAAATAGACCTCATACTAGGTCTGATTTTGCCCAACAAACCAGCCTATAGAATGAGTCCTAATAAGCATGAAGAGCTTAAAAGACAAGCTGATGATTTGCTTGACAAAGGGCTTATTCAAGAGAGTAAAAGTCCTTGTGTTGTTCTTGCCCTTTTGGTACTTAAAAATGATGAATCTTGGAGGATGTGTATTGATAGTAGAGCGGTCAACAAGATTACTATTGAATATCAATTTCCCATTCCAAGACTTGATGACATGCTGGATCAACTCTATGGTGCTTCAATCTTTTTGAAAATTGATTTGAGGAGTGGATACCATCAAAATTGCATGAGGAAATGAGAGTGGAAGACAACCTTTACAACTCAAGATGGGCTTTATAAGTAGATGGTTGGACCATTTGGCCTCTCCTATGCACCTAGCACTTTTATGAGGTTTATGAATCATATTCTTAAGCCTTGCATTGGGAATTTTGTTGTGGTTTATTTTGATGACATTATGATCTATAGCAAGAGTTTGGAGAAGCACTTGGATCATTTGAGGCAATTGTTCTCTATTCTAAGAGAGCAACGATTATTTGCCAACTTGAAGAAATGCGACTTTTATGCCGATTTATGCGATTACTAAAGACAAAATTGAGATAGACTAAAATAAGATAGAGGTGATCATTAGTTAGCCAATTCATGGTTCAATTCATGATGTGAGGAGTTTTCATGGCCTAGTTTCTTTCTACAGGAGATTCATTCGTGGGTTTAGTTATATAATGACTCCTATGACCAAATGCTTGAAAGGAAACAAATTCAAGTGGAGTAGTGCTGCCCAAGAAAGTTTCGAGTTGATAAAGAAAAAAGTGACGAAGCCCTTTGTTTGGCTTTACCCGATTTCAAAACGATTTGAAGTCAGGAAGTGATGACCACGCTCGATGAGTGTTGTCCTTAGCCAAGAAAGAAGCACTCCATTGCTTTAGTGAGAAGTTAAATGAAGGAAGAAGAAGCACTCTACCAAGTACAAGGAGTTCTATGCTATCTGTAGTTTATCTCACGGTCAATAATTTCTTTATAAACCATTTGTGTTATTTCCAAACCATGAAGCATCGGGCTTATCAATCATCAACACAAGCCGAATGTAAGACATGCAACATGGGTAGAATTTTATAAGCATACACTTCGAATACCAATAAAAGCCAACGTTCATAATGTTGTTGCGGATG
The DNA here is from genome assembly GCA_016808115.1 of Tetrastigma voinierianum. Taxonomy (NCBI): domain Eukaryota; kingdom Viridiplantae; phylum Streptophyta; class Magnoliopsida; order Vitales; family Vitaceae; genus Tetrastigma; species Tetrastigma voinierianum. The sequence continues at coordinate 160,368 of JAEQBH010001393.1, forward strand.
CCTTGAGTAGGAAACATGCTTTGTTGACTTCCATGCAAGTTTAAGGAGTTGGATTTGAGATGGTAAAGGAATTATATGAGAAGGATGTTGATTTGGTGAAATTTGGAAGATGTGTGACAAGAAGCCTTTCAAAGAATTTATGAAAGTGAACGGATTTCTTTTTAAAGGTAACACCCTATGCATTCCATCTTGTTCTTTGAGATTGAGTATTTTGGATGAATTACATGGTGGAACGTTATGAGGACACTTTGGAGAAGAAAAAACCTTAGCTTTGGTGAAGGAAAACTTTTTTTGGCCTAAACTAGAGACATTCGCTGCTAGATTTGTCAAGAGGCGTGTTGTGTGCATTATGGCTAAAACTCATGGAAATAATGCGGGCTTGTATACACCACTACCAGTTTTGAAGGCATCATGGGAAGATGTTAGCTTGGATTTTGTATTGGGATTATCTAGAACACTAAGAAACAAAGATGCAATCATGGTGGTCATTGATAGGTTCTCGAAGATGGCTCACTTATTCCATGCAACAAGTCTAATTATGCTTCTATGCTGCTGACTTGTATTTCAAGGATATTAGTGCCTACATGGTATTCTTAAGACCATGGTTTCAGATCTAGATTATAAGTTTCTTAGTCACTTTCGAGAAATTTCATGAGTGAAACTTGGAACTTCTTTACTATTCAACACTTCTTATCATCCTCAAACCAATGGTCAAACTAAAGTTACTAATAGGAGTTTGGGTAATTTGCTAAGGAGTTATGTTAGAAAGAATTTGAAACAATGGGATTTGATTCTACCCCAAATTGAGTTTGCATATAACATATCTGAGCATAGAACTATTAGGAAAAGTCCATTTGAAGTAGTATATGGGCTACAATCAATTAGGCCTATGGATTTAGCACCTATGCCACAAATAAGCAATTTAGTGGAGATGCTGAAGTTAGAGCCAAGGAAACCAAGAAGCTACATGAGGATGTCAACTTAAAGATTGAGAAGAAAAATGCAAAGTATGTGGAACAAGCAAATAGGTGCAGAAGGTTTGTTGAATTTGGAGACTTGGTTTGGATACATCTTTGTAAGGATAGGTCACGGGTCAAGTTTGAAAGCCTGCCACGGTAGATGATCTTTTCAAGATTATTGAGAAGATTGGAGACAATGCTTATAAGTTAGAGTTGCATGATGATTATGATATCTCACCTATATTCAATGTCAAGGATTTGAGGCCTTATCATGGTGAAGACTTGAGGGCAAGTATTTTCTCCGAACAATGGGGCATTGATGCAGGAGCATCTAAAACAACCAATGGAAATTTGACCTTGATTATGGAAGATTGAGATTTAGAAGGTTGCAAAGGTGTAGAATCATCAAAATGGAAATTTTGGACTTCAATTAAGACTGAAAGGAGTTTCAAGGACTTGATCAAGGCTTGAAGAAGATTTAATGTCAATTATTGTGTTTTTATATATTTTCTAATTTCTAATTTGATTTGGAGTCATGTTTCTAATTTAGGAGTTGCTTTATTCAATTTAGAAAGTTTTGTTTTCCTAGTCAAAGTAGGAGTTGCTTTATGTGTTTTAGAAAGTAAGAGGCCTATATACACCCCATAATGTACTCTTTTTGGAGGCATTCAAAGTTTAATAATATTTTCAAGTTTTTATTTTTGTAAGAGTTCTTTCTTGTTCTCTTATCTCTTAGGTGGATTCCCTTGAGTGGCTAGTTCGTGGCTTCTTATCCCCTAGTGGATTCCTTAGGTGGCGAAGTAAGTTTCTATCCCTTTACTTTTTCTACTTCTTCTACTCCTTCCAATTTCATCATCTTCTATTTAACCTTTCCATAACCAATTCTCCAACCACAATCCAAAACTTTCCAAATCTTGTTCCATACTTCTAAACTCTTTCCATATACTTTGTTTCACCCCAGAAATCATAAATACAATCATCCATAACCTTAGAGAAACTCCAAATTCCTACATAGCCCTAACATACCTCAGAAAAACCTGAAACCGCAAACTAGCACAAAACAAGGCTGTTTTGCATCAAACCAAACCCGAACCTTTCCAAAACTCAAATCCTTCATTCAAAACCTTAAATCCATCATAAATACCTCAAATAAGCTCTATAACCTTTGAGACCAGACTTGTCCCTTACCCTTCAAAGTTACACCCTATACCTCTAAATTACCACAAACTCATCCCTAACTTACCTAAACCATTAGATCACTCATCAAGGTTATGTCCTCACATCAATCCCACATGAACATTCACAATTCCATAAAATTGACTAGAAACAAGCAAATAAAAACAAGGTAAACCCATCGATCTAAAAACACAAGAACATTCCCACGAAAGAAATTAGATTTACCTTCTTCATTGGAAGTTTATGATTTACGATTTCCAAACAATTGTAGATGCATTTGCCTACCTTTTCTTACTTTGGCAAACTTTGCTCCTACTAAATCATGACTTTCTTCTTGATTGCAGAAGCTTGCATGCTATGAAGTAATAAGTCACCCAAAATTGTGCTTATTGATAAATGATCTGAAATTGAGAAAAAAAAAACCTAGAATTTTAAGTCCACCTCCATTTGTTTGGCATCCAGGAAAAAAGGACCAAAAAAACAACTAAATCTTAGATATATTCCAAGTTTTCAACCAAACCCACATCCTTTTTCTTTCATTATGTTGGAGAGGAATCATAGGGAAGGTAATAACAAGAAAAAACACGAAGAATAGAATGAATATTCCATATTCTCACGAAACCCGATGAAAAAAACAAAACATCTTTTCATGTTTGTTAAAAGCAATTAGTTTGAGAACACACAAGGAAAACTAAAAACAAATACTATTCCCAAAGCTAAACATAATTTTAGTGTTTTTTTGTTCTTAAGAAAAAAATAGCTCTTGAAAACACAAACCAAACAAGCCTAAAATATTGCAACTTTTTATCTGCTTAACTTTGTTAATATCTATTTTCTCTTCAAATCAGAAAATTTGTTATTATCCAATTTGGATGAGATGGAAAGGAAACAGGGATAAAAGTGATGGTTCTTGAGATGTCTCCCATGGTGGATGTGGAAGTGATTTCAATGGCTAAGATAGAACTAGCTCTCTACCTTGTTGAAAGATGAGACGGAATAAAAGGGATAGAAGAGATTTAGATGAAAGAAAGAATGCAAAGATCTTGTGTCAACCCTGTATGTGTTCTTCATAGAAAGGGTATGTATCTTTAATAGTAAGGACTTCTAGTGGCGGAGCCAGAATTTAAGCTCAAAAAACACACTAGGATTTAACCTCAGGAGGGCCATGTCTTTTAGCAAATAGGATGTTGTGAGTGTTTTCCATCCCATTTTCTATAAAGAATTTTTGTAGAAAAAAGAGGGGACACCCTGCTTCCACCATTTCTCACTTCTAAATGAATGGAATAAACCATTTTCTCTCCAAACCATTTTGGAGTACCATCTAATGCATACAAAGCCCTAACTTTGCACATGCATTCTTATCTATAGCCTTAAAGAAGATAAGGGATATGAAGTGAAAGTCTAGTAACATCAAATCATATGTAACTTGAGATGTTTTAATGAGCCCTCTAATTTCAATCTATGCATAAAAAACATCATTAATTCTCTGTTGAATATCAAAATATCATTTTTTATAATTATTATGGATATCAAATAACAAAGTTATAGATAGAGATTATGAGTGTCATAATCTTTAGACCTACTACTCGACCGGGGCCTCCGATAGGCTGGGGCAAGCAGCGCATTATGAAACAACCCATGAGAGACCATAGTCTTAAAATCGGGGCATTACCTAGGCAGGAGAATCCTAAAGCCAGGGTGACTTCCATGTGGCTCAAGGTGTGGCCGTCACAAGATTTTGAGGCCCCGGTCGACCATCCCTGCGGATATGGGAAGTTCGTTATGGATAAATACGTGGATACGGAAAATACGCAAAAGAGATACTTATCAACAAATTTCCTAGTTTCTAAATCCCTTATTTCTCGGAAGATTAATCCTTGATAGGGAATGAGAGATTTTATCCCTAAAATTAGAGAGATTGTGGACCTCTCAGTGGAAGAGCCTCATGATGGTAAAAAATTTGAAAGAGGAGAACTCACAGCCTTCTTCTCCATCCTTTACTAGCAATCATCGAGAGTGTGGGGAGAGCATTGAGTATTTGCTCTGAGTGAGCTAAAGCCCCCCATTTCTTCCTTATTGGCTTTTCTCCAACTTCTGGCCCCATGGGGATGCTCCTAGGGAGAGCCAAACACTTGTTAGACCAAAATATGTGATCACCAAAAATTTCAACACAGCTACCAAAGACTATTCAGTCTTCGACAATGGCATCAAAAACTTGTTTGACCGATTTTATGAAAACCAAGTTTTTTACACAGCTACCAAAGCAACGGCGCCAAAAACTTGTTAAGACCAAAATATGTGATCACCCAAATTTTCAACACAACTACCAAAGACAATTAGGTCCGACACTTGACTCAAAAAACATTTAAGCGACAGGAAATGTGATATAAAAAGCGTTTTTTTACGCTATGTATAGCAAGTATTATGTAATTAAAACTAGTTTTCATTAAATCAACTACAAGTCTTACAGGTGTACAGTAATAGTGAATTAAATCATCTGTTCAGAGTTTGATATGAGAAAATCTAAAGATCAACTACCCATACTACTCAAGAAAATCACTATTTGAACTATTGTTTTCCATGATTTATAGAATAACTAACAAATCCACAACAAAATACGGTAAAATTCTAAACAAGAAGAATAAGAGATTTCATTGAGTCGAAATAACACTAGGAATAAAATCAATATTAAGATTTGCGGTTTGCAGTTGGTTCAAGATCGAGTATTGTGAAGGAAATGAATCCTGGATTTGTCCACGTGCAAGGTAGTATAGTCTCGGAATGCCTCCTAACAATATACATTTTACTATTTAAAACACCATATTATTCCTAAACTAAGGTCCAATGATTCTGATATTCTTTTAGATTGATCATCTTTAAGATTTGGTTGTTTTTCCTAAACCGATTACTTCCTAACCATTTCTTAGAGTGAAAGCTACTTGCCCCCATAAACATGGTAACACACAAAGCCTTCTCAATACAGGTGGTGCCTGAAATCTGATTAATTGATCCTCACATTTACTTAATTAGAATTTGTGCTAACACAAGATCAAGATTATTCTGCCAAATTGAGATGAAACCTCTAAGGATTAAACTGATAAATCAACAAAATGGTCTTTGTTCCTCGAGAACACTCTTTTGATGTCACTAAGAAGGGAACCTTAAAGTTGGAGGTTAAGACTTCACCATGTTTTTGGGTGCTTTGCAGTTCATTAGTTCAAGGACTAATGAGTGCAATTTACCCCAGTCATTGCTTATTGCTCAGATGAGTCCATGTGTCCTCCAGGAGGGATCCTGGAAATCGAGCATGGATATAGCTCTTTATGGGTATAGAACAACGTGTATTAAAGAACAACTCATTACAGACGTGCTAATTAATCAATCCGGTTTTATACCCCAAAACATCATTTAAAACTAAACAATCATCAAAACACTAAATCCCTTCCATATAGTTGACCTTCCATAAGCTGGATCCACAAAGAAACAATGACTAGTTGATGACAAATTCATTGAAATTGTAATCTGTAAGATCAGCTGAATTTAAAATTTTCCAAATTCCACTTAAGTTCATACATAAATGAAACTTTGATATACAGCCAGTTTGGCTCACATTTAAGCTCGGATCACATTCCTCTGTCGAAAGAAGAACTACATCTAGAAGAAAAATAAAAGAAAAATATATTCAAAAGAGACTTTAGCTCTTCCCAAAGCTCAAAATTGGCTAAAGCTTGCTCACTCCACCATAGGAGCTTCTATTTATAGGCCCCAATCATTGGGCCCTAAAAACAAGGGGAAGAATCACAAACTTTTCATGAAGCCCAATATTTATGCCCTAGTTGTGCTGATGTCGTGGCGAGTGTGCAACATTACAATGCGTGATGGCTGGCGTGTCTTGGTGTCGCGATACGCATGACCCGATATCGTGATTGATAGCCGGCGACGTATTACTCCTGCATGTTCGCTGATGTAAGTGACTCTGGTTGTCAATATCGCGACATTGGGTGTTTATGTTGCAACATTGGTCAGCTAATGTTACAACTTTGACTGCTCTTGTTGATGTTGCAACATTGAACTTTTCTCTTCTAAGTCTTGATGTCGATGTTGCGACATTCTTTAGCCGATGTCATGAAATTGGAATTTTTATGTACACTCCTACAACCTTGTTACGATTTCCGACTACGAAATTTGATGTATTTATTTTATTACTCACGATGTCACCCCGTGGCATTGAGCTTTCTCTTCTTCCAGCGGTGATGTGACTTTTCATTTTGATCCATAACATACCAAAATTATAATTGAGTGCCCGGCTAGTGTTGGCAACATGAAGTTGATGTTGGCATGACTACGGGAGGTGATGTCGCGACATTTTCAGCTAATGTCGTGACATTGAGTTCCCGATCACCTTTGTTGCTCTTCTTCCATTTTTTGCTTCTTTTTTGAAATTCTACAAACCTGAATGGTGAAAGACTTGTTTTGCATTCAATTGAACTTTTAAACCTTAAATATATATGAAATCGGCTTAAAATATGGTTAAATAAATGAGAATTTCAAACTTAGTTTGTTTGTCCCACAGCGAGAAATCATTTGTTTGTCCTCAAACAATTAAAATTGATTTTTAAGGGAAAATTTCATTTTAATCACATTCTCGATCATATCAACAATTTGGATTCAGTGAAATGTCAGTTGTGAAATCAATTATAACTAAACTTCAATTTCTGAATTCTAAAAATTTTCAATTTAGATCATTCAATATAGCAGATAATTCATAGCCAGTAAACAACTATAGTTCTTGACTCATTGAGTGTGTGTTGGTCTTCCTTTTTTGATTAATTTGAATTAGTTAACCGCCATGGGTTTTACAAGATACAAAAGTCTTTAAAAGTGACATAGGTTCATAGGCTTGTAGATCATATCATTCTCCCGCTAATGTAGGCATAACACAATCATCGAATCAAATGGTTTTAAACATGTGGCTTGGGTACCCCAGGTAGATAGCTGGACATTTAAGGTTCAAGTTGACCCAAACTGCACATACTTTCTCAACATTCAGCCTTCTACTACTCATCCTTTCTTTTCTATTTAGAACTTTTTCAAAAGTAACCCTCAAACTTGTTTTGGTGCATCTTTTACATGTTTTCCACTATGGCTTTGTCTTTCTCCACTTTATGTTTTTAATTCAGCTTTTCTAGTTCAAAAGCTCATTTCTTGTTATTTTGTTCAAAGTTAGGAATGGTGCAATGTTTTGCCCTTTTAAGCTTTCTACCACCCCTTAGCAGGCTTTGGGTCAACAACTCCCATACCAGTTGGCATTAGGGTGCTAGTTAACTCTGGACTTAGTGCAAGGGAGGAAGGCCATAGGTGGCTCACTCCTCGGCCTGTATTTTTAAACCCCCTCAGGGTTTAGCATTGTACCTCTTTTGGGACATCTTTCTAATTGCTTTTCCTTCCATGTAAGTTATATCCTTTCTCACATTTAAAAATTGTAATTGTGATGCCACTGAAACACAGGGGTCAGGTGTTGGCGTAAACTACTGGCTTTGTGTGTCTCATATCATGAGACCCGTATAGTAAAATGGAAAAGTCGGGCCCATACATCCACTTTGGTGTATATTTTAATACAAAAGGAGTTAATTTACCAATTTGTTTTGATTAATTCATCAAAATGTTGCTACATGAGTTTTATATCATTACATATGACCATATATGGCCATTTCTTTAATCCTCACAAGACCTCGGATCGTCCCCATCCCTAGGTGAACCTTAATTTAAACATTTTCCCTCGACAGGTGACATTTTGATGGTGAATTATCATTCAGAGTTCTCCCACTTTGTTGCTCTCTTTGATAGCACACCAAACATTCAGTATAAGCGTAAAGTCCCTATCAGTGTCTACATGTTATGATAGAGATGATACACCCGTCCCGCATCTTGAGCCCTCATGAGCTCCTCATCATGCCTAAGCCAATTCTTGAAATCTTTATTTCAAAACAAAAGGTTTTTATTCTTGAAAACATAATACCAATTTCCAATAAAAGTCTATTGGACAACCCTCCGAGGTGAATTGCTGGATAATCTTCCGAAACAGTCATGGGTCATCTTCCGAGATGAACTGTTGGACAACTCTCCAAGGCAATTCTTCAGAAAATCCACATTTAGCAACCACTTTTTTCATGTCATGCATAACTGTTATTAGTTACCCAGTGCATATGAAATGATATATACTAACATTATATTAATATATTAACATATATACTAATTTATACACAATCGACTATTGTATCACATTATGCTTTAATTAAAACTCATGGGCTAATAAACAATCGATGATATCTTGGACTTTCAAGCATAACACAAACGACACCTGGTATCATATTATTTCTAACCTGCCTTTTTGTAACACATTAGGTCCCGTTGAGTTGATTTGTCAAAACATCTAAGGGATTTCTTCCTGGGTCCAAATCTTTTGAGGCAGAAAACACTTGCCAGCATCGACCTAGACTCCCATCCATTAAAATGGCTCTTGCGGTAGCTCAATGAGCCCTACCTCCCGAGGTTTTGAGCTCCACCTTTAGCTCATCAGCACCCACATAGCTCTTGCAATGGGGATCCAACTTTACCTCTTATCTTAGGAATTTAGTGAGGATATTCTAGAGAATCTAGAGAAAGTGAGAAACCTCTCTCAGCCTCTTATATTTCCTCTTTCTCGGTTTGCCTCCTATCCTATTGCTTGATCAAACGTGTCGAGAACTTGTCTCTCATTGCTTATCAGCCTCCATTGGATTTGACTTGGATTCCATATCCTCTTATCCATTACCATGATTTTCTTGTCATGTTCCACATAATCTCTCATGGGTTCATTTGAGCTGTGTTTGACTTCGTTACGCACATGACCGTGGCACCTCTTGAGCCGCTCACTATGTGCCAGTGTCGCGCCAGCTCGGTGCCTTGAAAACTGGAAATTCCATTGTCTCGGAATTTGTGAGAGTCAAGCGCACCGAATTCCACAAAATTCGATGTGGTAGCTAGATTTCACGAGACGATTCCAACAATGAAGTCCGTTTCATCATCCGAGATCTAGAAAAATTCCGGATTTTTGATCGAAATTACTGTTTTACCCTTTTTCGAAAATTCGGGTTTGTTCGGGGTTTCACAGTACTCCCCTAAACTGTCCTCTTGATTGTTTTTACTTATCTTGGTTTGGACAAACTAAGGGTTCTTTACTGAAGGATAAAATTTAAAAGAAAGGTTAAAAAGGTTTTCTATGTGGCTTTGATGATGAAATTGGCATTAAGCTCAAATAATGTGCTAAGGCCTTATGCATGAAAACATATCAGGAGTAAGCTATGAAGGCTCAAGCATGCAGGATGGCTTTAAATCATTTCTTTTGTTTGTGATACAAGTTTGCCTTAAATATGTACAACAAGTTCCCCAGGACCTTTTTAAAGACTAAACTTATGATGAATCCAAGGTGTTCCTAACACAAGAAATATTAATTTTCAAGGTACTTATGACCAATGTGCTATTTTTCAGTCACTATCTGAACTGTATTGTTCAATCAAACTAGAATTATCAACTTAATTTTCATTGACATCAAGTTTAGGAATTAAATCCCAAATGTAGCTTGCTTGTCTATTTGTTATCACAATTTCAATTTTGTTCCACTTACTGTGTGATTTCATTTACAGATTTATTGGTTTGGTTAAAAAATTGATTATTGTGCTCTTATACAACTCAACAGTTCATTTTGATTCACCAATTCAACTCATTTCATCAACACAAGCAACTGACATTTCCCTTCAACGAACAAGCAAATCACAACTTTCATCATTAAAGTATATAGAACACAAAAGATTCGACCAAACACCATTCTTGAAGAACTTCCCGGCTTCGAGTTTTTCTTATTCACAATTTGAATTTTTGCCTTATTAAGCAACACTCATATTCAGCTCTTTATTACTCAATCGGCAGTGTGCATTGTTAATTCTCAATTATTTATTGATGCAATCCACAAATTCAAAATTGTTTATTCTTTACGTATCTCAAAATAGAAAATGAATAGGAAATAAGAAAGAGAAGAGAAGAAGGCACGATGGCACACAAATTTTAGAAATTGTATTTTCATTTCATTTCAATTTACAAAGAACTAAATTACAAAGAGAGAAAGAGAGATACAATTGAGTTCATTTCTTGTTACTTTGGGATTTTGAGTGTTTGAGGTTGCTGGATTCATATTGATAACTAACTTGAGATGGGGTAAGAGTCAGATAGAGAAGTTGGGGTCTTTCTAAAATTTGTTCTCTATCTCCTAGGAGCTAGTTTATTTATCTATTATGGCATCCGGCATTGGAATTCTTATCAACTCATTTTGCCTTCTCCTAGCGGGTGAAACGCCCTAAAACTCACCTGGACCTTCCAGCACATCCCGATCGTATTGGCATTAGTCATATCCAAGGATCTTAGTCACAACTCACAGTAGTTCAAGGAGGCATCCATTTCCCCTCATCTCTCTATATGGATGTTATTACTCATCTCTGCTGTTTCCTTATGCAAAGAAATACCCAAAGGCATCATCCTTTTGTATCATGTTTTGCTCCATCTCTTTCTCCCTCACCTCCTGGATCTTCAGTAACTCCGATCCCTCTTTAGTTGCTCATTGATAAATGCTCTCTCTCTTTCTCTGAATTCAGCCCTTAGATTTATGTCTCTCTCAGCCAGCTCCTCTCTCCATTCTTCATCTCTATGTTGGAGGGTTGTTGCTAGACTATTCTCTCTCTTCTTTATTTGGTCTTCAAAGTGGTTGTGTGACGCCCCCAATAGGGATCCTTATCTTACCATCTTTGTAACCTCAAAATCCAAGGGTCTGGTTAATGACTTTCGTTAACCATGGAATATTCGTGATCGCAACTTTCTGCTTCATATTTTCTTACAAATATACAAATTCTTATAATATTTTACAAGAGTTTGATGTACAACTCTTTTGCACTTTTACATACCAACATATATTAAAACTAGATTGTTCTAATATATTTTACAAAAATACTTCTCAAGGCCACAACTCGGCCTTCTTTGTACTCACGGCCTCGATGGAGCGTCGTCTTCTCGTGTACTTGAGAGGGCGGTCCCATGATGCGGTAAGCAAAGCCTAGTAGATATATCTCATACCAAGGCTACTCACTACCTAAGAGTAATACCAATGCCAATACACATATTCTTTGCACATTCAAGTACCTATATACAATTTAAGAAATGCTGAATATCATACATGTCATGAATGTAGTATACTCATGACTCAAATCAAAGTCTCCAAAACCTCTGCTGCATATGCCAAGTGTGAAAAGCTTAGTTAAGGCGTCCCTGACCCTTTTTCCAAAACAAAAGTTTTTGTTTGCCAATTTTGATAGTTGTATGCCCAATGCTGCTTATTTCCTTACAGTGGTGACATGTTATGGAAATTTTACAGGCGAAAGCCGAGATTTTAGGGTTCTGTGGCGGGCTTGCCTTCATACAACATTTTGTTCTATTCAAAATAGTGGACAATCTTCGATAACCCACTTTATTTCAAAATCATTGGACAATCTCTGATAAACTATTTTATTCAAAAACAGTGGACAGTCTCCGATAAACATTTTATTAAAAAACATTGGACAATCTAGATAAAAAATTTGTTTTGTTGTTATTGAAAACATAGGACGGTCTCAATAACCAGCACATTTCAAAAGCATTGAAATCTCAGATAAGCTATTTTATTCAAAAGCGATTGGACGAGTGCTCTAGATAAGCGTTTTATTCAAAAACATTGGAAAATCTCAATAAACTATATTAAAACGATGGACAATCTCTAGATAAACATTTTATTAAAAAACATTGGGCAGTTTAGATAAAGCTATTTATTTAAAACGGTGGACCAATCTAAATAAACGTTTTATTCAAAAACATTGGACAATCTTTGATAAACTGTTTTATTCAAAACAATTGAAATCCACCTGTGAGACTCCACTGGATGTAGTCCAAAATTCCAAGCCCACCATCGAACATGAAACACAGTATCGATTTACCATGGTCAAACACCAAACCACAGTGTGACCGACCATGCACTCACGCCCATTTCCGACATGATGTCCCCTGCATAAATGCAATGCATATGTCATTGCATGTCATTTCATGCCTACATGTACGCTACGTGACACTACATGTCAAGTTTCATGGATAAATTATATCTAATGCATATAATTATTGCCATTTTATCTTACAAATATATCACATAATTTCACACATTCAGCATGTTATTCAATTTACAGTAATAACACACATTAGCCATTCCCAGCCATAAATTCGGCCAGACTTGACCTCGAAAATAATATGGACTTAGTCCAAAAAGTCAAGATTTTGTAAATAACACACAAAACATCCAATACACAATTCCCTAATAAAGCAATACGCAGCCCCAATCATTTTAGATACAAACCGATTCCGAAAATAGAAGTTCCGGAGACCAGAGCGGACCATTCCTCAACTATTCGTGACCCAGCCCATTTTTTGGTTGAGGACTTCATCTTATTAAATTCTAGACTCAACGAGCTTTCCTTAGAGTTCAAGTATACGAATCGGAGTTAAATATTGTATTATATGATATTGCGAAGCATGTTTCATATGCACTTTCATTATGTCTTCGCTTTCTCGCACCTGTCTGCGCCTGCGAGAAAGTTATGGCCGTCCGAAGTTGGCGTGGCGGAGTTCGGGGTTGGTCGCGGTGGAGCACACCCGTTCCATTATGCCTAGATTTATAGGTTTGGGGTACGTGCTCAACCTCGATGGTCCTGGGAACTCATATACTTGGTCTCTGACCGTCCCATAATCACACAAATTCGCCCGGAATCTGAACGTAACTCGTAAGCCATTATGCGGCCCCTAGTCGTAGAATAAAACTGAGGTAGGAAGACACCTACCTCTTGTAGCGCAGTTCCATTCCGAGGTTGTCCGGGTCCAACCACTGCATGACACTGGTCTGGTTCCCTTCCTCTTATCTTCTTATTCTTCTTCCTATATCTTTTTCCTTTTTCTTTCTTTCCTTTCTTTTCATTCTTTCTTTGCTTCCTCCCACGAACTGACCTTCACCAGCTTCCTTCCCCTTCTGATCTTCTCTTCATCTTCGTTCTCTCCCTCACGCACAACCTCCTCTCCCTCACACACACACACACATGTCCTCCTCCTTCTCATCTATTACATGTTGCAGCCTATGAGTGTTACACCTAGCATGCCAGGTGTCACCCTCACCTGGTGCCATTTGGCACCTCTACTCATCAGTCTCCAGGTTTTCTCGAAAAACGTGAAATTTTGACAATTTTGAAATTCAACGAAATTCAATTGGGTTGTTGGATTTCGTGAGACGATTCCAACGGTGAAATCCATTTCATCATCCGAGATCTAGAAAAATCCCAGCTTTTCCTTCGGGACTATTCCGACAAATTACCGTTTTGCCATTTTTATGAAAAAATTACATTTAAATTTTTCACGGGTTTTACACTCTCACCCCCTTAAAAGAATTTTGTCCCAAAATTCTCAGGGGTAATCATATACCAATACTATTCTATGTGTAGGTAATAACTCTCATTCGATCACAATTTATGACGACCTAGTGTGCCGTCAATCAGTCCATCCCGAGGATGACATCAATCTCGGACCTATTCATGATCCTTTGGTCCATCGTGAGTAGAGGCCCATAGATCCTACTTCACAATTCTGACATATCTAGTCAACCCTCACCTTAGTTCCTAGGGGAGAATTCCTAAACAATGACTTTTCCAGAGGTCTCAACCTCCAAGCTCAACCAAAGCTCAACTCTATCACACAAGATGCAACCATAATGAATATGATGTATCCGTAGTTAAACAATACTCTATATATGTTCTATCATGCATATATTCATAAACACAATACATCTCCCATGGAACATATCAAAACACACAAACAATCAATGCACACGATGCCGTGTTCTAACCTCATGCCTACTAATCCTAGGTATTCACATACCTAAACCCGGATGCCACGTCGTGATGCGATATCAGTGCTTGAGCCTTTAGGTAATCCATGAGCCAAGATCTCACGCTTAATTTGTGATGCTTGTACCCAGAACGCAAACAGCAGTATTCCTGCGCACTGACTCATCACCTTAGTGCGTGTCCTAAACCCATGCCAGCCGAAGCCTTAGGTAATCGCATACCAGGCTCTGGTCACGAGTTATGGCCGCCTCGAAAGCCGAAATTAAAGTATACTCGGATACATGCGTGACCCTCCAATACGAGGTCGGGTTAAACTCAACCCATGGAATATTAGGTAATTAGCCTTTACGTATATTTTTCTTACAAATATATACAAATTCTTATAATATTTAGCAGAGTTTGATGTATAACTCTTTACACTTTTACATGCTTGACATATATTAAAACTAGATTGTTCTAATATATTTTACAAAAATACTTCTCAAGGCCCATGACAGGCCTTCTTAGTACTCATGGCCTCAAAGGAGCACTTAGATCTTCTCATGTGCACCGAAAAGGGTGGTCCCACGACCAGGGGTGAGCAAAGCCAGGTAGATATATCTCTACTGGTACACTCCTTTAAGAAGCGACATGCAATGGCAATTACATACAAATCACCGCATTATTCAAGTATCTATACTGTTGTGCCCAGATATCAGCATATCATAAATGCATTGTACCTCGTGACTCGATCTGAATCCTCATTGACTCCTCACACACTTGCATATGCAAAAAATTGCGAAAAACCATCGAGGGCGTCCTGTGACCGCTTTTCCAAAACAAAATCTTTTTTTTTGTTTTGTAATTCTGAACACATTGGACTACCCCGATACTACTTATTTCCTTACCCACAATCGCATGTGTTATCGTTTGTGAGCCCGCAATTTCTAGGTTTCTCTCTCCCTTAGCGGGACGTCGTATACCTATATAACATTTTATTTTATTGAAAAACGGAGTGGGCCAGTGTCAGATAACGCAATTTCAAAATCATTGGATAGTTCGAGATAAACTATTTTATTAACGTTGGGCTGGAGTCTCAGATAAACATTTTATTCAAAAACATTGGAACGATCTCGATAAGCCCATTTATTCAAAAACATAGGGCGATCTCGATACGCTTTATTTCAAAAGCATTGGACAATCTCCGATAAACTATTTTATTCTAAAACAGTGGACAATCTCCGATAAACGTTTTATTCAAAAACATTGGACAATCTCCGATAAACTTCTTATTAAAAAACATTGGACAATCTCCGATAAACTGTTTTATTCAAAAACAGTGGACAGTCTTAGATAAATGTTTTATTCAAAAACATTGGACAATCTCTGATAAACTGTTTTATTAAGCGATTGAAATCCTATGAGACTCCATTGGATGTAATGCAAAATATCGAGCCGCCATCGAACCACGAAACCTGATGTCCGATTTGCCATATTGAGCACGAGCCGCGAGTGTCGGCCCAAACCATGCACTCACACGACTCAGCGTGATGTCCCTTTGCGTAAATGCAATGCATATGTCATAGCATGTCATTTCGTACTGCATGTACGCTACGTGTCACATACGACATATCTATTACACTTGCATATCGAGTGTCATGGATAAATGATATTTAATACATATAATTATTTCCATTTTATCTTACAAATATATCACATAATTTCACACACATCAAACGTATTCAATTTCTGACAATAACACACATTAGCCATTCCGACCATAAATCGGCCAGACTTAGCCTTGGAAATAATCTAGACTTAGTCAAAATTTCAGCTTTTTGTAAATACCACCTGAAAACATCAATACGCAATTCCTACTCGGGCCGTATACATCCCCGAAGCATTTTTGAATCACAAAAGCCAGAGTTTACGAAGAAAATAGAAGTTCCGGAGACCAAAATGTTTCATTCCTCAACTGTCTATGACCTAGGCCACGTTTTGGCTAAGAATTTTATCTTATTAAATTCTAGACTCAACGAGCTTTCTGTAGTGTCCAAGAATGCATGAATCGGAGTTCGAGCGAGAAAGTTATGACCGTCAGGATTGACCCGACTGGGTCCAGCGATGGTGGTGCGATTTTAGGCTGCCAGTTTTCCGTGTACCCCGGTTTGGCGGTTCGAGATCTGGTGCTTGACCTCGGTGGTCACGGGGAACTCATATGCTGGTCACTAACCATCCCGCAATCACACGAATCATACAAGTCGCACGGAATCGAGCGAGCAGTAAGCCATTCACATTGGCCCACACTAGAGCGTTACACGGCCCACTGGGGCGTAGAATAAAGCGAGGTGGGAAGACACCTACCTCTTGTAAGCGCGAGTTAGTTCGAGGCCTATCGGGTCCGACCAGCGCACGACCTTTGGTTTGGTTCCCTTTCTCTTCTCTTCTTCTTCTTCCTCTTTCTTTTTCCTTTTTCTTTCTTTCATTTCTTCTCTTTCTTTCTTTTCTTCCTCCTGGCCCGACCTCCAGACTTCCTTCCCATACGATCTTCTCTTCCTCTCCGTTCTCTCCCTCACACACAACCTCCTCTCCCTCACGCACCGAATCATCTTTTTTTTTTTGCTTTCTCTTAATTCTTTATTTTACTTTTTTTTTTCTATTGCAACTTTGATCGGTGGGGTGACTGCCAGCCCCCGCCCCTGCGTATCCTCCTCCTGCATCTATTACATGTTACGGCTATGGTGGCACTGGCATCTTGGGGTGTCACCCTCCACAGTGCCATTTCGCACCTCTACTCATTAGTCTCCCGGTTTTCTTGTAAAACATGAAATTCCTAACAGATCTCGAATTCGATGGGGAGTCGGCCAGGTCTTTAGATTTCGAGGCGATTCAACGATTAATCCGTTTCATTCTTTGAGATCTAGAAAATCGACTTTCGCCGGAATTTATTCAGAGCAAATTATCTTTTTGCCATTTTTCTGAAAAAATTACATTTAAATTTTTCATGAGTTTTACAGGTTGTCTCTTCACCTGAGCTCCTCCCGTACTTGCTCATCCCTTTATTTCATTTCTTCCTTCATTTCCTTTAGCAAGGTTAGCAGTTCAAAATTTTCGTTGGCTTCAGTTTCAGCCCTTTGTTTTCCCCTTTCTTCAGCTCTAGCTAGAGCTGGTGTTGCTCGATCTGCAGTGGGGGAGAGCACTGGATGCTCTGAGTATGCTTCAAAGCGCGCCCCCACCCCCTTTCTTCACTACTATCTTCTTTTTCAGCTATAGTTGTAGGGGCTGGCTCCCTAGTTACTTCTGTGTCTACCATTTTTCTTTTTCCAGTTTTCTCTCTTCTCTCTCCCTCCTTACTCTCTGTTGGAGCTTTGAGGGCTCTAACAAGAGTGAGAGGAGAGGCCTTGGGGTACCTTTCTTCATCATCATTGAATTTTACACCCTCGTTGTTGCATAGGTGAGTGATTAAGGAGGGTTAGTGGATGTTCCTTGAGAATTCACTCTCAGCATAGTCCAGGATGGACTCTTCGATAATTCTCCCCACATTCAACTCAAAGCCTTTTACCAGCACATATAATGGTATTGTGCGATCCTGTCTCACAGTTGAGACATGCTTAGATGGCTTGAGTACTGAATTTACAAAATAAAACCAAATTTTACTTACTTCAATTAAATCCCCTCTGTTGATAAAGGCATTGGAGATTTTCTTTGTCCTCTGTCATTCCCTTGGCCCAGTTCGATCTTTGTGATCTATTGAGATTAGGACTCTCTTAAGGTTGCTCGTATTCGGTGTAGTTCCTCGTTCTTAAGTAGTCAAATAGTTGGGAAATGGCCGCTCCCCAAGAAAGGATATCCTCCCTTGACATAGCACATTAGGTGCCTTCTTTCCCCCAGATTGGCGTAGAATTTCTTCACCAGGGCTCTTCTACCCAGCTCCACTTGCTTGCACACAACCTTCCAACCTCTTCTCTCTACTACCTCCTTGAAAGGTGAAACTAGTTTCCTGAATCCTCTCTATCTACAAACCCCTTCTTAGCGAGAAACTTCTGTAGAAACTATACTCCTTTGTTGGAAAAGAAAAACATATCTTCTCTTATCTCGAAACTGACTTCCTCAGTCTCTTCCACATACGCCTCCTCGATAGGAGACCGGTTTCTTTGATTCTGACATTCAACTCTCTCTTGTAGCACATCCTCTACAACATTTTCAATAACCTCGTCTATGGTGGGAGAGCTAGGGTTCGACATTTCTTGGTTTAAAAAATGGAGATTGGAAAAGGTTAGGGCTCAAAAGGTTGAAATATTTGGTTTAGATTTGAAAATTTTCACAAGTGTTCCTTTAAATAAGAAGAATGCCCTACGTGCGATGTCGTGACATTGTGGATGCGATGTCGAAACATTGTGGATGCGATGTCGCAACATTGAATGTCGATGTCGCGACATTGATAAAAATTTTAAGTGAATTTGCTCAATGTTGCGACATTTTAGAATCGATGTCGCGACATGGTGTAGAATGTCGCGACATTGAAAAATTGATGTCGCGACTCTGGGAAACTTTTAGAGTTGATGTTGCGACATCAGAAAACTTTTGGAACTGATGTCGCGACATTGAAATGGTGTTGCGACATTGAGATGAGTTTTCTTTTTCTTGATTCCTACTTATTTTTCCTCAATTTATTCATTTATGCACACTCAAATCATGCTTGTGAATACAAATCTAACAAGAATTAAGCATCGTAATTCAAGCATGGCTAAATAAGCTCAATTCTCAACTCGATACAATTCAGCAAACACTCTTGAATGCTGAAGATTATCATTCAAAAGCCCAAAAATCAATAAATTTAGGAACATTGAGATTCTTTATCACGATTTGAATAAAAAATAAATAACTCCCCAAAACTTAACATGTGCATTATCCTTAAAGAACAAGTTAGGGAAATAAACTCTCCTGTGTGGTCAATTATGCTTATTAAGTTTGGGTTGAAGTGCTTCGAATTTTTTAAGATATTTGCAACTTCATTGTCCTAAAATTAAGAAAAAATTTAATTGACATAAGTTTCAAATAATCTAAAAAAAAAAAAAACACACTCAATCAACTAAACTACTCAAAACACACTATATTAAAGAAAATTAAGCTATCAAATAAATAAATAAAAATTGAAAATTTGCTTAGGTTGCCTCCTATGTAGTTACTCCATTTTTATGTTTTTAGTTAGATATTGTTGCATTATGCTCTCTTTTCAGCAATTCTTTCATTCTCTTCTAATTTGGGACTGTTCTTCATTTAGAATTCCTCCAAGATAATGTTTCAGCCTTTGATCATTCACTTTGAATTCATTCCCTAAATTTGTTCTCATTGTCATTACCCCAAAAGGCGTAACTACAATTACTATGTAAGGACCACTCCATCTAGATCTTAGCTTTCCTGGAAACAATCTGAGCCTAGAGAGGTTATGCGGTAGGACCAACACTAAAAATAACGGTCTGGAAGAGCCAAATTCGCAGGCCTAAGAATTGGTCGGTAATTCTGCCGACAAATCCGCGACCATTTAGAGACCAAAAAGGAGTTTGGTCAAAATAAATTTCCCGACCAATTTCCGACCAAATCTGAGCCATAATTGCCAGGCCAAATAATTTTGGTCATAAATTGATACGTAAATTAGGCGGGAAATAGGCGCGAAAATTCACCAGGCCAATTCTGCAGACCAATTAACGACCAAAAAAAATTTACATGAAAAATGAATTACGTGCTTGGTGACTTAAAAATTTTAACTGTTAATTCACCAGGCCAATTATTTGGTCGGTAAATGTCCCGTGATGCCAGGCCAATTCGAACGATTAAAGACCCGAAAAATAAATTAACATTAAGATTGGTCGGTAAATCAAAATTTTTAATTCTGGAGCCAAATATGTGGTGATGTCGATAAATGGTCGGTAGTTTCTCAAATACGTAAGTTTTTCGATCCTTGTCCATCCACTTTGCTCGTGTCATGGCTAGGGCTTGAGTTCGCAGCATTTTCTTTGCTTGAGTTCGCAGCATTTTTGCTAAGCAGAACTGTTCTTCTTATTAGTAAGTCTTCTACCTTTTCGTTTGTTCCACTCATTTCGGTTCTTTATTGGGTATCTTTGTGTTTTTTGGATTTTCACGTTTGGTTAGTTATTTAGCCAAACCTTGGCTCGGTTCCTCCTTGTTTTACGGTTTTGTTTAAGGTTTTTCCTTGATTAAGATGTGGTAACTTTGATTGCTTAACCAGGCTAATGTGTTTGGGGATGATAATGAACCATATTTGAGAAGTTTACCTCTTTATTTAATTCTTGTTTCTGGTTCTCTGGCGGTCGTTTGATTACCTGCATACCTCCTCTCATAATCAACACTATCTCTCTTTAAACACCTACTTTTTATTTCTTTTCTTTCATTCTTTTTTAACTTCTATTTCATGGTTCATAAATGGGTTAGTCACTACTTGTGGCTCTGTGTTGAAGCTCCTTTGAGCCGAGTCGCTTTTGGGAGCTTTGCCCTCGTTTTCATGGCGCATGGGAATAATATCGGAGGCGGTCTCGAGCTGGGTAAATCTTAGTACTTCGATCATTTGGTTCAGGAAAAGGCTTCGAGGAAAATGGGAGCACTAAGGATTATGATGTTTGTTTATTAACCGGATCAGTAGAAGTATAAGAGAATTTGGAGATGATGCTGGCTGGTGTTTGAAATTGGCTATAGAAGTTAGGTTCTTTTAATGCTATCTTGATTTCTTTATTTATCCTCAATGTCATGTACACTTGCTTGAATCAATTGAATCAATGCGCCATCTTCCCAAATGGTGAACAGCTTTGTCATTTACTTAGGCGTTTGCCTTGGACTTTGTGATCCACATAGAGACACAGCTTCTCTAGTGCATTCGTTATCACTAGAATTACATGGCATATCAGTGATAGAATTTCTTGTTAAAAAGCGTGGTGATAGCATTTTATTAGTATTTCTTTTGTTTCAAAGCATATTTGCCAGCTAAACCACGTGTTTTACCTATCGAAAAGAAAAAACATTATGACTAAACTACATCTTTCCATGAATGCAAGGATTAGCAGGAGGAAGTATTTCCTATTTCACTACTACAAAAGCTGCAGGAATTATTTAAAGCGATGACTTCAAGGGATAAGAGGGGTGCGTTAGCAATTTCTCATTTAATTTCTTCTGTTTCATTTAAGTTGCATTTTCATTTCGGTTTTTAGTTAAAGGTTGTTTAGTTTGCGGAATCTACTACGGAAAGCAAAAGAAGAAGGTTGGCGTGGCAGGCGTAATTTCCTTGGATAGATGAGAATTTAACATATTTGGCCAGTGTGACCTATTTCGGTAAATGTTACATTTGTGCATGTTGCTTTAGTTATTTATTTGCCAATATTTTTTTAGCTGGGCCTTATTAACCCATGAAAAGGGACTTAGGTCATTATTTTCAGGCTCTTGATTTTTCATCACACCATGTCTGATGGTAGTATTTATAACAACTAGAAAATGTAATATTAGATCAATTAGCGAAAAAAATCAGTGTGTAACTCAGCTAGATTAATATCGTTTCTTAAGATGCAAATTCGATAACCTTACTGAGGAATTACTTTCAGTTAGTCTAAGGCATTGCACATTAGGGGTTTAACTTCGATGGTCACCCGGTCGAGTCCTCTGAGTCCTTTATGCGGATTTACTTTATAATTAACTTTATATAATTATTTTATTTATTTTTATAGCGTAGTAATAAGTCCTCTCGAATTGAGTTCATCTCGAAGTTCGAGTTTTATAGCTGTGTACATTCTAAATACTTTTAATTATATTCGATTTTGATTTCTTTTGAGATTTTCAAAACATTTCCTTTAATATAATTTTTCTATATATATATATATGATGACAAGAAACAAATAAGGCAATAAGTGGTTTTGATATCCTACCAAATTAAAGTGTTCTTGTACAAAAGTAGGAAGAGATATTTTAAAAGCAAAAGAGTTGAACCCATCAAACGCAATTCTGAATATGTTCACGTGTCGCAAGTGAATTTTCCCTGATAGCGAGTCCCGGCTAAAGATCATTGAGTGTCTCACACACCTTGCGAGATAAAGACAATGACACTTGGAACCATGTGTTAGCATTGACATAACTTGATAATTATATAGCTACAAAACACGAGAGGACTTATTACTACAATTATATATATATAAAATCACTTATTACTACAATTATATAGCTATTTAATTTTTTAGAACATAAAACATTAGTTTGAGTCATTTTCCTACATCTTCAGTAATACGACCTTCTCCTCAGCGACACCGATGGGATTGTGATTTTAATCTTTCATTTATTACATTTATACTTGTTTTTAAGATCCGGGTTTTGAGATTTCCCGATGCTAGAATTTTCAAGGGCTTTGTCCTTTCTTTGTGACTCTTAACTTTTAAATTACGGGAGATTTCATCTTGTTCCGGAGATACCGACGGGGAAGATGCTCATGAATTCTTGCGGTGCTGTTAAATGAACTTGATAATTTTACTTGATGAATCGGGATAGAGACTCGCCTTCCCGGATGATAACAATTGCAACATAATATTTTAATTGATCGTCTCATCGACAAGGTTTGGACTTGAGAGAGCTAGCGCAAATTTCCCTTTCTAACATCCACTTTCTTTGAATACCAATATGAACTTGATGTTAGTTTCAAATAGAGTTTATAAGTGTAGTCCACAGTAATGGTTTTCTTAACCTCGGCATTTGAATATCAGCTTCGATCTTTGCAATTGTGGAGCATATTTCAGCCCTTATGAGCCCTTGATAGATTTGAGTTTGGCGATTGAAGATGTAGACAAGCTTCCCTTGTGTTAAACCCTTTTAGTCATTATAAAATTATATTAAATGGTAGCGGGACATCCTGATTTATAAAAAAAAAAAAGATGCAAATTTCAATGAGGAGAAGCAGGAAAAAAGAGAGAAAAGATGAGAGTGGGTTAAGTAGTGAGATATGATAAGAAGTGTGAGGCCGAAAACCACCCCAAAAGAACCCATATCATATAGTTCATAATAACCGACTGGCAGTTTCCAATTAAATTAGTGCAGGTTTCATAGATGGTCAAATTTCTTCAAAATGCTTTACTCATGGACTATTAATTTCTTCTATATTTAATTTTATTTATGTTTTATTTATATTGCATGAAAGGTGACAATCTCTAAGTGGCTGAGTAAGCACCAATTTGGAGATGCAATGTTTAAGAATACAATTAAGTTGTAGGTGCTTTCTTTTTTTCTTTTTCTTAAACGAGGAAAAGGCATTCTCATCGAATGGCTCAGGTTGGGTTTCCTCTAAATTTATGAAACGAGTTTGGGAGGAGAAAAATCAAAGAACTTTGAAGGTAAGACGTGTGCTATCTAAGATCTTTAGGATTCCCTCATAACATATGCATATGTGGTCTCAAGAGTTAGTACTAGGATATGGACGGAAAAGCCCGACTTCTTACGTTATCTTTATAAGATTGGTTGAGTCTCTTCTTCTTAAAAAATAGAGTTAGCTACTATAGTTGGCTTTTTTTTTGTTTGTCATGCTTTCAATATATTGTGTTTCACGACCTTGGTTTGCACCCTTTACATTATAATTGATCTCACTCTAATTAAGAAGAATAACTTGTTATGTTAAGGAAAAAAATTATTACCCCTTGTTAAAATGGTGGAATTGGGGACAAAATGGAGAGTAACAACATATCGTAATTTAACACATAGACGATGATTCTTGGCAGTTGGTGTAAGGTTTTCATTAAGTGAGCTTCCATTGATTAGTCACTGAATTAAGATTGGTCTAATTAAGTGAGGAGTTGTTAGACTCTTAATAAATCATATGGGGTGGGTGGGTGTGTGAAGTGGAGTTGACCGGCCCGTTATGAGAGGGGCAGGTGGTCGGGAACTCCCATTAGAAAGCTCAAGTCCTCCCAAACTCTAAGGATACATTTTCTATCACGTACGTTTTTCTCTCATGCGGTTTTACGAGAGAGTGATCGAGCAATCTCATGAAAGCCGGTTTCAAGGGCCGTTTGGGAGAAGATCTTGAGATCTTGAGATCGGTTCTCTTCTTGACTCTTCATCAGTTCATCGACAAAGAAAAGATCCATGGATTCCAAAGGTGGCATCACGCGATTTACGATGTTTTCTCCATTAAATGATGTTTGTGTTCTTCCGCAGTGATCTGCGGTTATTAGAAATCGTATCAACGATTGGTATCCAGGCTTGACCATGGATTAGAACTCAAAACATCACGGTTGGAAAATTTTTTTTTGGGTTTTATGAAAATCGAACATTACATCCAATTTAGGATTTTTTCTATACACATCGAAATTAAATATTTTACATATTTGGAATCTTCAGGCGAGGCGATCCGCGGTGATTAGTTGGCACATCGCGGAAGCGGCCGCCGCGGCTCTCGTAGCGCCACGCGGCGCCACCGCGGCGGCGTTGAAGGCGGCGGCCAGCGTCGCGACGCAGCCCGGCCCATTCCTAACGAGTCGGCGTCATTGATGGCGTCATCATGACCGGTCGACAGAGCCGGTCAAGCGGATCTGCCGTCAGTTTGTTGACGGTTCAATTAATGGCGGTAGCGTGGCGGTGTGGCGTCTGGCAGCGCATTGGCGGATGTGTCGGCTTTGACCAACGATGGCCCGGCCCGTGAGCACGGATATTGACGGCCGTCGTGATCGGCCGGTCGGCGATTAACGACCGATCCAGCGGCCCAGGCGAGTCAGCGATCCAGCTGGCGGTCAGCGGTCAACGACCGTCAGCGACTGACGATCAGCGGTCGTGATCGCGGTCAGCGGTCGCGAGCGGTCGCGACGGAAACCGATCCAGCAGTCAGCGGTCAGCGGTCCAAACCGAAGCCGATCCGCGACGAGCGGAGTCAACGGTGTCAGGTCAGCGGTCAAACTTGGGCCAGGTCAGCGATCGTGGGTCAGCGGTGAGCAGGCGGTCGGCCACTGACCCGGACCACGATGCCGCGTGACGCCGCGGCGACTGCCACCGCAGCCGGGACCTTGGTGGCGTGTGAGCAGCGTGGGGAGGGTATTTTTGGGGCAATTTTGATACCCTCTGGTCGTATCGAAATTCTCTGATTTGGTATATTGACTTAGCATGTTTGAAGCTTTTCTGGATATGAAAATCGTATAGAACCCTATGTATGCCTAGTTATTAGGGTATTTTCACGTATTCTTGGTATTTCTACATGGTTTCGAAATACATAGGTAACTAACATGAATACCCTTTGCATAAAGGGCGTATGAAGTTCTAAATTAATTGACTATTAATGAATTGAACAAATATAATTGGCATTACATATATTGAATGTGATACATAAAGTTTATATCCTTGGTATAGTGATTTTCAAAAGGATTGATTGGTACATGTGTACAGTGGCACACTTGATTGGATTTGAGAATGCTCGGTCAGATCTCATATTTAATGAGGATGTCTCATGTTTTTATTGCGTGGTCATACTCCCCGAAGGAGGTGATCATGTGTTAGTTCATGGAGGGATACATGATGGCGTACGTGAAATGAGGCGATCTTAGTGGTTCCGCCACCCCGAGTGGTGATTTCACGAAGGATTGGAATATGTTCTCATGGCCGTTTGTCATGTGGAGAATGTACAACTTCATGTCATATTCTACGCCCAAAGGTGATTATGTGATGATGTATGTAATTCTGTATGAGTATTCACATGATCTTTGATTATCTGCTTGTTTTGTTTATTTTTCGATCAATTTTTTGTGTGTAATTCCATTTGTCCGAGATCCTTGCTGGATTGAATTTCAAGGAAATGGAAAGGATTTTCAATTTGGAATGGGTAGGCGGATGTTCATGGTAAACTACGATATGGATGGCCGGCGAGATATCACAACCTCCCCAGTCTTGAATTTGAAGAAAATGGGTATCTTTGCACAGGAGAGGAAGCGATAGGATTTGCTTGTTAATGATGAAGAAATCCATACAAGAACACTTGAAAAGTGGTTTGCCCGATGGCTAAATGTCTTTGCTAAGGAGATGATGGCGACCATAGAGGCTAGAAATGCGAGGTTTCATCCAATGCTTGAGGATTTGGAACACTTCTTAGCTCTTGACATGAAGTATGATCGTCTGTTTGGGGTTAGAGATTATGTCTTTGAGGATGGTGGACTGGCGAAACTCGACTCACTTAATGTTCCATTCTGATGATCTTGCATTGTGCATCAAAATACTGAACACCCTTCCCTTTGATTTTGGGATTATAAAGACAAACTCTGATTCCAGATGAGACTTGGTCGAGTTAATGGCTGCCATAGCAGGGGTGGTGTGAGAAGAGCGAAGAAGGAGAAAGAGCATATGGCCTTATATCTTGCTAGTCCCACGTAAAAGGAAAAAATAAGAGAAGTTCAAAGTCGAGACTGTAAAGGTGCTCGAAACTCTTGGGTCGATCGACAATATGGGTCCAAAGAAGACATTCTTGAAAAGGATGGTGATGTTCTTTTACAGAAGAAAGGTCACATGAAGGGTGTGCGAAATTTAAGCGGATCGCCACGACGTGGGGAACTACAATTAATGATTCTTTAATACTTGTTGTTTGTGAGATCAACCTGTCACGAGCGCCATCCGGTTCTTGGTGGCTCGATGGTGGAGACGACTAATCATGTTGCATTTACCATACGAGGATTCATATAAGCGGGAGGAAGTAAAACAAGGATGAATCGAGCTCCTTTGTGGAAACAATGAGAAGAAATTTGAAGTCATGTTAAGTAAGGAGAGATGTAATCTTAGTTTTAGATTACAGTTTTTAAATTGATGTTGAAAAGACATATTTATGTACCTTCCTTTAGAAGGAATTTAGTTTAAGTATCATGTTTGGATTCATATGATTACTCTTTTGAAATTAAAAGCGATATTATTTCAATATTTCTTACCCAATTCAAATAAGGTTGGAGTGTTGTCATATGTCCAACGGATTATCTGATTAAGTTTATCTCAGATGACATCACGTAGCTTATCACAATTTGAAAAGGTTGTTTCTAAGAGACCATACCCTAAGGATGAGTCTTATGCATTATGGCATAAGCGACTTGGCCATATCTCTAAGGATAGAGTAGAAGGCTAATAGAGATAATATCCTGCACCATTCTTAAAATGACTTAGAGATAATGTAATTTGTTGTAGGGAGTAAAATGACAGAGATAAGAAAGAAAGCGCGGTCAGTAGTTAGGCTTGTTGGAAGTCATTCCGCAGCGATATAAGTGGACCTTATGGCAACCTTGTGTAGAAATTTTATTTCATCACATTTATTGATGACTATTCTCGATATGGTTATTTGTACTTGATTAAAGAAAGTGCGAGTCTCTTGACAAGTTCGAGATTTTGGTGAAGTCGGCAATTGGGAAAAGTCATAAAGGTTATTTAGATGTAGGGTGGAGAGTATTATGGCAAACATGGCGATCTTGGAGCGAGCAAAGGGCCGGTCGCGAATACTTAGAGGACTCTGGGATAGTGGCATAGTTTACTATGCAGGAGTCTGGCCAATAGGTATGGCCAGAAAGGCGCAATCGTACTCTTATGGAAATGGTAAGGAGTATGATTAGTAGAGACAGGTACGGAGTTTTCTATAGGGTGAAGCTTTGGCTTGACTTTGTACGTACGAATCGTGTACTGCGAAAGGCTGTTCCATTGTCCTTTTTGAGTTATGGGCGGGCGAGCCTAGCTTAAACCATCTTAAGGTTTGGGGATGTCTGCTTGAAGTAAGTTATATAATCGACATTAAGTAAGTTGGACTCCCAGGAGACCATAGGTGTTATTTTGTATCTTACCGGAACATTCAAAGGGATATCGGTTCTATAATCCCACGATGGAGCGCGAGGTACGCGGAATCGCGGGGCGGTAAGTTTTTGGAGTTTGATGTGGCCAGAAGAAAGTATTGCTCGCAGGACTATTGAGGATGATAATCTGGTGAGTAATGTGGTATACGTATCTCCTCCTGTCTGAATAATTGGCGAAACTCACATACCCTGTTGAACACATTACAGGAGCCCAGGGATCTGTTGTTGAGGCGACTCTGTGAAATTATCAAGGCTGCGGTGCGAATGTGGCTAAGCTACTACTCAGAGTAGAGGAGATCCACTAGGGAGAAGGCGATCAGCTATACCACGGACTATTTAGTCTATATAGGAAACGAAGACTACGATATCGGTTGTGGCCCGATCCGATAACTTATGAGGAAGGCATTTCTTGTCCTCGGTCGGAGCCTTGAGTTAGATGCAATGAGAGATGAAATTCAATCTATGAGGCATAATGGAGTTTGGGAACATTGAATTACGAGGGTCATAGACCCATTGGCTGCGAATGGGTGTGTATAATTAAAGGACCGTAATGGAAAGATTGAGAAGTTTAAAGCCGGAGCGGTAGCGAGGTTTCACTCAGAGAGAAGGGTAGACTATGAAGCAACTTTTTCTCCAGTCTCTTCTAAAGATTCTTTCAGAGTGATCATGGCATTAGTTGCTCATTTTTGATATGGAGTTACACGAGATGGATGTTAAAACTGCCTTTATCAATGGAGACCTTAATGAAGAAGTCTATGATGCAGAAGGTTTTGTGGCAAATGGATTGATAAACTGACTATGACGAGAAAAGTCTATTTATGGTCTCAAGCAAGCTTCTGAACAATGGTACTTGAAGTTTCATAGTGTTGTTGCTTCATATGGTTTGTTGAGGAACAAAGTAGATCGATGTATATGCTGAGTCGGTGGGAGGAAATTCATTTTCTAATGCTCTATGTGGATGATGATACGCTGCAATTGGTGACCTTGATGCTTGCATGAGACAAGCGGATATTTGTCAAACAACTTTGATGAAGGACCTTGGTGAGGCGTCTTTTGTCTAGGTGAGATTCCATAGGGATCGTTCTTAACGGTATTGGGTTTATCTCGGAGGGCATATGTTGATCGTGTTTTAGAAAGATTCAACATGCAACTTCTCTTAAGCCGAGGAATTGCTCACATGCGTAAAGGTGATAAGTTAGTCTATCCGCAGTAATCCTCATTCGGATATGAAAGCCCAGATGAAGAATATACCTTATGCTAGTGCACTTGGGAGTATTATGTATGCTTTCCAGTATGCATGGGCGATGTGCCTTTGTAGCGAGGACTTAGGCGGATATCGATCCAAACCGAGACATGATCATTGGAGTTCTTGCCAAAGAAGGTTATGAGGTACTTAAAGAGGGCGAGACTATATGTTGATTTACAAACATGTTCGGGACCTTTACGTTTAGTTGGGTATTGATTCGGACTTTCTTGGTGTCGGGATGAAAAGAAGTCGACAAGTTATATCTTTAGGATTAGCGGGAGGTGCGAGTATCATGGAAAGTGAGAAACGAGGGGAAGTGGTGCATCCTCTACCATGCAAGCGGAGTTTGTAGCATGCTTTTCGACCTTCTCAAGCGATTTGACTCGAAACCCTAATTAAGGAGTTAGCGAGTGTTTGATTTTGTGGATAGGCCCATACGGTTGTATTAAACGGTAACTCTGCGGTGTTGTTTATTAACAGCAACGAGTGCGAGAAGGGTCCTAAACACATGGAGGTCAGAAATGCGACCATAAAGGAAAAAGTTCAAAGCGGTGGCGTTGCGGTGGAGCACATATCAGCGGATGATATGATTGCGAATCCCAGTAACTAAAGGCCTTAAGCCCTTGTGTATTTGAACGACATGTCATTAACATGGGCTTAGGAGTATCATGGAATCTTGTGAATTAGTGAGACTGTAAGTTTTATGTTGCTCTAATAAAGTTGAATTCAAATTTCATTACATTTTTGTAATAATTGAATATGTATCAACTCTTTACATTCAATAAGGTATTTGTGAATGTAGGTTTATCGAGTTGAGTACATATAGCCCCCATTGAAAATATCAGGCATTGTGTAAGCCTTGAATAAGGCTATGGGGCATTCTTGGCATTGTTAGCCTCAATAGCATATTTTGTTACACACATTAAGTAAAGTTACCTATCGAGAGTAACATATATATATATCTGAGTTCGTTGGAACCATAATGTATATTCTCATGACACACTAGGTTTGTGACACTTAAGGAGAGAGAATATGGGTAACAAAATGGATAACACATGAAGTATCACTCATTATGAGGTATTGTCCATTAAACACACTACCATATTGAATCCATATCGATGAAGTTGAAAGCACTCGTGATCATGGGGAAGGAGTTGCGTGAGTACATGCAATTACCGCCATGATTCGGTCGAGACTTTATGGGATCGGATTGACTATTAAGAATAAATCTCTAGACCGATATAAAGGTGCGCTACCACGGAGTTTTTGTTTCAATTAATATCGCCCGAGTGGGAGAATGTAAGGTTTCATTAAGTGGGCTTCATTAATTGGAATTAAAGCGAATTAAAGACAGTCACAGTGAAATTGAGGTTATTAGACCCAATAAATCATATGGGGTACAGTTGGGTGGTATTGGTGAGTTCGGCGGCAGATTATAGGAAGGCCGTGGTCGGACTATTTAAGAAACTCGAGTCCCTCCCGAGCTACAGGATACATTTTTCTATCATACGTTTTTCTCTCGTACGGTTTTTCGAGGAGAAGTGATCGCCCGATCTCGCAAAGCCCCGGTTGAAAGGGCGTTTGGGGAGAAGATCTTGAGATCTTGAGATCGAGTTCTCTTTGCGACTCTTCATCGATTCGCATCCAACAAAGAAAAGAGATCCATGGATTCAAAGGTATCTGATTCTGATGTTTTTCTCCATTAAATGATGTTTGTGTTCTTCCATGGTGATCTAGGTTGTTAGAAATCGTATCCAACAGTTGGTAGATGTTTTACTTTGGGGTAACATTAAGTTTAAAAAAGTGTAATATTCATGAATTTTTTTCTTTTTGTTCTTTCACTAGAAATGATTTTGGAATTTGTAGTGATGACGGAGATTGAGTCAGTCGGGCTGAATTTGAATATTTAAGTGAAATTTCATTTTATTTCTTGATTGGCAGTGGAAGGATTTGATGTGTCATTCTTTTAGACTTGTCCATACACACTATCCCATGTTCTCCCAAGATGTGAATTTTGGTGAACTTTATTAACCTGAATGGAGTTGTTTTTGATGCATTCATCGTTATTCTACTTGTTGATTTCAGCTTTTCTTTTTTGCCTTTTTATTGGAATTGAAATGAAATTGGCAAAATTTTTAGATATACGTAGGTTATAGAATGGATTTCAGCGTTCCAATATTGAGAATGTTGACTACTTAGTCATTCTAGTGCATTTGTTGGTTGAGGTGAGGCATATACTTCTAAATGGTGGTGAGTTTAGTCATTCCTGCATTTAAGGATTTAAACTTGGATCACGAGGCACGTACAGCGAGTAATAGTGGAGAAATCGGAGCTTCTGGCGTGACTTACAGTGAGGCTTGGCTTTGTTGAAACTGGCCAGTGGATTTCTCCCTCTTATCTTGTTTATTTGGCTCGGCTCCCAGTATCATTCAATATTTCTTTTCCTTGAGCAGAATGGGCCATTTATATACGCACTAGATATATGCAAACATGATCATGCACTTCGAATTTGTTATTTGAGTAGTTGGCTTTGTGTATTTTTAAAGCTGCGTCCATATCAACTTTGAGAATGGGCGATTGCTTTGGTGCGATATGGTATACACAAGTATCGAGTTTCACTTTGTGTAAATTAACGAAGTTTTAGTCTTGCAAAAACATAATTATTTCCACTCCGCGATATACGGTAAGGTGGTATCCTTTGACCTTTGTTGTACATGAGTCAAGAAATTGATTCGTGCCCGCGATGGGGCTGAGCTAAAATCAACAAAATTTATATACACCTAAGTTCCTACTGCTACTTAGTAGTCGAAACTCTTTACTGATATAGTGATCTAAGTCGGTACGAGGATAGGTTTTTCATCCCCAGAAATGGTTTGCATAAGTGCATGAAGGTAAGGCTTTCTATTTGGACTTTTGGATTTGTGTCAAAAATTTGTAAATGGTTTTAAATTAAAATTGCAAAAGCGAAATGGTAAAGCGAATTTAAAGTGAAGAAATTAAACTTTGAAGATTTAAGGTCACCAACTTGACAAGTAGAGACGGAAACACATGTCCTCGGGTTTATCCTCTATGTGAGTCAACACGGGATGCGATTATGGCCCCTTTTTGTTTAAAACCCTAACATTCCTTTATCATTTTTCTAAAGGCTAGTAAAGACCATCTAAGGAAATCATATTGCATCTCACCAGAAACAGCGAACCACACAAAGTATGGAGAGCCTGTTAGTGAGGCTAGTAAGAACCATCTAAAGAATCACGGTCATCTCTCGCACAGAAACGAACCACACAAAGGAAGTATGAAGTATTGGCCAAAACAATAAAAGTCAATGTTATTTAACCTAATTTGAAGAACCACAACATGTAAATGCTACCTCGAGAGGGCAAGTAAGGACCATCTAAAGAGCCACCGAGTACTGTCCTTAAGCCTTTGGATCTAAAGCATGGAGGAGTATTGGCCGAGTTTTCAATAACAATCCCATGTTATGCAGCGAATTTTGAGAATAAGGGCCATAAATACACTGCAGTAGCTTTTAATACAAGAGGGCCGACATGCATATGCCTTGTACGAAGCTAGGCTCCTTCACTCTTGAAAGGGAGAACTAGCCGCATCTCTTGAGTTGTCATCCTCCAGAGAGTGTGTTTGTGGCCAGGGAAAGGGAGAAGAAAGAAAGAGAGAGAAAGAGAGAAAATAAATAAAAGCAAAACCTAAAATAAAAGACTTTATTTACAAGCGATAAATGAAAATAACACAAATCACCAAAAACATGTTCACTTCTATCCACCTCCTCTTTATTACGAGACATGAGGAGTATTTATAAGCCTCACTCCAAAGTATGAAACTACAAAACCCTAATAACTAGGCTAAAAGTTATAGGACAAGTAATAAACAAACCAGTTTGGAAGGCGGTTGCATTAATTCTGGAGGATGACAAGACTGCAATTTCGAGAATTTCGCTAATTAGCGAATTTAGCGGGGTTGGCGAATTTGGCAATGGCTTAAGCGAGAGTGTAGTCTAGCCAATTTGGCAAGTGTTTAGCGAATTTGGCAAGGTTGAAATTTCGCTAGCTAGCGAAATTCGCTAAGCTAGCGAAATTAGTCGATGAAAGCTAATTCGCGGAAATGCACAGTGCAAGTTGGCTGGCGAATTTCGCGGTTGTCTTTAATTGCGAAACGGTTCGCGACGATTTGTGAGTCGCTAGGATTGCGAATTGGTTCGCGACAATTGCAATTCCTGTTTCTTCATTTCACATGCCTCACGTCTGTCTTGGCTTGCATCTCATTTTCCTCCACTTTTCCTTTGTTTTCCATTGATTTTTAGGCTTGTTGATGGCTGAGACTAAACTTCCAACCTCATGATTGATCATTTGCATTGTGGTTGAAGTCCAAATGTGTATAAATACCTACAAAACAACCAAAAACATGCTCCAAATGGCATAAGTGTTACTAAGATGACATGAACACTTCAATTGGTTTCATATGACATAATTAATGCACAAAAAGTACTCAAAACCTATCTAATATAGGGTTCATAGTACACTTTTGAGCACTAATCGAAAATGCATATATAACCATGCATATATAATCGATGGCCTACTGCTGCAATTACTGCAGTGTGCTAAGATTTTTCTTCATGATTTGAAACATGCATAGCTCTCCTTCATTAGAACTTGGAATTGGGTGTTCTAGACTCTGTAAGAGAAGCCCTTTGAGTCTAGAATCCACCCATATATATAGCTACGCGTATTGAGGTCATATCCTATCCTAAAATGAAAATCAAGCGGCCTTGCTGCTACAATTACTGCAGTGTGCTGATTTTCTTCATGATTTGGAAACTTTGCTCCACTGCTCCTTCATTAGAACTTGGAATTTGGGTGTTCTTAGACTCTATGAAAAAGACCCTTGAGTGTAGAATCCTTCCATATAGCTTGATAAAAATTGAGGTAATATCTATCCGAGAAAATAAAAGAAAATCAGTGGCCCCTGCTGCAGTACGGCAGTGTGCTGATTTTCTTCACCTGATTTGAACATGCATAACTCCTTCATAAGAACTTGGATTTGGGTGTTCTATGACTCTATAAAGCCCTTTGATCTAGAATCCACCCAAATATAACACGAAAAAATTGAGGTCATATCCTATCCTAAAATGAAAAAATCAGTGGCCCTACCTGCTGCTGCAGTATGCAGTGTGCTGATTTTTCATGATTTAACATGCATAACTCCTTCATAAGAACTTGGATTTGGGTGTTCTATGACTCTATGGAAAGCCCATTGAGTCTATAATCCACCCAAATATAGCTGGATAAAAATTGAGGTCATATCCTATCCTAAAATGAAGAAAATCAGTATTTACCTGCTGCAGTACTGCAGTGTGCTGATTTTTTCATGATTTAGTATGCATAACTCCTTCATAAGAACTTGGATTTGGGTGTTCTATGACTCTATGGAAAGCCCATTGGTCTAGAATCCACCCAAATATAGCACAACGAGAAGAGTGAGGTCATATCACTGTATCTCGATAAGAAGAAAATCAGTATTTACCTGCTGCTGCAGTACTGCAGTGTGCTGATTTTTCATGATTTGAAAACATGCATAACTCCTTCATAAGAACTTGGATTTGGGTGTTCCTGAAGCTTATGGGAAAGCCCTTTGAGTCTAGAATCCACCCAAATATATACGAAAAAATTGAGGTCTGTCCTATCCTAAAATGAAAAAAATCAGTGGCCCTACCACTGCTGCTGCAGTACGGTGTGCTGATTTTTTCATGATTTCTGGCTATGCATAACCTTCATAAGAACTTGGATTTGGGTGTTCTATGACTCTGTGGAAAGCCCATTGGTCTACTTAAATCACCCAAATATAGCTAGATAAAAATTGAGGTCATATCCTGTCTAAAATAGAAGAAAATCAGTGGCCCTACCTGCTGCTGCAATTGCTGCAGTGTGCTGATTTTTCATGATTTAACATGCATAACTCCTTCATAAGAACTTGGATTTGGGTGTTCTATGACTCTATGGAAAGCCCATTGAGTCTAGAATCCACCCAAATATAACACGAAAAGAAAATTGAGGTCATATCTATCCTAAAATGAAAAAAAAATCAGTGGCCCTACCTGCTGCTGCAATTACTGCAGTGTGCTGATTTTTTCATGATTTCTTATGCATAACTCCTTCATAAGAACTTGGATTTGGGTGTTCTATGACTATATGGAAAGCCCGTTGAGTCTATAATCCACCCAAATATAGCTTGATAAAAATTGAGGGTCATATCCTATCCTAAAATGAAGAAAATCAGTGACCCTACCTGCTGCTGCAGTACTGCAGTGTGCTGATTTTTTCATGATTTGAAAAACATGCATAACTCCTTCATAAGAACTTGGATTTTGGGTGTTCTATGACTCTATGGAAAGCCCATTGAGTCTAGAATCCACCCAAATATATACAAAAAATTGAGGTCATATCTATCCTAAAATGAGAAAAAAAATCAGTGGCCCTACCTGCTGCTGCAATTGCACAGTGTGCTGATTTTTTCATGATTTAAACATGCATAACTCCTTCATAAGAACTTGGATTTGGGTGTTCTATGACTCTATGGAAGCCCATTGAGTCTAGAATCCACCCAAATATATACTGAAAAAATTGAGGTCATATCCTATCCTAAAATAGAAGAAAATCAGTGGCCCTACCTGCTGCTGCAATTGCTGCAGTGTGCTGATTTTTTCATGATTTAACATGCATAACTCCTTCATAAGAACTTGGATTTGGGTGTTCTGTGACTCTATGGAAAGCCCATTGAGTCTAGAAGTCCACCCAAATATATCTGAAAAATTGAGGTCATATCCTATCCTAAAATTAGAAAAAATCAGTGGCCCTACCTGATGCTGCAATTACTGCAGTGTGCTGATTTTTTCATGATTCAAGCATGCATAACTCCTTCATAAGGAACTTGGATTTGGGTGTTCTATGACTCTATGGAAAGCCCATTGGAGTCTAGAATCCACCAAATATAACACGAAAAAATTGAGGTCATATCCTATCCTAAAATGAGAGAAAATCAGTGGCCCTACCTGCTGCTGCAGTACTGCAGTGTGCTGATTTTTTCTTGATTTGGCTATGCATAACTCCTTCATAAGAACTTGGATTTGGGTGTTCTATGATGACTCTGGAAAGCCCATTGGTCAGAATCCACCCAAATATAGCTTGATAAAAATTGAGGTCATATCCTATCCTAAAATGAAGAAAATCAGTGGCTACCTGCCAACACCCAGTACTGCAGTGTGCTGATTTTTCATGATTTGGCTATGCATAACTCCTTCATAAGAACTTGGATTTGGGTGTTCTATGACTCTGTAAAACCCATTGAGTTGGCAGATCTGACCATATGTATTTAATAGCATTGGGTACCCCATATATTTTTGAAATTTAGATTAGAGTACCAAGTGTACTAATCACTTGAATAGGGGTATAGGAATATATGGAGTTGATTACATGATATAGTATGAATTTGTGAATGATATGGATATAATAACATGTGATAAGTTAAATTGAAGAATCGTTTAACATATCTAAACTAAAATTTTCTATAAATACGTGATAAGCTGCATTCTCTTAGCAACGATTTGAAAATGCATCATAAATGGCGATTATGATTGTCGTTTGGATGATATATAGTTAAGCCAAGTAGAGAATACATCCGTCCAGTGTATTACAGCAGGATTTGTATACCTTTGGATTATCCCGATCG
Source organism: Tetrastigma voinierianum (assembly GCA_016808115.1). Lineage (NCBI taxonomy): Eukaryota > Viridiplantae > Streptophyta > Magnoliopsida > Vitales > Vitaceae > Tetrastigma > Tetrastigma voinierianum. Next base: position 197,311 of record JAEQBH010001393.1, read on the forward strand.
AGGCCGGGTTTACGAAGGGCGTTAATTAAATGATCATGATTTGAATTTAAATTGCATATAATATGTGTCATTTTGGTGCCTCTGCTCTCGTTTGTTCTCAGAGATTGCACATTAGGATATATAAATAGTAATGCAATTTGCTAAATCAGAAGCCGATTATGCATTATTGTTATATATCTTATTTAAATCATACTTGGAGAACCACTTGCCCAGGAGGCTGTAGAAATGCATACATAATGAACATGCAATCGTGATCTTTTTAACGTAGTTGGACCAGGTGGAAGGGAGGTGGAGGTGGAGGTGGATGTGTAGTAGGTTGCATATCGCAGTAAATATAACTTTATCGGAACCACAATGGATGGTTAATGAACATAAAAATAATTGAGGACAATCGTGTTTGTTTACTAAATTGATTTTTTTTGTGACTAGTTATGGAAGACGATCGTGAATGGATGTACGAGGGGCGAATAGTGAATGGAATGTTCTACCACAATGAATGGGGATAAAGTTGATGAATTTATTAGATTCGCTGAGACATCCTGAGTGTGTGAATGAACAGCCGCGACTATAAGGTGTCCTTGCACTTTAGTTAAATGTCGAATAAGAAGTTTTTTGAATGTTGCGAGGCGCGAAGGTGCATTTGTATAAAAGCCTCTGGTTTTATCGGATTACTATGTTTGGATATACCATGGTACGGCAAGTGCAAGAGGTGTTCAAGTTCGATACGAATGTCAGCAAGTGGCCCGATCGGATGGTCTCGGATAATATGAATCACACTACATACCATAGAATGGTTTGTGATCTTCTTAGTCCCAATTCAACTTGGATGAGAGCAATGCGAAACGAGGAATTTCTATGACATGATTCGAAATTTGAGACAAACTGTATATGAGGGAAATTCTAAGCATACTCAACTGCTCTGCGGCCGTGAGGATGTTAGAAATAAAGTCACCGAACCGCAGTGTTCGCGGGCATGGTTTTGATGTTATGTCTGAATTTCATTCAAGAACTGTTGCCCGCAGAATGTCGATGCCATTGGATTTCTCGGCCTGAAGAAGTTAGTTAGGGTTGGGATTACGTGCGGGTCATTCATTGTTGTGTGAACAGGCGCCTTGATATCTTGCAGGGTGATGGCGGTGCTGACCTTAACGATTCGTAAAATGTGAAACATCTTTCGATACAAGCAAGGTTAGGGGTTAGAAATACTGGGTGTATATACGGAAGTTGAAGTGCGTATAAGAAAGATGCACTATTTTTCAATAACACCCTGGGTTGCGAGATTGTATGCATCAGCGCCTTGACTAATGAAATGAGGTGGCATTGAGCATCATATGGAGGACGGTAAAGATAATGTGTCACACTTACGATGCCCCTGCTTCAGAAGCATTTTGATGGGTGTTTCACACGATTTTTCATCCCGAAGTTCGAAATGTTAGAAATTTAGGTTTATTTGCTGATGGTTTTCGGTAGTTTAGTGATCTGAATGACAATATTCTTTGTGGCTGTGGTGGTAATAATAGTATAACTTGCCTCGCAGGACTTATGTATATGAAGGAGAATTTATGTTTTGTGTTAGTCGCAGGGCCTACGAATCGAAAGGGAAGATAGATGTTTTCTTGCGCGACCATTGATAGCGGAGTTGAAAGAGTACGTAGGGTGTTGGGGTTGAACCTTGATATTTCCAAGCGGCGAAATTTTCGGATCGCAGCGCCCTCATGTGGACCATAAATGACTTTCCCGGCGTGATACATGATGTGCAGGTGGAATCTTCTTTGGTATGTTAGCATGTCGCGTGTATAAGAGGAACTCGATGCTTTTAGATTAATTAGAGCGAGAAACTTGATCTGGTTGGCTTGACCATCGGAAGTTTTGCCCATGAATCATCCGTATCGGCGTAACACCAAAGACTTCATTAAGAATAGAAAGGTTACTAAACAATTCAGGGTGTTAGATAAGGGATGAAATTGAAGGATTTGAATATGAGAGGGTTGAGGAAGGTGATAGATCATCGATGCGAGGTTGTGAATGCGGAAATTTATATCTAAGACATTGGGTGGAATAAAGTATTTTACAGGATTTGCCACTCTTGGCGTGAACACTTGCTCGGGCACAATCTTGATGTTATGCATATCGAGGAAGAATGTGTTTGACAATATTTTCAATACGGTGTTGGCATTCCGGAAAACTAAGGACAACGTACAAGTCAAGAGATGAGTTGAATAAATATTGTCAATCAAATCTCAAATGCAAATCTATCATAATCAGTACCACGATGTGCATTTATTGATAAATCACAGAGATGATTAGTGAGAAAATGAACTGATGATACTAACTGGGAGATGTGGATGCAAAAACTAAGATGTTTGGTATGAAGAGTCATGATTGTCATGTATTCATGCAAAGGTTGTTACTAATCGCTCTTCGAGAATTCCCACAAATAGAATACAGGAGCCGATGAACTAGATTTTTATTCTTCAAGAACCGACTTCTTCATCTGACCGATAAGGAGTCGAGGAATCGATGAACAAATTCCTCGTTATTCGGTGCAATCTTGAGAAGATCTTCCAGCTGACTAATGAAACATCTTCCGCACTCGCTTCACGGTTGTGATCACGTCCAACTCCATTATCGCCAGATGTATCCTCCAGAAAGGTAATATTAATTCACTAACCAATTCTTTTCTTCTATATATATATATATATATACACACAATACATACATGACTTATAATATCTCAATAATCTTCAGATACTGAGGAAAATAAAGCATAAAAAATCACGCAATGCTCGTGAGAGGGTTCATATCAATCGGGGTATATTACGGATGAGGCTCGCCACCCGCATCATTCTAGTTTCAAAGAAGAGATCCAACTCAACTTAAGACGTTTAATGAGGTTTATCTTCGATGACATTGTGATGATGATATGTTTGAAATTCTTTCAAGCCTCCGTAAAAGCAATCATAGCCGAAGGGAACGGCATCTAGCGTGACAATGAATATACTCGCACCATCTATATGTCCTAATGAATTGTCCGTAGGTTCAAATCCATTCATAAAGCAAGTAGTTGCTAAAATTCAAATGAGATATATTTAAGCATGTTAATTTACTATTTCTCTCAATGTATCCATTTTCTCTAATTTCATTTCTATTTTTAAGTGTATTCTACGTAAAAACGAAATGGGTTTCCAAACTTGAATGACGGCCGCCAATGCCTTTGACGGAGCAAGCAATTTCCATCGTGGTTTGAAAATACGTATGTTTACTAAACATGAAAATCACAAACAATTGTAATGTTCTGACACAAATTTATAATTGTAATCTCACACATTGATTTCCGACATGTGTTCATAACGTGCAAACAAATTTCCAATCATTATCTTCTAACTATAGCACGAGGTCCCCTAAGAGGTTAGAACTTACAAACTACTATGTGAATGGTTTTAAATTTCACACTGAATCGTACGGGAGTTACGGCAACAGATACTGGGGTATTTATTAAAGGATCCTCGTATACAATGAAACAATCACTATTACGGACTCGGCCTAAGTGATCGAAAGAATTTGAAGCCCTCCCTTGCTAAAAGAACTGTGTTATTCAAATGCGGAATGGTTCGAATCTAACACCACGCTTCGCATGGTCGTCTGATCCTCGATATAAACTTGTCGATGCGCACGATAAAAACGATTCAACAAGTATGAACCTTTGTCTTAGCAAAGCATGCTATCATATCGATATATTATAATCCGCCCACCGGGTCCTAGAATGGATTGGAAAGCCGTAGTAAGATCAAAGCTAGCTCAAATTGACATCCCCGCATCACCAAGTAATGATGTCATCGAACCAGCTTTTCAAAATGATGACAATGATGTTATAATCGGCCGTAGGGGACGGCAAGACGCCCTTTAGTTGCATCTTCTGAGATGGATACAAGTGGGGATGTAGATGTTCATGAACATTTCTTAACTTGATAATGAGGAAGAAACGAGCGACGTAAGAGGGAGTTTGAAAATGATGTTACTACATCCTCAAGAAGAAGACAACCAGATTTAGATGATTCCGATGAGAATGAGTAGTTAGTGAGTTTTAGTTATTTCAATCGTTAATCATGTTTGTTTATTTTCATTGCCTTATGTATTTTACTTGATGGCTACTAATCAATAATGTGTCAGTTTTATTATTTTTAATGCATATGGCACGTGTGATAAGGTGAGAGGCAACACGCCGCTGTGCCGTACAAGTTCTGCAGAGAGGCAAATAAACGCCTCGTATGCCCGATCCTGTTAGAGGGTCAGGGGTTGATGAGAATCCCACAAGAAAGGCGTAGAGGAGATTGTGAATCTACTGCTAAAGATCAGATTCCGCCATAGATCGATCCACATCATGGTCCTGAGATTGTGATGAATGATCAAGAGACATGGGAGGGAGATGATGGAGATGTCGAGAGTCTTCCCTCTGCAGAGCACCCTGCGCATGAGACTCTCCCCATTGCTCAAATGATCGACAATTGATAATCCGTAAGATATGAAACTTAACTAATGATTTATCCATTTCTTAATTTATTTCTTACTGCTATGAAATTTTCGTTACAGTGGACGGTTAGGAGCCGTCTGTCCAATTTCTAGGGTTCTGAGGACAATTTTCAGAAAGTCCTTTAAACCTCATGGACATAATTGGAAGTCACTGACAGATAGAGACCGATTGATGATTTGGAGACAAATTTAAGGTATATATTACTACTTAACATTTTTACATCAATTATTTATTCTTTTGTTCACTGATGAAATATGTTTAAATTACAATTGCAGAAGTTTATAGGACACAAACAAGGAGGCTAATAAAAGGGTGTTCTACAAACATGCCGGCTAATGGCAGATAAAGACACTGCGTAGGTCAAAGATAAATGGTTGAAGAAGAAAGAGTAAGATTTATGTCCTCGCATCATGTTTTCCAGGAGTGGCGGAGAAGATGGGAAGATCCTGATTATAGGAAGAGGTGTGAGAAACAGAGCGGCAATCGTCGCTCAGAGCGGGCTGGAGAGGGTAGTGGCATGTCTACACACACTTCTGGATCTCGCTCTATGCGTGAGCACGAACGAGCATTGGTATGATTTCTAATTTACACTTCTATGTTTATTACTTGTGAATTGTGTTCAATTATGCCTATTTTCATTTCTCGAAGGATTTTTTTTTCTTATTTGAATTAACGATGTATTGTTTGTACCAAAGACAATGCAAGGAGGGTAAGAAGCCCAAGGCTCTCGCTTATCTCGTATACACGCACACGAAGGGGCATGATGATCGAATTTTGTTGATCGTATATTCTGGTGGCAAAGAATGTGGTAAGTTTCTTTAAAACAAAATTACTTTTTTTTTTTTTTTAAGATAAATTAAAATACTTATTTTTACTCATTTTTATCCGTATGTGGACCCTGTGGTTAGGTGTGAAATGTTGGATTCCCACTGCATATGTAAAAATATAATGAAAAGATTTTTTCTTTATTTTTTTGAAGATCAATTAAAATACTTATTTTACATGTCATTAGACAAGATATGAGGAAATGTTAGCCGTCGCGACTCAAGCGTATTCCCGCTCAGATCACAGGTTTAATATATGCTCTGAATTATTTCAAGATTTATTAACACTAACCGTGTAATTTATATGTTAATTGGATATATTTTTGTGAGTAGTGATGGCGCCTGGCTGCCATTTTTACTCATTTTTATCCATATGACCCTGGCTCGCGGTGAAATGTCAGGGACAAAGCCATGTTATTGAGACATGTTGTATTCCAGAGCTCGTATGCTGAGACTCGCCCGATTTTCGTTAAATCTCGAGTCTTTATAGCGGACTCACGAAGTGGTGTCTCAAGTTACCCGACATCCATGAATATCTTCGGGCGAAATGGGACGGCTATCAATCTGACCAGAAACATGTAAAAAATATAATCCAAAGATTTGGTTTATACTTTCTTTTATTTTTTTTAAGATAAATTAAAATACTTATTTTACATGTTTATCGAAGGAGATATGAGGAAATGTTAGCCGCGACTGCCGTATTCCCATCTACTTCAAATTCCTTCACGTATTATAATGTAGTTTCTATGCATCGCTCCAAACGGTTGATACGAACTTATTAGTTATGAGGTCAAGCATGGCAAGGAGAAGATGCCTGCCTATGGCGTCTGGGCTCATCGACATCATTCTACTCGCATAGACGCATCAGATATTTAAGCTCCATCTTAGGACCATTTTCGACCTGCTCGACGACGGAGGACCCTTCAGACGCCGGTGCCGAAATGCGATACGCATCGCCTGGCCGATACCGAGCGACGCCTGATCGACTCCGAGGATGATGCAAGAGCGCGCCCGCGCTTTGATCGCTTACAAAGAAGTGTCGTAGCGTGGACTGCAAGCCAATCGACGATCTACCCCTGACAGCTCGGGCGCAATGCTCCGCCTACAGCATCTACTCCAAGACTCATACAGCAAAGACTCGCAGCTAGAACCGCATCGTGATTAGCAAAGAAAGCGTACGCTCTACCCTTAGCAGACGACATCTCACCATAATGATCCGCTGTGATACATCTCAAAGATCAATGACATGACACTAGTTACGATTGAGTACGTGACACTTTATTTTTTTCTTATACTTGATTTGGGAATTCATGTTTTTATTTTCTCTTGACTTATTTACTATATATATGCAGTATATATATTAGTTTGCTTGTTTTAAAATATATTTTACTCTTTTTATATAATATGCATGCACTATTGTGCTTTTCTTTTGTTTTGTAATCTTAATATGTATATATATATATAAAGCAAAGCAAGATATCAAACTCAAAATGGCCAAAAAAAAAAAAATATATATATATATATATATATATATATATATATATATATATATATAAAGCAACCAAAAAATTGTTACTATTTACCGATCGACATGCATTAAACCGACCAAAAATTTTTTTTTTAAAAATTAATTAACCAAAAAATTGCTACCATTTACCGACCGACTAAGTAATTTTCAAAAAATTTTTAATTAATTTACTGACATTTGGAGACCATATACCGACCACTACCAGCACTTGGTCGTAAATGGTCTCCAAAATGGTTGGTAATTACCGACTCATTTGGAGACCATTTACTCACACGTATATTAGTAGCTCTTGGTCGGTAATGGTTCCCAAATGGTCGGTAATTATCGACCATTTGGAGACCATTTAATGAATCATCGAGAGCTGTATTCTTGTCGGTAATGGTTCTCCAAATGGCCTGCGAATTACCGACCATTTGATGACCATTTGCCACCAAAATTTTTCTGCTGGTAAATGAAAGTCGGGAAATGGTCGGTAATTTACCGACCAATTGATTTTTTGTCGGTAAAATAATTACTGATCGGGAAAATTGCGACCAAATAATTTGGTCAGAATCGGCCTGCATTGGGTTACCGACCAAAAATATGACTGCTTAATTGCACCAAAAAATTGGTCGGTAATTCGGTGATTTTTAGTCGTGGACTAGCTCTCCTACTTTGAACTCTTTCCTCTAAATTCTCTAATCATGTCATTTCTTAGTCTTATCTTTATAGATCTTGGTATTGTCATAAGCTTCATTTCTATGCTCTTCCAGTTCATTCATCTGAAGTAGTTTATTTTCCTTAGCAGCTTGGAAATCGTAGTTCAAATTCTTGATTACCCACATAGCTTTATATTCAAGCTTAAGAGGGAGATGACAAGGTTTTTCAAATACAATCTTGTATGGGGACATTCCAATAGGAGTCTTATATAAATTCAGAACTCCCACAATGCATCATCTAAATTTTTACTCACTCAGCCTTTTCTACTAAGATTTACTATTTTCTCTAGTATATTCTTGATCTCCCTATTGGATATCTCTGCTTGCCCATTTGACTAAAGGTGATAAGCCAACCCCATAACATGCTTTACTCCATATCTACTTAAGAGTTTTGCAAATAGTTTGTTTGCAAAATGGCTTCCTTCATCATTGATGATTGTCCTTAGGGCTCCATATCTACTCAAGATGTTTCTTTGAATAAATCCCACAATCAGAGCCATCACTGGACAATCTATGGCTTCCACCCATTTGGATACATAATCCACAACAAGGAGAATGTATAGATTTCCAAATGAGGGTGGGAAAGGTCCCATGAAGTTTATTCCCCACACATAAAAAATTTGCACCACCAGGATTCCTTGTAGAGAAATTTCATTTCTTTTGTTTATGTTTCCCATTCTCTGACATCTGTCATAATGCTTCACCCATTCAGAACAATCTCTGATTAGAGTTTACCAATAAAAACTTGACTGGAAAATTTTATGGGTTGTTTTGTCTCCTGCAAAGTGTCCTCCATATTGTGCTACATGACATTTATCCCAAATTTCACCTTGTTCTGCCTCTAGTACACATCTCCTGATAATCTGATATGCTCCTCTTCTAAATAGAAGTGGGTCATCCCATATGTAAAATCTGGCATTAGTCCTCAACTTTCTTTTCTATTGGTAGCTGAATTCTAGTGGCATAGTTCCACAAGCTAAATAGTTCACAATGTTAGTATACCATGGTACTTGAAATGATACCTGAAAAAGCTGCTCATCAGGGAAATTTTCTTCTATTTCAGTCCTTCTTTCATCTTCATTAGGCTTTTCTAATCTAGATAAGTGATCAACTATCACATTATCACTACCTCTTTTGTCTTTGATCTCCAAGTCAAATTCTTGCAAGAATAGCACCCATCTAATAAGTCTTTGTTTTGCATCTTTCTTTGCCATGAGATATTTGATTGCTACATGATCAGTGTGCATTATGACATGAGACCCCAATATATATGGCCTAAACTTCTCACAAGCAAAGACTATTGCTAGCATTTCTTTTTAATTAGTTAAATAATTCTCTCGTTCTTCATTAAAAGTCTTGCTATCATAATATATAGATTTGAAAGTCTTGTCGGTTCTTTGTCCCAACACTACCCCCATTGCATAATCACTAGCATCACACATGATTTCAAAATCCTTGCTCCGGTCTGGTGTTGCCATGATAGGAGCTCTGATCAACCTAGCCTTGATCTCTTCAAATGCACATTTGCACTCTTCATCAAATTCAAAATTTGCTTCCTTTTCAAGAAGTCTGCATAATGGCCTTGATTGATGTTTTGGAGAAGTCCTTTATAAATCTTCTATAAAATCTAGCATGTCCCAAAAAACTTCTAATTCCTTTGACTATAGTAGGTGGCATTAGAGTTTCAATAACATAAACTTTTTCTTGGTCAACCTCAAGTTTAGCTGCATAAATTTTATGCCCCAAGACAATACCTTTAGTTACCATAAAATGACATTTTTCCCAATTCAGAGCTAAGTTTTTATCTTAGCACCTCTGAAGTACAGTTTCTAAATTTTCTAGGCAAATCTCAAAACTAGATCCATAAACTAAAACGTCATCCATGAAGATTCCCATAGCCCTCTCCACCAAATCTGAGAAAATGGACATCATACACCTTTGAAAGGTAGCGGGAGCATTACACAGTCCAAATGGCATCCTTCTGAAAGTAAAGGTGCCATAAGAACATGTAAAGATAGTTTTCTCCTGGTCCTTAGAGACTATGGAAATTTGATTATATCCAAAATATCCATCAAGAAAACAGAAATGAGGGTGTCTTGCCAACCTGTCCAACATTTGATCAATAAAAGGCAAAGGATAGTGATCCTTTCTGGTGGCAGTGTTTAATTTCCTATAATCAAGGCATGCCCTCCATCTGGTCACAATTCTTGTTAGAATTAACTCATTCTTCATTTCTCGATGATCGTGAATCCACCCTTCGGGAACCACATGAACGGGCTCACCCAAGTGTCGTATGATTTCATAACAACCTCGCATCTCACCCATTTAAGTACTTATTTTCTAATAACTTCCTTCATAACTAGATTCAGCCTTCTCTAATGTTCAATTGATGTTTTTTCATTTTCCTTCAAGAGGATTTTATGCGTGCAAATTGATGGACTGGTCCCTTTTAAGTCTTCCATTGACCAAGCTATTGCTTCCTTATACTTTCTGAGAATTTCAATCAATTTTTGCTCTTTATTTTCTGTCAAGTCAGTTGCTCTAATTACAGGTTTTGATCTTTCAGTTCCTAAGAAGATATATTTTAGGTTTTTGGGTAATTCCTTTAGAATTAACCCCTCATAACTTTTTTCTAACTCCCGTACCTTCTCTTCACTACTGCTTGATTTTTCTGCATTTTTTTTCATTCAGACTTAATACTGTTTCTTTTAATTCAACCCTGGCATCCAAATGTTCGATATCAAAATCCTCAATATACTGTAAATTCATCATATTTTCATTCATTGAATCTTGATTCTTACAATCATTAATTAGTTCATAATTGATAGGAGCTACTTTTCAACATTCTTACATTCAGATTTTTCAAAATCAAGCTGCTTTAAGCTCTGATAGGTTGAAATGTACTTCTTCATTTCCTACTCTGAGAGTGAGCCCTCCTTCATCACATCAATCAAGGCTGCTCTAATGGCAAGAAACGATTCCATTTCCAAATAGGGTAATAAACTCTGTTTGTCTTATTCAATGTCTATCACAACAAAGTTCACTGGGAAAATAAACTTTCCCACCTTGATCAATACATATTCCAGGATTCCTTCTGGTTGAGCCATAGATCTATCTCCCATTTGTAGAGTCATTGTTGTAGGAGTTAACTCCCCCAAACTTAGTCTTTTCACCAAAGACAATGGCATCAAATTGATGCTTACACCAAAATCACATAAAGCTACCAAACTCATAGTTCCCCATACTACAGGGAATGGTGATGCTACATGGATCTTATCATTTTCAAAGTAAGGTGTTCTTCCGGATTATTGCATTGCAATGAATAAGCTTACCACTCCATCTTCATCCACCTCTTCTCTCGCTAAGGACGCCCTTCATAAATTTGGCATAATGAGTGATGAGCCAATGCTCTTAGTTAAAGAAGATCTCTAATTTCTTGAACATGTTCAAGAACTTAGTAAACTGATAATCCACTTGACTTCTAAGGCCTCCTCGAGGGAATGGAATAGAGGTTTTATAAGCCTCACTTTCTCCTTCGTCAGCCTTTCATTTTTGTGTTTTGCTACATGATTGATTTCTCTTTCATCTATTATTAATTATGTTCGTCACTCTTGTTCTCTTTGCCGCCGCTTGCTCTTCCTTCTCGCCGCTTTATCTCATCAAGCCTCTATTTTCTACAATTCTATGCTAGTCCTAAGTGTTATAGTCATACACTATCGATTCCTCGCGGTCACTAGGGAATGCTTCTCTGGACTGGTTCTGCAGAGTTTGGGCTAGCTGCCCTACTTGAGTTTCAAGGTTCTTCAAAGAGGCATTTGTGTTGGTTTGGAAAACGGTGGTATTTGCCTGAAATATAGCAATTTTAGAAAAAATTTCTTCATGGATGTTTAGAATCCTCTTGTTTTCTACCATATACCCCAACAATTGTTCTTCAGAATTATTTGTCCTCTTCTGGAATCCTTGATTTGATCCTTAGAACCTCAGTGGAGAATAATTTTGCTGAAAATTGTGCACTAGTATTGGACCTCCCTACTACATTCCACCTCCATATGACAGGTTTTCATGGTTCCTTAAGGCTGGTGTGTAAAGCCGGGTCGGAAGGTTGCCGTTTGGCTCAAGTTGTAGCCCTGCATTCAACATCGAACTTCCTCCACTTTATAGGACTCTCTCTCATGATCAAGTCCTCATCAACACATTTATAAGTTCTACACCTTCCACAAAGGCTCCACTTTCTCTTTGCTAAATGACTTTCTTTTCCCGACACTAAGCCGCTTCATCCATGCATCCAAATTTCGCTTTCTATGGTCGACATCTTGTTCAGCTCAATCACACCTCCCCCTCTAAGTTTGCTATTGCTTCCTAAGCCTTGGACGAGTCTATAATTTTCTTAGCTAACCTCAACAATCGAGTAGCCTCAAGATTCTTCCTTCAAATGCACCTCCCAGGTTGTGATTCCATCGTCTTTGTGTGTAGTTCATGGCATGGTAAAAGGATATCCATCTAAGTCATCTTCATTTTATGCACCGACATCTTCTTAGAAACTATTTGAATCTTTCCCAAGCATTGTATAGAGATTCATCTTCCTTCTACTTGAAGGCAATAATTTCTCCTCTCCTCTCTAAAGTGAGAGCAGGAGGGAAAAATCTACTCAAATAAGCTTCCACCAGCTCCTCCCAATGTCCCTTAGTGAAAATGAGAACAGTTACAATTTGATCACATATGGGTGGACTCCATTCAGCTTGATAGTGTTGGCCATCCTCAGACCCGCCTCAAGTGCCTATTTGATCTTTACTAGGATGCCTAGTAAACCGATTATGCTACACCATGGTGATAAGAGTAGGCTTCAATTCGAAGTTGTTGGCCTCAATGGGTAGTTGTCTCACAGCTAAATACTCATCTCTAATCACTAGCCTCTAGAAGTCCTCCATTGTCCTTTATATATGCTAAGGTTTTTCACCTACAACTAGTGTGTTCTGATTCCCTTCTCTCTACTCTACCATGACTGCTTTTGCTCATATTTCCTTCTTCAGATTTCTCAATGTCCTTTCTAGTTCAGTATCTATGGGTAATAGATCAACTCTTGTTCTTCAGTGCATATGAGAAGTGCTTGAAATGATGATACACTTAAATCAAAGTGATATCAATAGATAAAGCTCAATAAAAGATAAGGACCTGAATCGGCTATTGCCAATTAAAACTGTTTTTCAAAATTTTTGTGAAAATTTTGATAAAAGTTAAAAGAAAAATGTCCAAACTAGCAACTTCCCTTCTTGTTGAAATATTGATCCTTAAACTCTACTTCAATCCCTGGCAACGACGCCAAAAACTTGCTAAGACCAAAATATGTGATCACCAAAATTTTCAACACAGCTACCAAAGACTATACAATCCTCGGCAAGGCGCCAAAAAACTTGTTAGACCAATTTTATGAAAACCAAGTTTCTGACACAACTACCAACACAACGACACCAAAAAATTGTTAAGACCAAAATATGTGATCACCCAAATTTTCAACATAGCTACCAAAGACTATTCAGTCCTCAGCAATGGCGCCAAAAACTTGTTAAGAGACCAAATGTGATAAAAAAAAAAACTGTTTTTTGCTGTGTATATGATATTATGTAATTAAAACTAATTTTGGTCTAAATCAATGCAAGAACACAGGTCATACAATTAATAAAGTGGATTATAAGTCCAGATATCGTTCCCACAGGGATTTATAAGAAAATCTAAAGATCAACTACCCCTACTACTCAAGAAAATCACTATTTGAACTACTATTTTCATTGATTTATAGAATAGCTAACAAATCCACAACAAAATGATTTTTACAAAGTTTTCTTTTATTAAGGTAAAAATCTAAACAAGAAGGATAAGAGATTTCATTGAGTTGAAATAACACTAGGAATAAAATTAGTGTTAAGATTTGCGGTTCGGAGCAAGTTTAAGATTAAGTACTGTGAAGGAAATGAATCCTAGATTTGTGTAAGAGCAAGGTAGTATAGCCTTGGAATACCTCCTGACACTATACATTTCACTATTTAAAACACCATATTCCTAAACCAAGTCAGTGGGTCTGAATAGCTACTTTTAGGATTTGACCCTCTTTGCTTGTTGTTTTTCCTAAACCAAGATTTCACAAACCATCTCTTAGGATCAAGACTTTTTTCCCTTAGAGTAGTGGGGTAACACAAGCCTTCTCCAATACAATTGGTACCTTAATCTGCAATTCATAATCCTCTTTCTCCTTCATTAGAATATGTGTTAACATAGGATCAAGATTATTCTGCCAAATTGAGATGAAATCTCTAAGGGTTAATTAAACTGATAAATCAACAAATGGTCCTTGTTCCTCATGAACACACTTCTACTGTCACTCAAAAGGGAAACTTGAAGTCGAAGGTTAGAACACCTATGATCCACCATAATGACACTCATAGTTCATTAGTTCAAGGATATCAGTGCACACTACAAGAAAAAGGCCTACATTGACAGTTTTTCACAGTTAAGGTAGGGTGTATATGTCAAGGTATGTTACTATTCATATATGTCATCTATGCGAGTGTCAAGAAATGTTTAAAAATACCTTGACATTTATACATGTCAAGGTTATTTCTACTTCCACCAAAGTTGGATTCAACATATGTTAAGATTGATTGAATTTATGTCAATGTTAACTCATTTTTGAAGTTAAGGATCAGATAAATGTTTAAGGGTAAGCTTAATATATATGAAGGTTTCTAGGTATTGCAAATGTCAATTTGATATTGATCATCCGTCAAGATTGCTATGAAAATTTAATATTTTATTACAGCTTTTGAGTTTAACAAAGAAGAACCTCGTTGTTATGAAACATAATTCCAAATTACATTTGGTATCCATTTAATGTTGATAATAATAATAACTAAGTTCACAAATAATGTAAATAAACTATATTGAAGACAAAAACATATACGTTTGAATATTATAAACAAACTCAAATAATCTGGAGTTCCTTGTAGATCACAAATGCAAACAACTCGTAGTCCAAGTTGCTCCACCTAGCATCAACTCATGTACAGGGAAACATTACAACAATTCACAGATTGACATACACAAAACCAACTTGTGAGTTGATCATAAAGTTCTAGTTTAAGAGAAACTTGGTCTAATTCATGAAATCATAAATTTGGACTAACTTGGTAAAATGGGTCATATTGAAAACACAACAAAATAGTGAGGTGTGATAGTGGAGGCAAGAGAGTTAAGTTAGTTTTCGTTTCCTTTTTTCCTTTTCTTTTTCTTTTTTCCCTTTAAATAATAGTAATTAAAGAAAACTTGAGACCATACTTTTTTTAAAATAAGTTTATGAATAGATTAAAAGAAACCATTAGATTACCACCAAATTATTTATCAAAATACAAAATAAAAAACAAGCAAACCAAACTACATACCTTGGTTATTTTTGTTCTGTGGAATCAATATCATCACTTTGAGGAATTTGAAAATTCAACAAAGACTATTTTGAATCTGTAAAAATTGAAAAACTATAATAGCATCCAATATATATATATAAGCAAAGCAAACTCCATACCTTGGTTATCTCTGCTTTTGTATTCACAATCATTTTTATATAATCAAGATCATCACTTTGTGGAATTTGAAAATTCAACAAAGACTATTCTGATTCCGTAAAAATTGAAACACTATAATAGCATCCAATCAATTAAAATAAATATGTTATGGATGACAAATCTTGTTTACATATATATAAACAAACAAAAGAAAGGAACAATAATTTTTTTAAGCTTCAAATTTCCTCTAACTTATTATCTGCAGTAGTTTTCTTATTTCCATTTTTAAATATGCATGTACATATATCTATAAAATAAATTAAAAAAACGAAAAACTTATAAAGCAAAAAAATAACTAAAAGAATAAGAAAAAAAGAGATGACCGTTGCTCTAGAAATAACTATATAGAAACATGGGTGTTGTTATAGAAAAATAAAACTATATTAATAAAAACCTAAACCAGTCAGTAAAATGGAGGAGGTGATATAATTCTATTAACATGGAAAGTATAAACCTCGTATTTTCATTTACTTGCATTTAAAAGCTTAAATAAACCGATTTTTTATATTATCTTATTTTATTTTTAATAATTTCACAAGATTAGCAAAAATGTATCCTAATAAATGTGTTTTTTAGTCAAATTTTTACTTTAAATTAAATTTGAAGTAGGTCAAATTGGAAGAAAATAGATGCATATTAGCTTCTCAATCCAACATCATATTATAATTATTGTCGTTGTTAATAATTCCCCTTGTATGAGGCTAATTTGAATATATTAACAATGGGTTTTGACCAAGTTTTTTATCAAACACAATAAATTAAGTTAGTAATCTTATAATTGAGTGTCATAATTAAAATATAAATAATTTAGAAACATATCTCCCATTAGCAAATGGCCAGTTATATAGGTTGATCTGGCATTCTTTAATGTTATATTATATCTCTAAACAAGTTTTTTAAAGTCATCCATTTATATCTCATGCTTCCACCATCATAAAATTTTGCCGTACTTAAGATAAAATTTATAAAAAAAATATAATTTATTTTTACTTTTTCCAAAGTTGAAAACAAATAAAACTATAAGAAATTTTCTACCATCAATTCAATATATGCAAAAGAAAATTGTAGTATAATTAAAAAGATTCACCATAAGAAAGTTTGGGAGACAAAGTCAATTACGCTTCTTACATTTCCAGCTTGTCAAAGAGAAAGATATGTGAGGCTCATAACCCTCCTGCAAAAAAATAGTTCAAAGAAGAATGATAAAAGATTCATCAAAGCTCAAAAAACAAATATTTGAAAGTGCTCTGTCATTTTAACCGTGTATTCTGAAACCAAACTTTGATTTGATTTGATTTCAGCATTAGATAAAATCAGTCATTCCAAGCATAGCTATAGAAACTTTGGAAACTTATAATATATTAATATGGCTTCTCCTTCTTTAGGTGTACATGACGTCATTGATTCTCCATTATCGAACAGTGCTTGTTCATTCTTGCATTACATTTCATCATCACTTAATCTTTAAGATCTCTCGTGAATAATTTCTATCGGAAACCCAAACATATCTTAATTATTTCTTAAAAACAATTTGAAACCCTCTCTAAAATTTTATCCTTTGTATTATTTAAATACCAAGAACTAGAAACTTTTCTTCTATTCTCTCATTTGTGATCTAAGAGATCCTAAATCTAAATAGTTGTACATCTAAATCTTAAGCTCTAGAACCATAATAATCCCATAAAGATTCAACCAAGTTAAAATCCACATGCCAATATCTTACCCAGATTCTTCATCTATCAGGCTTTAAACATTTCCATGGCAAAGTTGGATCTACTTTAAGGCTTCTTCCAGCAGTAGATTTGAAGAAAAACATGAAAAAGGAAATATCTAACCCAGATTCTTTCTTCCACCTATCATATTTGAAACATTTTCCATCGCAAGGTTGATCTTTACTTTAGCTTTCTCATAAAGCTTGAAGAAAAAATGAAACAGGTAATAGCTGTACTAAGTCATCTATCATCATTTGAAAATTCTTCATGGCAAGGTTGATTCCCACTTAGCTTTCTCAGCAGTAAATTTAGCTTAAGAAAAAAAGAAGAAAAAAGAAAGGAAAACTCACCCCAATTTTTATCTATCACACTAACATTTCCATGGCAAAAGTTGCTCTATTTAGGGCTTCCTTTCAAATAATATAAGAAAATATGAAATGAAAAACAAATATTTATTGAGGCATGATCGTTAAACTTACCATATGAAATTTTAAAGAATCTGAAGTATCCTACAAAATTAGGCTCAGAAAATGAATGAGAGAAGCTAAGTGTCTTTATATACTTTAGAGAATTTTGATTTCATGATGATTTTTTTCCTTGACTTATAAATTAGCCTGTCAAGCAATCTTGATAAAAATGGTATCATGTGTCTATCAAGATAAGCTTATTATATGTCAATATTGTTTTCTCCAACTTAATATCTCACATGGCAATATCTAAAGGCTCAAATGCTGTTGTTTCTAGTTTTAAATAGCTACAATGACTAATATCAGTATAAGTAAAGAAACATCTGTCAATAAATGTTCTTTTTCTTGTAGTGGCAATTTCACTCTCAAAATCACTGCCCTACTCTTAGGTAGTCCATTCCTATGTCATTCAGAGGGATCCTGAACTGCAGCACCTAATACACTTTCTAGGTATAGAACACCGATATCTCGTAATAACTCATTATAAAGAGCAGCATCAATTAAATCACCCGCTTTATACCCTAAAAACATCATTTAATAATACAAAACAATCATCCAAACACCAAACTCCTTCTGAGGGTTTGCCTTCTTCCAATAACCTGATCCAGTAAAAGACAATGACTAGTTGATCAAACAAATTCATTGAAATTGTAATCACATTGAATAAACTGGATTTTAGAAAAATTTCCAAATTCCACTTAAGTTCAGACATAAATGAAGCTTTGATATAGAATGATTTCAACCTGATCGACTACTCTAATCCCAAAAGAAAGAAAACTAAATCTAGAAGAAAAATAAAATGAAAATAAAATAAAAATATGTACAAAAGAGACTTCAAACATCCCAAAGCTAAAACTATCATACGTCACCCAATCTTAGGAGTCACTGATAGGCATTAATCATTGGGCCCTAAAAACAAGGCGAAAAACAAGGACTTCAAAATGCCCAAAATTTCTGCCCTAGTCATGGCCAATGTCGTGACATTGCAGCCATGATGTCGTGGCTCATCTTCTGGTGTCGTGAATTTGAATGTTGACATTGTGATTGATGTTGCGACATTGCTCCTTGCATGTTGGTACAATATCGTGACTCTGGTTGTCAATGTCGCGACATTGGATGTTGATGTCGCAAACACTCTCGGCGTCGACATTGATACATACGCTATTATCACACTTCAATGTCATGACATTGGTCAGCTAATGTCTCAACTTTGACTACTCTTATTGATGTCGTGACATTGATTGTTTGTTCTGATGTCGCCATGACGTTCGACAGCCACCGCCGATGTCACGACATTTCAACTTTTCTTCCCACTTCACCAATATTGCAACTTTGTACTTTGATGTCGCGGTTATTGTAATCGTTTCGCTGCCTTCAACTAGTGCCGCGACATTGAAGCTGATGCAGTGACTCTATGTGATGTTGCGATACTTTAGCCGATGTCACGCATATCAGTTTCTAATCACCTTCCTCAGTGTTTTCTGCTGATTTTGCTTTTCACTAAATTTCGCAAACACAAATTTGACAAGACTTCATAATTCTTTGCACTAAATTGAACTTTCTTTGAGCCTTAAATACATTAAAAATTGGTTAAAATATATGAGTTTTAGACTCATCATCGCATGCCATCGGATCACCTTTTTGCAAGTTCACATTATGCTGTTACGCAGCGTTTCATATCAAGGTAGCAACACTGATGTCGTTTATGGGAACTCGAACAAAAATTCATCTACACTCCGTGAGGGCTGAGCCAATTGATTATCTTGCAGCCTCCTGGTCACCTAGAGCTTTACCGATTCCCCCTCCCACATTTGATTCGTCCAAGGCAACCGCAATGTCAGCAATCCGATGATCTAATCGCTAGAGGATCAATTCCTTTATTGGCGTCAGAACATGGAGAGGAAACAGGAGGAGCAAGCAAGACAGATGAAGGAGTTGCAGGGTCATGCTGAATGCTTACAGCAAGAGAATGACCAGTTGCGGGCCCAAATAGAAAAAAGTCGTAATCTTAAAATAGATGTATGAGAGAGAGATCGAGCTATGCATCCCATCGCTCGCAATAGAGGGAAGGAGCCCATTATCCCTGACGATGTCGATACCCCAGCAGACGATGAGTTGTCCTTGGGCAGTTCCCCATCTTTGAGTCTCTCATGAGCAAAGAATGCTCGAGAGAGCACAAAGGCCAAATCACATAATAAGCCTTCGCATCGCCCTGCCTTTAGTGATGTTGTTAGTGGCGCATCCCATGGGACAAAGATAAAGGCAAGCAAGAGGCAGAACCAGCTAATTCAAGCCCCTGGGAACGTGTCGGTATTACCCAATGGTATTCCAATATTTCCCGCAGGCATGATGCCACTAATGTCGCTTATACATCCTGTATTTGGTACAGGGCCCACATTCTATATGACACCTGCCACCTTAATTCGGAGACCCGATGACATGCTCTCTTCGCCCCTAGGGTAACACATTCTTGATTATGAGCCACCTCGAGGGTTTCATACCAACCTTCACCACGTTCAATGGCTTGATTGACCCTTATGATCATATGCTCCATTATAATCTGGCATGATACTAAGTGCCAACAACGACCGATGGTTGTGCAAAGTATTCACGACTAGTTTGCGGGGGGGCCTACGCTAGCTTGGTTTCACAAGCTCCCGCGTAATTTAATAAATTCGTTCAATGAACTATGGGCCACATTCATATCATAATATCTTTGCTCGGTGCGACAAAAGAGGAACATTAGCTCTTTGCAAACTATTCTAAAGCAGGAAAGGGAGTCTATTCGTGATTTCACTAGGAGGTTTGGGCAAGTCGTTCAGCAGATAGAATCATATATCATGGATGTGGTCTTCCAAAACTTTAGGATAAGTCAGTCATCTACTCCTTTCTTCTAAATGCTCATTTTTGTAATCTGCTAGCTACAGAATGAAGAATTAGTGGCTGATAGGTACTCAATGATGGAGGACAATATCTGTGCAACAACCCATATTGTCATGATTAAAAACCAGCCGGACGAGAGAAATAAGTCGCTTAGGAAGAAGCCGTCCTAATCCATGGAAGGTAAGAGCAGAGACTAAAAGTGATCCCGTGATTAGTCACAGAAATAAAAAAGAGCTCCCGCAATTCACCCCTTAAACATCTCGTATGAGAGGCTATTACCCATCATTTGTGACTTGCCAGAATTTAAATGGCATGCATCGATCCAAACAGATCCCTTCCAAAGAAACAAATCTTTACAGTGCAATTATCATAGAGATCTTGGGCATGAGACCGATATGTGCCAAAGCCTAAAGTTCTTGGAGAAAAAGCTTATCAACGCTAGACACCTTAGGAGGTAGATTAGAGAAATTGACCACGAGGTAGAATTAGGGTAAGCTGCGGACATAATTACAGTTAGCGCGGTAGTCTCACCAGAATCCAGACCAACCATAAACTATATACTGGGCAGCCCGTCTAACGACCAATATCAGTCGAAGTGCCAACAAAAGAAGCTCTTGAGAGCTGCCATAGTTAAGGTCCGGGTAAATTTTATCCATGCCGAAGGCGGACATGAAGAAACCAAGCCAATAAATGTCCCCATATCCTTCCCTTATGTCAACCTGAATAGGATTATTGTGCCCCACTATGATGCACTAGTATTCACCCTCTGTATTAATGATTTTAATGTGCACAGGGTACTAGTAGATCCTAGTCGTGCGGCAAACTTGTTGCAACTCCTAGCCTTCAAGTAGATGAAGCTTTCCTTAGGTGTACTGAACTCAACTAGGTGAATCCTCTCTAGTTTTAATGGTGCAACTACCATAACACTAGGAGATATACTACTGTGTGCAAGTTTCGGGGTCATTCACTCAACAAGTTTTGTTCTTAGTCACAAGACTCGGGGGCTTTACAATCTAATGGGTCAGGCCTGGCTGCACCAATGAAAGCCATCCTCTCGCCTACCACCAACAGTCGCTTATTTTACTAATGTTGGGTAAGTCGACCTTAAGTAGTCGGGCTTATCGGTGATTTGATATGTTATCAACTATCTATATGAGAACAGAGATGGGAGAAAACTCTGACAATCCTCCCCTCGAAGATCAAACCGTCACGTAGCAATCACAATTCGTTGCCTAGATCAAGGTGGAAGAGAAGGATTCATTGGTTGTGGATCCCTAAGAAAAAGTAGCGTTGGACGAGCCAAAAAAGGTCACGTGCATCAGTTCACTCCTATCTAATGAAGAAAGGGAACAATTACAACTCGTATTGTCAAATAATATAAATGTATTCGCTTTGAGCCACTCAGATATGGTTGGAATTAATCCAACAATGGCCTCTCATAAACTGAATGTTATTCCAGCAGCCAAACTGGTAAGATAGAAAGTGAGGCGTTTCCACTCGACCCGCCATCAGATTATTTAGACGGAAGTAGACAACTTATTGAGAGCAGGTTTCATTGGAGAATTGAAGTACCCCAAATGGCTAGCCAACATGGTGGTGGTTCCAAAGAAAGGAAGTAAGTGGCGAGTATGCGTAGATTACACTAACCTCAACAAAGCATGCCCAAAAGATAGCTTCACCTTGCCACATATAGATCAAATCGTTGATGTCGTAGCCGGGCACAAAACACTGTCATTTCTAGACACTTTCTCTAGATGTCATTAGATTCCTATGCACCCACCTGACGTAGAGAAAACAGCCTTTATTACACCACACGGGTTATATTGCTACAATGTGATGCCTTTTGGCTTGAAGAATGACAGGGCGACTTATCAAAGGTTAATAACTAAGATATTTCGACCACGATTGGGAGAAACCATGGAGGTCTATATCAATGATATGCTTGTAAAGTCCATAAAGCACTTCGATCACACCCAATATCAACAGTCTCGCTGTCTCGTATATAACAAGTCAACGTTTAACTGCAACGTGTACAAGTCGGCAAATTTATAGGCTTTATGGTAACGTAGAAAGGAATAAAGGTCAATCCTATTCAACCTGGGGGCAGATAGCTGATTTCAAATTTTTACTTTAGAGGCAAGGAGTTCAGCACCCACCGTCACTGCGCTGTCAACTTCAGATCTGCCACATCCGAAAACAAAACTTTTTATCACCATATATCATGGTGTTGCCCGCTGAATGAGGAATGCGATTGCTTTGGTGAGTCAACAAAACAAACAATATTCATCAAAACACTGAATAGTCTAAAAGTGTGCAACACTTATCTTTACCGCACTTAGTCAGTGGCACCTGTTCGCAAAGAATTAAAACGAAAACAAGATCATATCATACAACGGTCCACATAAGAAACCTGACATCCTGAAAAGTAGTATTTAGCCTCTCAAACAGCGAAGAAAGCTTCACTTTCTACTTCCAAGTACACTATTACTATAGGTCACTAATCTCCTTATACAACCACATAACTAATGTGTCCCATCTTATCACAATATTCATCGAACAAACATTGAGCTATGAAGATTCAAAGATAAACCTTGCCTAGCATTAAAAGGGCAAATATTAGTAGATTTTTTAGTAGAACTACTCCAACCAGATATGGATCGAGGGTCGTTAATGTGGACTTTAATGTTGACTACGCTTCACTAAATGAGCTGAGTCACTTTAACTCTGTTCTGAATCAGAGAAAGGATAGACAAATACATAACAGAGACTTCTTAATGTCGACAATGAGATTTGAATATACAACTAGGTTTAACAACCTGTTGTTATATCTTAAAACTCATCATACATGTGGGATCAACGTGAGGCTGTGTTCAGAATGAGTCTAAATGCAATATTCAACTGAACGTGAATCCAAGATATGGTCCAAGTCACGGCGAGTCAACAAAGGAGTGTCCACAGTCAGCTTCTCGAGAGACCTTAAGGATCACGATAAGGCGCACGCCATGTGCTTAGCGGCCGATTTATCCTGGGCCAGGAAACAATAACTTTCTATTCATATACTAGCTATCACACCACACAACAAAATCCAGATGAAATAAGATGTTTTCTTATCATCTCTTATAATAATAACACAAGTTTCCAAGAGATTTCATAACAACAACATGATTTAGTTCCACATACTCCACATATAACGTAGTTAGGTCTTCCAGAAATCAAAACTAGCACATGTGGAAGTAAAATATAGGCGATTCAGACAATATATTTAGAATGGAATGTTATGCATCTTAAAGTATTATCAGTAAAGTTTTCTTTGAAGTATTTTCTTTCAATTTTCATAACTGCATTCATTCAAAAGACCAAACGTGGCTCCTAACCTGTTGGCACTTTCAAAAGACCAAACGTGACTCTGTAGCTCCTGGCACTCTTCCAAAAGCACCAAAGCGTGGTTCTAGCTACCATCATCCTAGCTCACCGGCCACTTTAAAAAGACCAGACGTGGCTCCTAACCTGTTGGCACTTTCAAAAGACTAGATGTGGCTCCTAGCCTGCTAGCACATGCCTAAAGCACAACAATGGCTCTTAGCTCATCTTGTTATATCAAAGCCCATAAATGATGCCTTACCCATCGCCTACGTATAACCCTACGCCTCATCTCTTAGAAAATCTAACGTTGATATCCGTGAAGCGATCAACCTAGTCAAGATTCGTGGAAGGGAGTTATGAAATAAAAGGAATAAATTGCATAAGTAAACCAAAAATCATATTTCATAAATACACCAATAGCTTCAATAACTCCACAAAAATACATATATGTTATGGTACAACAAAAGGGCGGAGGTTCTAGAGGGGGAACTTAAGGCGTTCTATAAAGTCCTCAATATGAGCTTCCTCCTGTGTTCCTTTTGCCTTCTCTCATGATTCTGCTCGCCCACTCGCTGCCAGGTCTAATGTAATAGGAGCCGGTGAACTCAGTTCATAAAGAACTCTAGAAGGAGTGGGCCGGAGGAATCCGACATGTCATCTGGAACTTTTGGTTGATCACCATAGATGTTGTGTTTGAACAAGCAACATCCGTAGCCATAGGCAAAAATCAGCTCCAAGGCCTTCGAGTAGTCCTTCTCCATAGCCTTTTTATCCTTGCTTGTTTGAGAGTGGAGAGAAGACACTTCATCCTTAGCAACCCTGATCTCCAACAAGAGTGAAGTTCATTCAACCACCATGCGGGCAGCCTCATCCTCAGTCTTGCGGCTAAGCTCCTCCACAACCTCCAAGGCATCTTAAACCCTAGCCAGTTATGTCCTCCCCGTGCCTTCGCTCTGCCTCCACCGTAATTTAGAGCTTGTCCAGCGAGTCAGGCTCTTTCTTTAGCTTTCTATCCTCTCCTTCCACACACCTACACTGTAATACCCTAAATTTAAGCGTTTTTACTTGGATTTATTTAATATAAATTCTTCCCTAATTATATATATTTATGTTGACCCTAAGTATTTATTTTTAGGTCTTAATAATTATTTTTGGCCATATAAATTATGTAGATAATTATTTTAATAGTTATATATTAATATGTTGAACAAAGTAAATACTTAAATATATGCCTAATTACACTTTAATTAAGTTTTTTAATTATAGTTTAACTCAAATTAAATTGTAATTAGGGACTTAATCGGAGTTGATTAACATAATGAAGGGATTTAAAGGTAAATTGGGAAGTTGCCAAACATCCATCTCTTCATGTTGTTCTCTTCTTTTCCTTCCTCCAATACAGCCACCTTCTCATCCCAAATGACTACATCTTGTTTCACACTCATCAAAAGATCCACCTCACGCTACCCATCTTTCACTCACTCCTTGACTCATCGAAAACGCCGAATCGCCGAACCCACCCCCGCCTCTTTTCTCTCTCTCTCTTAACTCACCCTGGGCCGCGCTTCCGCCACCTCCGCCCCAAACCGACACCGACCGAACTCCGCCCCCCAAAAACTTAAGGATCCACCCTTGATCGACGATCCAAGATCGTTTTGCCGGCGAACGAAGGGTGGAGCTCTCGCCGGAGTTGGGGACTGTCGGGGCCGATTCCGGCCACTCCGGTGGTCCTCTGACGAAAACGATCACATCTTTGGGTCCTCGAGCTGGGTCGCGGTGTCCTAGAATCAAATCTCGCAACCCTCAATTTTCCGCCACCGCCGGGCGGCGGTGGAGGACCTCGGCAGCCGCGCCCAGACGTAACGCCGGCCCCGCTCCAGGGGTTCCGACTTGCAGATCGCCAGATTCGAGCTTCGGTAAAGCATCTATACCCTAAAACGTGTGTGAACTCTAATCGTGTATTTGTCCGATAATCGATTTTAATTGTTCAATAATGAATGTTGAATATGTCCACTGTATTTCGGACTACGTTGAATTAGTTACTGGTATTGTATGATCCGAAGTAGTTAATAAGATTGATTTATATTGCGAATACAAATTGTTGATTTGATTGGATTTGGGACGTAGTCTGTGCAATAAAATTTTAATGTGTGGTCCTACGATATTTGATTTATCGTGTATATTGAAATGTTATTATTTAGCGTGTTCCGACTTATTTTAATAAGGAGTTAAGTCCACTTTTAGGAGGTTCATTCGAATTTTCGTAGAATTTAAATGTGCTTTTATATCGGTTCAAATTTCGTGGAATTGTCTAATGAAGTCCGAGTTGCTTAAACCTCAACTTGATATTGATTATGTCTTCTATTATAGATTGTCCTACAATGACGCTGTAAGGGTACGAAGGTAGGTTGGCTCGAGACACCATTCTTCTCATGGAGTTAATATCATATAGTTTATAACACACCATCTTCATGAAATGCATAACATTTATGGCATTAAGCTACACTCCGTCATCACGACATGATTATTACTACTGAAATGTTATTACTATGGTAATTAAATTATAATTGTTAAGGAAGTAGAAACCCGCATATGAGATCGTTATAATGATGGACGGAGCGTGGTATTGTAATCAGAATGATTGTAATAATAGAATCATAGTGGTATTATACCACCCGAAGGTTGCGACGATCGCGCAGGCGCACCGTGTTGATCAGGATTATGTTACAGGTTTATGATTATGGACATGAGTTCCCCGGTCGAGCATTTTCTGGGATGCTTCGAGGTAAAGGTCCCCGGGTTACGTTACTCCTACACACAAGGATTATAATATGTTAGTTGCTGGAGGTAAGGACCCTGGTTGAGCATTCTCTCGGGGCGCCAGTTATAGGTTATTGGATTGAGTGTCGACTGGAGTTAAGGACCCTGGTCGAGCATTCTCTGTGGCGCCCGGCCTCATTGATTTGCAAGAGAGCCGTAGGCTTATAGTATTGGAACATAGGGTCCTACTAATGTCTCGATTGATGGATAATCAGGTTATGACATGAACTATGTCAGGTGTGCGTATACATGATTATGTGAATTTCCTTATTAATATAATTTTCATTACCATGTTTATATTATGAATCACTATAAGTATGTATAACATTTTGTGGTTGTGGATATGGTATGAATTATGTGATATAGATCACTCGAGACTGACAGCCTCAATTTATTTTTCTCGTGTAATCACAACCCTTCTTCTTCGTATCCTTGATAAACTCCATTTAATCTTCCTTCACCGCTGCTATATGTACTATTATGATATTATTAATCTTTGTCTATTTAATCTAGTGTCACCGTTAAGATTGAATATTTCGTGATATTTTGTAATTTAAATAATTCTGTTTATTTTTGTGTATGATGACGGTGTGTGTGGGATCAAGATTTCATCTCTCCCTATTGATGTTTGGCATCTGAGCATATTATATAGGTAGGTTGACATATTGTCAGGTGACCGCATGATAGTTGGTATAAGTATTTCATTAGGGCTTACTACTTGCTTCCTCGTGGCTTTATGCCTTCCCATTCCCTAGCGCCATTGCGATCCCCAGAGTTTGGTCTCTACAACAATCTTCTCAGCACAGTTCCTTATCCTCCCGCCTCCCAATGCTTAGACCTAGCTTGGCCTCTCACCAAAAAGTATCGTCTATGGTGTTTGGAACCATCACCAAGCGATAAGTCAGAGCTTCTCAAGATCTTCTAGCCTAAGGAGAAGCTCCCTATGCTGGCGCCTCATGTTCTGAATAGTAGTGACAGCCTATAAAAGAAGAAGTGTTAGGAGAAAATTACAACATAAAGCCCACGCTCAAACATTAGAAGTTTAGCCATACTAGCTCAACCGTCTCGTCAAAGTCGTGGCTACGAATATACATCCCTTCTTCAGCCACATGTTGGTAGGATTTCTTATCCATATAGCTAGGGAAGGGGATTGAATACTCCTCAACACGAGCCACCACCGATATTCGAAGGTTATTGGGGTGGAGTTTGCACATGTGTGCGAAAGAAGAGTTCCTCTTGTTAAAAGGATTACAGTGGTTAATAATTGACCGAGTAGTATCTAGACCAAGAGTCGATGTGTCTACCGAAGGATAGGCCCACTCCATCAGCTTAACATACAAGCCCAGCACTAGCCTATCATGTAGCCTTGCCTTGTGTGCGCCTGAAGTTGCAGGACTAGATCGTCTAGCCGGGAGCAGTGGACCAACATCTGTCTCTACTGAGGGAGCCCCGCTTACAACTTGATTAGTGTTAGGAGGTCCTCTGACTTAAGCCTTATCCTCCAGTGATGCACAAGCCTCCCTGGAAGCATCTTGGGTGGCACCCTCC
Organism: Tetrastigma voinierianum; assembly: GCA_016808115.1. Taxonomy (NCBI): domain Eukaryota; kingdom Viridiplantae; phylum Streptophyta; class Magnoliopsida; order Vitales; family Vitaceae; genus Tetrastigma; species Tetrastigma voinierianum. The sequence continues at coordinate 225,298 of JAEQBH010001393.1, forward strand.
AAAGCCAGTAGGGCATCAGAGGCTCGTTCTGGAGAGTCCACAAATATTACTGTCGAACCCTTCTAAGCCTCTCCATCTGGACCTGACCTATATTTTGGGCGCTTGCCGCCTGGAACTTTAGATCCGGGGATAGTTTCCCCTTTAGTGCTCGCGGGCCGCTTATGCATCCACGCGGCAAATCCAGCAGTGAGACTAGAGATATCATCCTCCATCTCCTCAACCGACTCATTGGAAATTGGATCCACCAAGTCCACAAAGCCTTCTAATCCTGTGTCGATAGCCTTTACCTGCCCAACCTTCTTCCTCCTCTTTCCCTTCTTCTTTTCGATGCCTGAGGGGTAGGCTTTGGATCTTGTACAACTGAAGATGATTGATCAGGCCGAACAAAGCTAACCAAGGCCCCTTGAGCGACCTCATATTGAGGCTTCCTTCTTGAGAGGACTCGCTTGTGAAGAGCTACTCAGCACTGACTTAAGGTGGGCTTAGAACAAATGTTTACCCTTAGTAAGTTCTTCCTGCAACCTTACCGAGATGATAGTGGGACTACATGTGAAGGAAAAGGGGATGACGCCTAACCCCTTTCGCTTTAGTCTTAAGGGAGTCTGGGAGCCCAGTTAAAAAATGCAATCAGGGGTTATAGACCGACATAGATAGGCGTCCCCTAATCCCAAGCTTCAAAGTGTAAATAAAACAAATCTCTACCAGGGAAATATCTAGCTGGTAGAAAGCGAAGTACACTACAACCTATTAGAATCAAGGATCGTTGGATGTATAAGTGCAAGAGGTGCCTCTAGTAAAGTGCGTAAACCGTCACACTAAAGACGGATGGGAAGTAAGGTCTAACGTAAACGCTTCTGAAAGTGAAGTAGACGGCATTATCTGCCCCTCCTATGGTTAGGATAGCAACACTTTCTGACACCTCTAGTCTAATGACGGTAGGAACTTGACTGAAGGACCTTAACTCCTCTATAAACAGAGTAGCGACTAGGCTCTTACAGTGGGCATTTCCTAAGGGGTCTCCCTCTTACGCCCAGCCTGACTGGTAGAAGCCTCTTTGTGACCCCTCATCATTCTACAAGCAAGCAAACATAAAAAGGGGATCAAATTGAGGCCCATTAAGCAATAAATACGACAGAACCCTCAAAAGACACAAGAAATCCCCCTCTAAAGGTTTAACAACCCAAACCAAAAACCTTCGCGGAACCTAATGGGATGTCTCTAAACCTAGAAATCCCTTACACACAACTTGGAGCATCATCACCACAACCCCACCTGTGAATGATGTTCACACCCTCAGAAAGAAACAAAAACTTTCTAATCCAAAACCACTCAACAAACAAAGCCACAAAAAAAAAAATAAATAAATAAAGTAAAGAAGGCAATACAAACAAAAAACTCACTGGAAAAGTGAAAGTTGTCGAGGGATCTCTGATAATTCCTATGAAAGAAAGGTTTTCCAAGGCATAGGGGAAAGGAAATTGCAAAAGGCAAAGATTTTTATGAAATCATAAAAAAGGCAGCACTTGGAGCCTAACCCCTATATATATAGGGGCAAAACATTAACGATCGCATTAAATGTGTTGTCAGAAGAGCATGCGCCGCAGATATATAGGGAAACGTGCACTTCCCACACGCTTTGTATCCAAACGCACTTTCCACCTCCCACAGCCCAAGGTATGCATCACCCTCCCAATCCTTTCAACTTTCAACACCCAAGGTAATAAAGCATGGTATTTTCCCCTAACTGAAAAAGCACGAAATTCCAACCAGGGAAAAGGAGGGCATTGTGAGCGTCATAATCTTTAGACCCACTACTCAACGGGCCTCAATGGGCTCAAGGCCCGCTTTGCTAGAGTTATGAAATGGCCCAAGCCCACTTACCGTATTAAAACTAGGGGGCACTACCTAGACGAGAGAATCCTAAAGCTCGATTGTCTTCATATAGACTAGCTCCAAGGCGGCTCGTCTAGGATTTCGTGTCCCCCAACTGGCCATCCTACCGCATATGAGAAGTTCTCTATGGATAAATACGTGGATGTGGAAAATACGAAAAGTTATGATGACAATGAATTTCCCGCCTCATAAATCTCTTATTTCTTGAAAGATTAATCCTTGATAGGGAATGAGAGATTTTATCCCTAAAATTAAGAGATTTTATCCCCAAAATTAAGAGGAGATTTGTGAACCATGCCCTATAAATTGGGAAGACCTCCCACGTGGTAAAAAAAATTCGAACTGGGAGAATTCTCTACTTCTTCTTCTCCATCTTTTGCTGACTTAATCATCGGAGTGCATGGCCGACACACCGCCGCTAGATCACCTTTTTTGTAGATTCATGTTGCATTACTAATGCTTAGAGGTTCCGACAATCAAGGTAACAACAGAGATGAGTATCAAATTTAGCAATCCTTATTTCATTTTCTTTTCACTTCTTTCGTAATCAAATGAAGAGTGTAATCATGGATTATTGAGTAGTATTGGACCATACCCACATGTGTCTAGGAACTTCATTGCACAAATGGATATCCAAACTATGCCATATAATCACAAATAATTTATCTAAGGCTTTTAGTTTTGTTTTCTTGTATTTTCTAATAATTATTTTTGTTAGGAAGCCTCACTCATCCACATCCATATTGTTATGATATTATTCATTTTGGGTCTAACTCTCTGAGCTATTTTGTTTTTTGTGTTTTTCCCAAAATGCCTCATACCACTAGATGTAGTCCATGTTTATATATTCATAAGCTTTCACTCCCAACTCCCCATGTAGTATTATTGTCACTTTGGAAAACACTCCTAACAATCCTCCCTTCGAACAAAGTTCCATAGAACTTTCACTCAAACCAGGATTTCCTTCATTACATTCGAGCAAACGCCTTAGGTGAAGCACCATCTACCAGAGAGGAAGGGGGGAGGGGGGGCACCACATCATTTTGTTCGGCTTCCACTCACACAGTTAAGCTTTAACTCATCTTTGATACCACTTGTTTGGAAACCTCATGGACCCTTTCCCTATCCACATTGGCATGACATAAAGATCTTCGTTAGTTCATATACCGATTGTATACCACCACTGATAAACACTTGGCTGGGTGATATTCATCAGTCCAGAGCACTTCAAGTAAAAGCTTCCACAACTGATCAGATCAGCTGGAGATCCCAAATTGCATGAGCAATAGGTCTTACATGTAAAGGAATCCACATTGGGCCTAAGCCCTTTACGTTTTGTTTTTGGGCTTTTCCCCCAAAATGTCTCATACTAATGGCATGTTATCCATGCTTATATACTCATAAGCCTTCCTATTCCTAACCGATGTGGGACATTGTGAGACTCATGGGTGCACACCCAACAATCCCCCCCTCGAACAAAGTTTCACCAAGTCTTCCCTCAAAGTAGGATTTCCCTCACTGCGTTCAAGCACATGCCTTATGTGAAGAACCATTTGCCAAGGCCATCACATCATTTTGTTCAGCTTCCACCCATACAGTTAAAGTTGAACCCGACTCTAATACCATTTGTTGGGAAGCCTCATGGACCTATTCCCATTCACAGTGGTATGATATTGTCAACTTTGGACCTAAGCCCTCATGGTTTTGTCTTTGAACTTTTATCCAAAAGGCCTCATACCAATTGGATGTAGTCCATGTTTAAATACTCACAAGTCTTCCCATTCTTAACCGATGTGTGGGATATTGTAAGACTTTAAGTCTATACTAACAATCTTCATTATTTTGTATGAGTCATTTGAAAATATATTATTAGGTTTTTTATAAATAGAATAAATAAATATAATAAATATTTTTTAATAGGGGAAAGACCATCCTTCGCTTTTTACTTATTAGATGTTTTTAATTAAATGAAACAATGTTTTTAACCAAACATGAACATATATAGATAAAACCTGAATTTATGCCTCTAAACCAATTATTATTTTTTACACATTTTAAATAAATGAAACAAATGTTTTCAACCATTAAAGCATTAACATATATAAATTAAAACCAACATACTATATGTGATTCACAATCAAATCCAAATTTAGATCATCTCAAAATATTTCAGATGACTTATTTGTGAAATGGCAACCATGTGTCTCATCATAATGGTAATTTATTTATTTTTGAATAGATTTTCTGATTTAATTAGTATTGTTAATGTCACTGTTGATTGGTGTGACCCATGATTGAATCCACTAAAAGTCATAAGGAATATAAAGTTAGCTGAGGATAATTTGCAGACTTCGAATCATTACCCATATATATAATGAAATTAAAGAAATAGCATTCAGTTGATCATGACCTCAATCATTGATAGGTTGAGTCTCTCCAAAACTATTATTACTAATAAAAATGAATTAAACACATTTACTAATGAAAGGTTGGAGCCAAAATAAAAACAAATTAAATTTTTTAGACTTAATTATAGAATTATTGGTTGGTGTTTGGTATTATTATATATGGGAAATAAATTAGAAATTTTATTCCATCTTAAATCATTTAATTTTTTATGCAAAAGAGTTAAAATAAATCAAATAGCTTAATTAGTATTATCAAATTTTTCTTCAAATTTCTTTATATTTTAAATCAAAATTTTTTAATAACAATTTATTATCCATTACTTAATCAAGCATATTTATGATTCAATTGACTTGTTTATTTAAAAATAAATTTAAAATGATTCAAATATGAATTAAACAAGTTATAATTAGGTTAATTAATAGGATTAATTCATATACAATCCAAATAATTTGATAACATGTAGATTGACCTAAAAACTACCTATTTATGAAATGAATTATGTAAGTCAATAATTAACTCAAACTTGATCATACTTGATCAAATCCCATAACAAATGTCTTACTCCTTTTCCTCTCATGCCCATCACACCTCAAATCTAGCCGCCTTAATTTGTAAGGGGATTGGAATTCAAAAGGTTTGTTTTATACTTAAAAACAAAAAGGTTTTGGTTGTATCTGAATGATTTTTTTTTTTAAATTTTTTTCATAAGTTCCTGAAAGAGGAAAAAGCTTAAGATTGAAGACCATGTTGCCTCTTACATAAACCCTTCCCTCGTGAACCCCTTATTGTTTTCTTACTAATCAGAAAGTTATTACTCAAGTTCAACTAAGCTCTCAATACCTCAAGATTAAAATTTTGAAATTATTGTTTATGGTTTCCCTTCAGCCTCCTTAAGAAACTATAAAAGAACCATCCATAACTTCTGGCTTCAACAACCTTCCAATTGAGCAGTTAGATAAAACAAAAGGAAGAAGAGACAGAACTAAAGATATGGATTCAGCCACGTCCCGGAGGCTGATTTCTCTAGCAGCAACTTTCTGCCTAATTCTGATGAATTTGGTCCCAGCAGCTAACTCCCAAACAGCTTATGAGGTTCTTGAAGGCTACAACTTCCCAGTTGGCCTTCTTCCCAAAGGGGTCAGAGCTACAGAAGCCTGACGCCACCACAGGTCAATTCCCGGCCTACTTCAACGATTAGCTGCAGCTTCCTAGCAAGCCTCTTATAATTGTAGCTCGCCCTGGCAAACCTATTATCAGTTGTTACATATCAAACGACAAGATAGCTAGCTTGGAAGGTATCAGTGTAAAGGTGATGTTTATGTGGATGGACATTAAAGAGATTATCAGGTCCGGTGAAACTCTTGATTTCTCGGTGGGGGTTGCGAAGACCGGGTTTCCGGTTAACTACTTTGAGGACTCTCCTCAATGTGGGTGTGGCCTGAACTGCGGCAGTAGGAAACTTGGAACAAAACCTTCTTCTTCGTCTTAGTAGGGGAATTGAATTGAGATAAGTGGCTTGTTTGAATTCTTTTGGGTGTTTATTATGATGAATTATTGTTGTTTTTTAGTCAATCTTTCGGATTTACAAATGTATATTCCCATGGATGATGGGAAAATTAAGAAAGAGAAAGTCCTATATCACCTTATTCCTAGCATATGCACCATGATCAAGGTGCAAAATACAATTATGTAAATAAGAATTTACATACTTTTCATCAATTCATTGTCTCTGCCATTTATGTATCAATTCCAAAAGTGGGATGTACTAGGGTTTGTGTTTTAATGATCAAGAATGAATATACTCATAATTATATCCATGGTTTTTGAGTGAAAAGACATTCTAATACAATCCAGGGACAGTATTGGTCTGTCTTGACGCCTTCTTTCTCTAGGAGTGAGTGTGTGTGTGTGTGTTTTCTTTTTTGGCTTGAAGTTAGTTTGGGCATTTGACTCATTGGCTATGTCTTAGGTCTCTTCATATTGCATCTCATAGAAAGCATTTTATGCTTCAGTTATGATTGATCAGACAAAGATGGTTTTAAGTGGGCTTTATAATACCAACATTTCTTTCCCGGAACATTGAAACCTGTCATATCATGGAGACATAAATTAAATCAGTATATCTATTTTTATGGCTATATTTCTATCTTGTACAGATAATAATCAGTAGATTATTTCTATATTTGTTTATGATTAATAAATCAATCTCTCTCCTTTTTTTCTAAGTCTATTAAAGCTTGTAAAACCAGTAGAAAATTTTAAGTTTAAATTTTAAAAAAAAATGAGGCAAAACTTCCCGGTAATTTACGGGAATAGTTCGGAAAAGTTAGGTTTTTCTAGATCTCCCGGATAGTGACAGTTTCACAGTTGGAATTATCTCGCGAAATCTAACTACTGTCGAATTTCATTAGATTAAAGGCAGGTTGGAATTTCACGTATTTTTAGAGCAAGGCGACATGGTGAATCATGTTGGGTGACACAAAGGCAAACCATGTGAGTGACAGCAGAAGCCATGTGTCACATTGCATAACAAGGCACACATGCATGTAGGACACATGGCAAATATGTGTGTGGCCTTTATAACAAGCCATGTGTCAACATGCATGGCACTTTTGAAGGCTATATATATGGGGTTCCAATTCAGTTTGTAGAGAGCAGCAAAAAGTGGGAAGAGGAAGGGAAAAGAGAAAGGGAGGAAAAGAAAAGAAAAAGGAAAGAAGAAAATAGAAGAATAAAGGGGAGGAAGAGAGGAAAAAGAAAGAGGAAAAGGAAGGAGTGTTGCGCGGTGAAACGGGACCGGACGACAAAGACAGGCTGCGCTACAAGAGTGGGTTTCCTCCTACTGCGGTTATTTTTAAGCCTAGGGACGTGTAATGGCCTACGGGTTTCGATCGGGTTTCCTTGTAATTTGTATGTTGTGTGGTTTTGTTTGTGATTGTGTGATGGTGGCCCGGTTTCATGGGGTTTTGGGACTATCAGCGAACATTATGTTAAGACGGCAAAATCCCGAGCAGAATGGCAAACAGGGGTGTGCCCAAATTTTCGCACACCCTTGTGAATTTGCCGCATCAACTTCGGACGACCATAATTTCCCATTCGAACTCCAATTTGCACGTTCTTAGACTCTATGGAAAGCTCGTTGAGTCTATAATTTAATATAATAAAGTTCTCAGCCAAAAAAGGGGCTAAACATTGAAATTTGGGTCATGGGCGATTGAATTATCCGTTAAAGTTGGAAGTTTGTTTGGAATCGGTTTGTATGAAATGCCCAGGAGTACAGCGTATGGCTGACGAGGGAGTGCGTGTTGGATGTTTTGTGTGGTATTTATAAAAATTGGACTTTCTGGACTAAGTCTAGATTATTTTCGAGCCCAAGCATGGCCGGATTTATGGCCGGGAATGGCTAATGTGTGTTATTGCCATAAATTGAATAACATGCTAAATATGTGAAATTATGTGATATATGTGTGATAAAGATGGAAATAATTATATATATGTGTGATAAAGATGGAAATAATTATATGCATTGGGTTATATGACTGACATACTATGTCTCAGCCTGGGAATATGAATTATGGCATTACTTGCCTAAGTAATGGTTGGAATTATGCTAATACATGCTTAAATGATGTGTTGAAATTAATGAACTAAATGATAGAAAGGATGTGGTGCATGCTAATGTGATGTACTGATTTGAATGTGTGGAATATTAACATGACTGCATGTATGTTGATGTTGAACTAAATATATGAAATGTTGTGAGCATTAGACATGAGTGTTCATAGCACACACATAGTGTACGGTGTAGAATGTCCATGTAGAGGTCTTCATACATTGGTCATGGGTTTGGGTGTAGTGGCACAAAATTGCATTGCATTAGTGATGCGGTAACACCGCATTACATGGAGTGTGTGTACATGGTATTGATTTAGTACTTGTGTTTGGTGCTTCATCGTGTGGCTGGGAATGAGGCAATTCCGATTGAGTTCCACAGTGTTAAATGAAAATGGAAAATGAATAGTTAATCGAGGCGTAGCAAGTGGGGATAGACACCCCCTCGGATGAAAAGCACGAAAGCACAGTTTAAACGGAGTGTATCCATCGGTGAAAGCCCCGAAAAATGTCGAGGAGGTGTAAGGGCTACAGGTGAGACCTGGAAAGTTATGTTGCCTAAAAAGACACGAAACGATTAAATAAATATCACATAGACTACGGGTTGTGAGATGGGAGTCGGGACTAACTCGGTATTGATTTCCTATTGGCACTTGCATTGGGTGGTGGATCGGAGGTTGACTCGATACATGGGGCATGTAGAGTGTCGTCTCATACATGCATGTAGTTTTTTTTTTTCATGATAAGACAACATGTATACACAGATTGGTTGTTGGTTTGAATATGAAATGATCATTTGCATGTGAACTTAGGTGGGGAGTAGCCCTTTTAGGATTTATCTCTATTGGGCGTTAGCTCACCCCGTCATAGGACCCCCCTTTCAAGTACAGGAAAGGTACAGGCAGACGGCACTCCTTAGAGAGGCCGAGATTATGAAGTGGGCCGGACTGTGGCCTTGATTGATGTTTTGTGAATATATTAGAACGAACTATTTTTAATATATGTTTTGTATTAAGAGTGATGTAATAACTCTTGGATCTATAGAAATGTATGGTTTTGTAATAGTATGGATGAGTATGGATGATGGGCCCTATTGGGTCATTTTACTCATGTATGGGCTTCATGATATGGGATACACAGGTCTCCGCAGGTTGACGGTGGTGAACGAGACCCCCGGGTTTTGGGGCGTCACAAAGCTCATATATTTATTAACTTTTGATGGCATCAATCGATTTTTATTTGTAAGTCACATACAAGTACTAATACAATGAATGACAAATTAAGCTTTGACGTGGGAGGTTTTGACAAATTAATTATAAGGATCTTGTAACGTTAACAAACAGGGGCCTAGTTAGAGGCATCCTTAAGTTATTATGGTGATTGTTGATGATTTCTGAAACTTTACTTTTGTTGCATTCTTTCAAAAGCAAAAAAAAAAAAAACTTTTGTTGCATTCTTGAAAAACAATAGAAGACTAACAAATTGTTCAGCGGAGGATAAGGTGCCTGAAATGCTTCAAGGTTTTAATATCTCACTTTATTGTGGAACTTTTTTTAGTCCTAAGATATTCCTGACGTTTATTACCGTATGTCACAGACTTAGTCTTGCTACTAAGCTCTCGTACTGCACTTAGACAATTTGCCCCTTAGATGTTACTAAGTCAACCATCTAATTGCCTAGCTTACTATGTTGAAAATTGATTTGGATGCTAAGAGAACACACAAGAGAACACTTGGAAGGAAAGAAACTCTATTGATGAAGAACTCTTTACAATATTTCTAAAGTTCTCAACTCTTGGTTGAGTTGAAATTAGTGTCTTAGTAAATGAGGAGTCTCCTCTGATAGCATCTTAGAATTCTACAGGGCAGCCGATTGGTTCATACAAATCATGAGAGTTCTAAAATACTCTACTATATACGAGTATAGACAAGACTACTATTGAAGACTCTAGATCACTCTCCCACATTCCATAGTCTTCCACATCCTTTCCATATCCTTCCACCTTCACGAAAAGGAGGGATGAGGAGGAGATATTCCATGTCCTTCCCACAACCTCCCAAATCCTTTCACATATGTGTGGACTTCTCCAGCATCTTCTAGAACCTTTCACACAGTTCTGGTCAAAGAAGTCTCCACAAGTCTCTAGAAGCTTCCCCTCCCTTATATAAGACATAGAGGGGCTCCATTATGTCCATGGTGGAATCCTTCCCCTATGATGGTGGGGCATGGAAAATGAGCCCGTGACACTCTCCCCCACCCATGCCATCGACAACCCCGTCGATACCTCGATATCGAACTGTTAGTTCCAATCCGCGAACTTACCCAACGCATCTTCTTGCTTCTAACTAGCCTTCTGCCTCGGTAGATCCTTCCACCAAACTAAGTACTCTTGCACAGGAGGGACCACGTGTCTCCTAATGACCCACTCAGCTAGGATAGTCTCCACCTCCTTCTCCTACAAGCTTACAGCCTGTTGCTAGTACCCATCTTTTTGAGGCTTGGAGTGTCGTCCTCTCTTCTTACCCAATAACTTCTCCTTGCCCTTAAGGATTCTATCCTCGTGTGGGCTGCCTACATCAGCTTGCTCCCCTACCTCGCTTCCTTGTGAGCTAGCCTTGGACATGACTTGGAAGGCACTTAAAATCTGCATCAAACCCAGGCGTGCCTCCTCCTCATCCTCCTTTTCGCTTTTCCTGATTAAGGCATTGAGTGCCTCCCTCTTAGGGCATTCCCTTTGCAAATGCGGACCATCAAATATGAAGCACTTAAACTTCAATGTAAACTCATGTTGCTTATCCTCTTGTCTTTGTCTCGATTGTAGGGTACTTGCCCTTCCCATACCGAGTAATACTAGGAACACCTTTTCTCCCCCACCCATGCTATGGCTATCCTCTAAGCCCTCATGAGTAAAGTATAACCGAGCCACTACTCCCTTGGTATTACGGATAGCTAACTCTTGCCTCCTTACTCATCGAGCTTCCATGTTTGTTGGGCATCACCCCTGGCTCCAACCTAGTGAGCCTTTTTCAGACCTTGTCTTGAAGAGCCATGAACTCCTTGTGTGACATTGCATGAAATGGTGAGCCTTGAATCCTCTCTTGAAGGTCCTCGATTTACCCCCCAGATCCCCCCATGGCCTTCTCAATGCATTGCTAAAAAAGGTCCACATCCCCCTTGGTGTCTGCCACACCCAACTCTAGCTTGGCAATCCATCCTTCAAAGCTAGAAATGGCATCACAAGACTCTTCCTTCCTGCAAAGGCCAGGGTCCCTACCTTGGTCTTGCTCAATAACATTCTCCACATGGGAGCCCACCATTGCTTCCTCTAGGCACACCCACGCGTTGCAACCAAGCTATGATACCAACTGTCACGGACTTAGTCTTTCCACTAAGATCCTGTTTGGCACTTAGACAACTTCCCCACTCAAGTTGCTAAGTCAGTCTTCCCATTGCCTAGCTTACTATATTAAGCGCCACTCGCGACTTGGATGCTAAGAGAACACACAATAGAACACTTGGAAGGAAAAGAAACTCTATTGATGAAAAACTCTTTACAATATTTTGGAAGCTCTCAACTCTTGGTTGGTTGGGGTGGTGTCTTGGCCAAATGAGGGCCTCCTCTATTTATAGGCACCTTAGGAATTCTCTAGAACCTTGATTGGTTCCTTACAAATCATGAGAGTTCTATAATACTCTACTATGTACAAGTATATACAAGACTACTATGGAAGACTCTAGATCACTCTCCCACATTCAATAGTCTTCCACATCCTTGCACATCCTTCCACACCCTTCCACATCCTTCCATATCCTTCCACACCCTTCCACACCCTTCCACACCCTTCCACATATGTGTAGATATCTCCAGTATCTTCTACATATGGACTTCTCATTATATTACTAGGACTTCCACCTGAAACTGGTCAAATAAGTCTCCATAAGTCTCTAGAAGCTTCCCCTCCCCAATATAAGGCATAGAGGGCTCCCTTATACCATGGTGGAATCTTCCCCTATGACGGTGGGAGCATGGAGGGAATGAGCATGTCACGTATCTCACTCATACCTCTTCCATTAGAAAAAGTCATAGATGGACTAACACCTTTTTAAACACCCGTTTAACATCCCACACATACGTGTCAGAGTTTCCATCTTGGTTGTGACTTTTTTTAAGGGAAGGACATGGACAGACTAAGCGTCGAGTATATTGAAACAAAGGTACGAGGTGAAGTGGAACATATGCGAAAATCTCAGAGGCATTTGTGCACCTTATCCCGATTATTTGCTCTAAAATTTAGATGGGGAAAAATGTTTTCCCATTGTAAATGTGGGCACATATCACTTTTGTGATATTAAAGGGATAAAACAGGGATTTTCAATTGCATAATTACTCCTTATATATACGTACGAATTGCAACATGATCGATCTTAAAATAACTTCGGAGGTGAGCTACCTGAGTATAAACAAGAGTTAGCTAGCTAGTCATCACAAAGTTATGGTTACGGATGCCCATCCAGCCCAATTTTCCCCTAATTTGAGAATTAGTTACCCCATATATTACCAATGAACAAGGATGGGATAGAACCATCATCAAAAGCTCAATATAAAGGTCTCAACCAAAATTAAACAAACCCTAGTGCCGGTCAAACCTTTTCTCTCATGCTCAACTCAAATTAAGATGTCCCTGTAGTAAAAAGTTACATAGAGAATTAACCTTTCTTTTCTAAACTAGATAAATGTTTAAGGATGTATATTACACGCCATTTATTCTTAGCTAAGTCTTTGTTAGCTTATTTATAAAGTTATTAACAATATTAAACAAACTTACAAAAGCATGCGTGCTCTTTGAAATTAATAATGTTTTCCCATGTCAGCCTTTATAAAGAATCTTTAAGAGAACCAACCAAAAACTTCAGGCTTCAAACAACCTTCCAGAGATGGGTTCAGCCACAACCAAAAGATTGATCCCTCTGGCAGCAACCCTGATCTGCCTAAGTACTCTAGCCAGCTCTTCCCTTTTTGACAACCGAACAGCATATGAGATTCTTGAGGACTACAACTTTCCAGTTGGTCTTCTTCCCAAAGGGGTCAAAGGCTATGACTTCAACATCACTACAGGTAAATTCTCAGCCTATTTCAATGATACCTGCAACTTCTCTCTTGAAAGCTCTTACCAATTGAAGTACCAGCCCACTATCAAAGGCTACATATCAAATAGCAAGCTATCTACCTTGGAGGGTGTTTATGTCTGGTTCATCTTCATTTGGGTGGAGATCGTAGAGATCCTCCGGTCCGGGGACGATCTCGTTTTTTCGTCGAACTTTGTCCTCTGTGTTTCCTATCGACTACTTTGTTGAGAGTCCTCAGTGTGGATGTGGCTTCCAGTGTGGTGATGGGCAAGTAAGGAAGCAAATGAGAAACAACCCTTTCATTTTCTCCTCTTGAAGACAGATTTTGTACTGGAAATCTAAGCCATCTGAATAAGTTTCAATAGTGAAGACTATGAATACTTTCAACATATATTGATGGAAGAGAAGTGGGAAGGAAGATGTAAACAAATTGATTTATTTGATTCACATATGTAAGTAATTTAGAAATTTGGTACTGCTTTTCTTTTGTTTGATTGTTAATAGTTGTAGTCCGGGGTCAAGTTGATTGAGAAGAAATTTGTTTATTTTTTAGATTGAGATAGGATAGGATGAGGTAATAGTTTAATTTAAATAAGAATAGAGGAACCTAATAAGTGAAATTTAATTAAATGTTGAGAAATGACAAATATAAATCTGTCCTTCCAAATATTAATGCATTAGAAAGTAGCTAGGTCCACACTTATGTCAGCTGGGTTAGGTCAATATCGTTAAACCTTATCTTTAGCTCTTCAAATATTAAGCATTAGAAGATATAATTAGGCCATCCCCAGTTCACACCTACTAAATTAGGTTTTCACCGATCTAAACTCGATCCAAATTAATAAACATTCAACTTGCATCCATGTTTGATCTAAGGTGCTCACATAAGAATTTTTATGATCATATTGATCAAGTTAATCAAGTATATATATATATATATATATAAATTCATCAAAATCAAATTAAGGTTAGATTAAGTTGGACTAAACTCATCCACATGGTGTTTTTAAAGAACTTCCATTTTTATGTACATGCATGCTAAAGTTACCCTTATCAGTAGATTGCATGTTGGAGTTACCTTTATCATTCAATATGCCATAATGTTTAGCATGTTGCATGCTAAACTCCAACATGCAATCGTCTCTACAATTCTCTACACGAAAAATAGAGACTTGTAGCCAAAAAAAAAAAAAAAACACTTGCTCTCCAAAGTTTGCACAAGTTGAGCCTCACACATGGAAGGCAATCTTTATTTAACTATTTTTTTATATTTCTTACCTTTTTGTATATTATATTTTGGGAAATTAGCATTAAAATCCTGAACTTTTATGATTTTTGCATTAAAATCCTGAACAAAAAGTTTACTTTTTAAATATAACAACTTTCATGAATTTTGTTTTTATATCCCAACAAAACTCCCAACTTATACCCTATCTAACGTGGCAAGACAAAACGACGTTGTTTGATGCTAGAACTACAATTAAAATGAAGTTTGAGATATAAAAACAAAAATCATGAAAGTTGCTATATTTAAAAAGTAAACTTTTTATTTAGGATTTAAATGCAAAAGTCATGAAAGTTTAGGATTTTAATACTAATTTTCCATGTAAAAAGAAAGTATAATTTTTCTTTCTTCAACATTGTAATTAAGGATCTATAAATAATAAAATCAATTGGGTGCAAGTCAAGCAAATCAACCTTGAAATTTCCTTTTGATCTTCATAATTTAAGAGCTAAAGCCCAAACCTTAGTGCGGGTTTGTTTAGCTTCACAAGGTGTTTGTGTGACGCCCCTAACCCGGCACCTAGTGTCAAGCGAGGGTGTCATTTTATTTTTTATTTTTATAAACGTATAACCTTTAAGCTTATTCATTCATATAATGTTAAACATTTGCAGTACTATATTATGTATGATTACAAAATATATACAAGCTCCATATATGGAAGTGTTCAACATTTACAATATTAAATTGTTCAAAATAAAACATATACAAAAATAGACGAAAGGTCTTTAGTGGGCTCCCTAAATGGTATACCAGCCTTGGTTGCGATGTGGAGTGTCCGGACTTCGTTTACGCTTCTCTTTGTACCTACACGGATGAAACACCCGTGTTCAGCTTTGCAGCTTAGTGGGGAATAAATAAATGGACAACCATAACCACCCGGATCATCACTTCATACATACATATGCATATACATCCCAACATATCATATCATTTAAACATGTATACATATCTCCTTATTTACTTATCATATCAAGTTACATTTCTTATCAACGTTCATATCCATTTCGTATGTCATATTCCAAGTCATTTGTTTATGTTTCATGCTTGCAGCCTTATAAGTGGATAAAAGGAAACTATAAAGGGCTTTGTCGTGTACTCTTCTATACGAAATAGTGATCTATAAGAGCAGAAAGTATTGTTATCATTATGCGAGACAATGACCATCTATATAAGGGCCCGAAGAATATTGCTATCATTATGCAGACAATGACCATCTATAAGGACCGAAGCTATTTGTAATGACCCAAACGGGGCGATTGGTCAGTATCTTTGCGAAATTATTTTCTAATAGGCATGCCCGTCCTATCCCTCTACCGGGTTCTAAGTAGACAATCCATGTGCATTTTATGTTAATTTTTATATCTCATATTCTCGAATAATTATTGTCATCCGGTAATCACATGCGATGTACAATCATTGTGGTATCTTTGCATTTTCATATCTCATTATATGCATGAACTATGGTTACCATGTATGCTTATGAGCTACTTACTATCATTCCAATTTCATCAAGCTATATATGGATGGATTATAGACTCAAAGAGTTTTCCATAAAGTCCAAGATCATCCAAAACGGAGTTTGGACGAAGAAATTATGATTATCCGAAGTTGAAGGCTTCCTATGAACAGTGACTACGAGCAGAACTAGCAGGGCCTACTGTTTTTCGTGATTTATGGACCTAATATGAGTTCTAATTTCATTAAGCTATATATGGATGGATTCTAGACTTAAAGGGATTTCCATATATTCCAAGAACATCTGAAACAGAATTCAGACGAAAAAATTATGATCATCCGAAGTTGGAGGCTTCCCATGAACAGTGACTACGAGCAGAACCAATAGGGCCTACTGTTTTTCATGATTTCTGGACCTAATATGAGTTCCAATACTATCAAGTTATATATGGATGGCTTCTAGACTCAAATTTCTTACCATAGAGTTCAAGAACATCCAAAACGGAGTTCGGATGAAGAAATTATGATCATTCGAAGTTGGAGGCTTCCATACTTTAATGACTACGACAAAACAGTGGGGCCTACTATTTTAAGTGATTTCTGGACCCTATATATGGGGTTCAATATAAATCAAGCATATGGATGGATTCCGAGACTCAAAGGGCTTTCCATAGAGTCCATGAAAATTCGAAGCAATTGAGACAGAATAAATTATGACCATCAAAGTTGGAGAAATTTTGATAGCATACCCTAAAATGTATTTTCATAATACAAAATATTCCTCAATTGAGGATTACAATAAACTAACCCAAATCCAAAACACAACCAATATATTAGTGTTCTTTTAGACCCAAATTCATAAAAAAAAAATGGGTTTATGGTTTCTTCTTCATTAAACAATTCCATCACAAAGTCGAAGTCGATAATCCATACCAAAATCATAGTTTCCATACAAGTTCCATACAAAACTTAACAAATTCCATACATTTCTCTACTTCTACCCGTATGAGCTCTCCAAAAATGAGAGACCAATTTGGTCTCACCCCCTTTTGACCTTTAATTCTCCTTTTATTGCACTTTGTCCTCAAACTCTCCTATATTTGCAAATCAAGTTATGCCATTTATATAATAACCCTGTCTTCTTATATTATGTCTTTTGTGTCCCATTTTGACAAGTTACAAAATTTACCCTTGTATCTTGTACAAATTCCCGGAGTTTAAATTTTCGCTTAGCATAATAATAATTACGAAAAATTTCCAAATGCACTAATAATACACCCTAATTATGTTTAAAAATAACTAGGGTTTATTTTGGGGTGTTACAATTCTCCCCAATAAATAGAATTTAAGTTCTCAAAATTACACAGGCGAAGAAGTGAGAGTCTTTGTACCCTCGTGTCGGTCTGGTTCCCATGTCGCTTCTTCCATACCGTGATGTTGCCAGAGCACTTTTACCAGAGGGACTTGCTTGTTCCGTAACTTTCTTATTTCACGATTTAGAATAGCTTTTGGCTCTTCATCGAAAGTAAAATCTTCTTCTACTTGTATATCTTGAACTGGTAATATGTGTGATGTATCATAACGATATCTCCAAAGCATAGACACATGGAATAAATCATGTAATTTGGCTAACTCCAGGGGGAGTGCCAAACAATACGCTACTGGTCCAACTTTTTCTAAAATCTCGTAAGGGCTAATGAATCTTGGACTTAGTTTTCCTTTTCTTCTAAAGCGGAGTATCTTTTTCCACGGAGATACCTTTAAAAACACTTTGTCTCCGACTTCAAAATCTATATCCTTTCTCTTCAAATTAGCATAAGACCTTTGTTTATCACTAGCGACAACCTCTGCGGAATAATCCCAGCTTTTTCTTACATTGTCTTTTACTAAATCGGGACCAATAATCTTATGCTCATTCAACTCTTTGTCCAACACATGAGGTTCATCTTCTTTATACAAAGCTTCATACGGGACATCTACTAATAGATACAATAGCATTATTACCAGGAAAATTCATGTAGTATATATCCTTTCGATATAATGCCTGACCTCGAAGCATATCTTCCAACACCTGAATCACTCTTTCAGACTATCCATCAGTTTGTGGATGGAAAGCAATGCTAAAATTCAATCTCGTACCAAAAGCTGACTGTAATTCCTTCCAGAACCTTGACGTAAACCGTGGATTGCGGTCAAACACTATCGATAAGGGAATCCCATGCAATCAAACAATTTCACTCACATAAAGTTCCGCTAGATGATCCATGGAGTAGTCAATTCGGACCGGTGGGAAGTGAGCAAACTTAGTGGAAATATCCACAGTACTAAGCGGCATCATGTTTCAGCTGGGTGAGGGAAAAGCAGAATAGGAAATCCATAGTAATGTTACTTCATTGGGGTGGAGGATTCAATAAGCCGAATGGTACCAGTGTTCGACCCAACTGCTGGCGACACGTTAGACACTTAGACACATACTCGGAAATGTCCTTTTTTCATCCCTCGCCACTAGTAGTACTATTTCATATCCTGGTACATCTTATTACCTCCAGGTTCATGGTGAAAACAATATTGTGGCTTTCATATAATATCTTATTTCTCAAATCCATGTCATTCGGTACACATAATTTTCTCTTATCTGACAAGCCTCCACTGTCTGGCATAATCAATCTTGTCTCTAGTCTTGACTTACTTGAACTAACTCTTGTAACTTGGTATCTTTTACGAGAATTTGCCTATCATTTGCTCAACTCCCAGGTGTAACTCTCAATTAGACCAACTAGGCTCCATCATAATCAAATCTCTAGTCATAATCTTTCAAAGAAAAAGTATAAATCATTTTCCTACTCAGGGCATCTACCACAACATTTTCTTTTTCGGGGTGGTAATCAATTATACAATCATAGTCTTTAAATAATTCTAACTACGTGGTGCCTCCAGTTCAACTCTTTACGCTTTTAGCAAGTATGAGACTCTTATGATCAATGTAACTTCTACACTTTTCCCTGTATAAGTAGTGTTGCCATATTTTCAAAGCAAACACTACCGCAACCAACTCTAGGTCATGAGTGGGATAATTCTATTCATGTGGCTTCAACTGTCTAGACGCATAAGCCACCACTTTCCCATCTTGCATTAACACACATCGCAAACCAATGCTTGAAGCATCACTATACAAGGTATACTCTTTTTAGTAGGTCGCGTCGATATTGGTGCTTCAGCCAACATTCCTTTTAGTGTTCAAAACTATTGGTAATTTTTACTGTCCACTCAAACTGTCCCTTTCCACAGGTAACTTGGTGAGGCGGAGCTATAATGAAGCCTCTCACAAAATCTTCTATAATAACTGCTAGGCCCGAAACTTCTCGCCTCGATCCTGCATTTCGAGGTGGTTTCCAATTAAATGAGCCTCGATCTTTGTAGGGTTAACTCTTATACCCTTGATACAATATGGCTTTAGAGAACTATCTCTTAATCACATTTGTTGAGCTTAGCACATATAACTTCTTTTCTTAGCGTCTCTGAAGATTGTTTTCAGATGTTGTTCTGTTCACTGGCCATCCTTAGAATACACCAGGATGTCATCAATAAAGACCACTACAAACTGATCCACATAGGGTCGAAATACCCTATTCATTAAATCCATGAATCGTTGCCGGTGCATTAGTCAACCCAAATGGCGTACAAGAAGCTGTATGGTCATATCGGGTTCTAGATGTAGTCTTGACACATCTATTCCTTTACTCTCAGCCGATAATATCCGGATTGTAGGTCGATCTTCAAAAGAACACTCACTTCACTTTTCAATTGTTAAAATATCTTGATTCTCGGCAATGCGTTACTTGTTTTCATTGTCACCTTATTGTCCGCAGAATCGATGCACATTCGTAGAGTGCCATCTTTCTTTTTCAGAAATAAAAGCGGATACCACACCCACGAGGAGAAAACATTGGGTCATCTGAGCCACTATCTAGAAGCTCTTAGTTGAACCTTTAACTCCTTCCTTTCTTTGGAACCATCTATAAGAGTGCCTAGACAGAGCATTTCTGACACCAATTTCTATGGATAAGTCCACCTCCTTCTCAAGGAGAATGCACGGTAACTCTTTAGGAATACATTTGGGAGATTCACTTTCTTGGAATCTTTTCCACATCGGCTTGACCTGCTTGGGTCAAGTATCAAGGCTAAGAATGCCTTATATCCTTTTCTTATAAATCTCCTCGCCTGCATGGCTGAGATCACATTGGACATTACGCTGGATCTAATGACCTGTATTATCACCTTAGTCTGATTAGAGCATCTCAACACTACTGTCTTTTGTCCACAATCAACGATGGCTCGGTGTTTAATCAACCAATCCATTCCCAGAATCAAGTCAAACTCTCGGAATGGTAAGGTTATCAAATTAGCGAGAAACTCTCTTGCTTGTATAACAATGGAGCAATTTCTGTATATGCTATTCACACTAACGTTGTGCCCCAATAGATTAGTCACATGCATGTCATATGCTAATTTATCCATTGATGGTACTTTGTCAAATACATGCTCCATGCACACATATGAATGAGTAGATCCAGGATCAATTAATGCATGCATCTCAATATCATATAAAGAAAATATCACATTTATAACCTTGGAGCATCTGGGCGTCCTCTGAGCCTTCATAGCATATGCAGTGCTAGTGCTGCTTAGCAGCATAGGGCCGATCCACTATCTACGAAACTAGCACTCCCTCATCCTCTATCTTTGAGATGGGCCACTTGACGGGCGAAAGTGAGTGTGCAAGGAGTGGGTGAGAAACGTTAACCGGTGTGCGCAAGTATGCACGTTGAGTTGGCGTAGTGTAGTGGTTAGTCAAGTGTCCGTTCCCTCCGAAGAGAAGCGTGTTGACTCTTTGATTTAATGACGACAATATTTGAGATCTAATCCTAAAGCGAGTCGATATGAAATTACTAGAATTAACAAAAACTTAAAATTAGATGTATTGAATTATATGATGATGAGAAACCTAGGGTTTTACGTCTCCTACCCTCTTGATAGATGTCATTCAATTAGAACTTATTTGATATTTACATAAGTTATGTTAGTGGGTTGATCTTTCTAAGATATTTTCTCTTAAGATATATTTGCCTATCTACTTTGGTCATGCGACCCCGAGCCGGCCCGGCCCGGCCCGACCCGATGGCGAGTTCGAGCCAGGAAGCCGGGGGACGCCGTTTAATTCTTTTGTTTACATTTTATTTAGTTTTCTTTTTCAAATGTGGCAGAATCCTCGGCTCTGACCCAGGGTGGATCAGACGAGACCGGTTTACTCCGACGTTTTTAATTATCTTATCAAAACATTTTCTTTATGTTATTTCTCTTTAGGTTTTCGATTTGTGTGGAAGCATTTTCAAATGGTAGGCCCACAAACATTTACATTTCATAAAATACAATTACAGTGAAGGCATTCTATGCCCTCTTAAAATGATATACAAAACAAAACGTTTCTTTAGAGTTCGACTATTTGTTCACAAAATATCCCATGTTCAAAAAGGAAATGATATGCATATGGCGGGGTATACACTTATACGCCGCGGCTTGCTCCATGCTTAGTGGTTCTATACAGTTCTATTTCAATATTCAATTTAACTTGGTATGCATTAATCATTAAACCATGCCTATTATATCAACATATACTCATGCTATTCACTTTACTTGTACTTCGTTATAAATCATTTACCATATCACCACATGTGCATTTTCAATGCAACAATTCGTTTCTGAATTCAATTTATGAGATTTAAGCATACATAAAAATCCCATTTACACTCGTCAATGTTGGTTATTTCACTTTGACTTCTTCAATTCATTTCGGCCAGTTCCGTTTAATAGATCCCGCCCTTATTATCTTCGGGAATGTGCTTACATTTAACATTCGGTCTCATCGCGTGATGCCGTTTGGTGCACCCCAACATGTGGTATCACTTAAATGCCATACACCATCATGACAAATGTCAATTGGTGCATCCCTCCAAGTGGGACATTTCTTTAATGCCATACGCCATCATGACGGATGCCTATTGGTGCATCCCGCCAAGTGGGACATTGGACAATTTGAGTGCCTTCACGGATGCCAGTTGTGCATCCGTCAAGCGGTTGCATTCGATATACTCATTCAATTCAATTGGTTTTTCAAATATCACATTTCAATTCCACTTCACTTTCGTATTATCTTTTCAAAGATATATACTCAATCTATGTACTTATTTCATATACTCATTCATTTACTCATTTCATATACTCATTGCCATACTCATTTCATATACTGTTCATGTACTCATTATGTTGCTTGGTAGCTTCACCAAAAATACTAAAATAAGAATAGAGTCAGAGAACAAACCAAAACTGTCAGATCTAGCTTCCTTCCCTTCGATCTCGGTCCTAGGTTAGGTGATCATCTCCCGTCCCTAGTCAATAACAATCACGCCACTCTTAGTGGATAATTAATTCTTAAACAATTTTAGTGAATTACAAGTTTATTTCCTTTAACGGTCTTGGGTTAAGACACAAAGTTTGCCCGAAGATGAACTTAACCAATAGGCGTAGTGCAGTATGTTTTCTTAGCTCTAACCTTATTTGAACCCCCATTAATCATTTCTTAGGGTCCTAAACATTCGAGGTATGAATACGGGACTTAACGGTGCAAAATATGCAAAAACGGGGTTGTTGGAGTAGTGAATGCTGGTACCACTTTGATCGATCACGATGCAGAGTGCCAATTATCCTTGCCCGGTCGATGCCGTACCGGTTTCGATGATACCACGATCTGATTGCTGCATCATGGTATCGGTACCACCCTTTGTGCGAGTACCACCTACAGGTTTGCCGAAATAGCGATTTTGGCATTTCACATTTTAACCCGGCGATCTTCTCCGATTAGGTCATATAAAGTCTGAGATCCCTCCAAAACAACTCGAAGTGGTTTAGAATCAGTAGCTTTTCTCTCAAGTTAGGAGCTTTTCCCCAAATCCAAATCAAATAGGATGAAGTTAGGGTTTTGATTTATTACACCTTGAACCTCTTCAAATCTATTCTTGTATGTTGCTTGGTCTCTTAGGAGCAAGAATGGAGCCAAGCCAACGAGCTTGATCTGTGAGCCTAGCTTTTCCCCATTTTCTCCCTCTCTTCTTCCTTAAACGAGATTGCTCATATCATGAGCCCACAGAATATTTTGGCCTTTATATCCCTTAAATCCATAAGGCCTTGTTTGGCCTTCAACCCATTTAAGTGTAAAGGCCATGTTTGGCTTTACACACTCATTCTTATTCCTCGTTTTCTCTTTCTTAGGACTTTTTTAATTCATTTTATTCTCTTAAACATGTTTGGATCAAAACCCATTCTTTCACTTTGGCCATTCAAACATGTAATTTCACCTAGACATTTTCTTTATTACAATTGACCCTTAGGTCCTCATTTACAATCTTTCTACATTTGCCACTTTTCATGGGTTTTATTTAGAGTTCTCAATTTCTCATTTTAGCATATAATATTAATCCATATGCTCCACACTTTCAATTACATTTCACAATTTGTCAATTTATCAATTTTCCCGAAAAAACCCAAATTTGGCTCAATTCATACGGAATATATAATAAAAATATTATAAAAATTCTAGGAATTTTGAGGCGTCATTGATGGGATGTATTGCATCAACTATACAAATACCGACTCTGAAAGCGCTTAAATGTGTTGCAAACCCTAATGCCACACTTACAGTGATCCTCTCTATTCTTCGACTACCCAAATGTTGCTTTAAACATGTATAGAATTACTCTTTCTCTCAGTCTGAAGCTCTAGTTTTAGCATCTTACAGTTTTCAGAGACAATAACATGTAATTAAAACCCGAGAATTAAAACAAGCGTATGAACCTAATAATATTCCAAATAAGCAAAAACTGAAAATCAATCCATCAAATTGGCCAATTAGGGTTGGCAAAACTGAAAAAATTAGTTTCATCATATTATTCACTTTATAGATTGAAGAATTGAATCATGGTAGATTTGAAGAAGGACTACAAAAAATCCGTCTTCTGATCAATCTGATAAATCTATCTTAATCTCTCACTCACACCTTGTCTCCTCCTTCTTCGATCCAATCCCCCTTTTCTCCTTGAGAAATTACTCCTTTCTTATACCTCCCGAGACATAGGCCCATGTGGCAGCTAGGGTTTTTCGAGTTCAGTAATGGAAGGGAACACCAGCCCCATTGTGGCGGTGGCTTCTGACGACGGACTCGAGCCTTTGATTTCATGCTTTTGGTTATTTGTGGTGAGGGTCTTGCGTGGCGAAGTGCTTGGCAACAACGAAGAGTCTCTTATTTGTGGCAAACCATTAACCTTTACGATTTAACTACGCTGTCGTTTACGCTTACAGTATGTTTTTTGTCTTTTTAGCGCCCTTTTGATTCCAACATCGCCATATTATAGATAATATAATAGAGGATTAATGATATTAATGAAAATATAGTCCTTCATTCATTCATAAAAACAGAGGAATTCAACTGAAATGCAAATGATTCATCTCGTCCAGACCCATTTCTGACCCCTCTTGTAAACTCCATGTTTAAATATCAATTATCGCCCAATTAATTTTACATCTTAAATCAAAGTATAAGAATGATAAATATAAAAATGGTTGCAAATCATAGAAAATAAAGTTTTAGGATAAAATAACATTAAAATGAATAAGACAGTGAAGAAAAACCTTGAAGTAGTCCTATAGACGGAATTTGAGAGTGTAGTGGCAAAGCGTAATTTTGAAGAAAAACCAAATGCCCAATGAGCAGGTAAAAATCAGGGGCTGCTAGGTTTAAAACCCTTTTCAACTCCATTTCTCATTTTTTTTTTTCTTTGACTTCACTCTCACCACCCTTTGGAACCACAAGGTAGGTGAGAGGAAGAAGGAAGGCGAGTCGGGATCAAAAGCTCAAGATCCCCATACAAACTAAAGATTTAAGAACAAAAGGGTTTTCTCATTCACTTACATTGAGGCTAGGGTATGTATATATGTACGTTTTGGGGCTATAAATGCTATTTTAAGGTAGTGACCATTCTCTCTTTAATGTGCGTGGGAATGAGGAATTTATTCTTAAATGTGTTCTTTGAAGTTGATTTCTGTCCTAGTGATTTGTGTGAGTAGAAAAATACCGTGGGTATGATCTCTTGTATTTTCTAACTATTTCTTGAATTTTTTTATGATTGTTTGTGGATTCTTAGAAGTTTTTCCAGTAAAATTGAGAATTATGGAAGGATTGGTAGTGAAATTGTTGGTTGGTAAACTAAATTTTATGGTATGGTGATTGAGGAATCCAGTGGGGGATTCTTTATATAGTATGGGGGATTCTTCTATGGTGCTCACTGCCCGATTCGACTCCTCGGTTGATTCCAACTCACCAGGATAGATTCAATCCTTTCGAAAATGATTCTCCACAGGGGATTATTACACATATTATTGGGGATTTTTACATAGCTGCAGGATTATGATATAATGTAGAGTTTTCTTACATAACATGGGGAGTTTTTATAGTATGGGGGGGATTCTACTGGGTGGTGATCTTTGCCCGGATTCCAAACTCTCGGGAATGGTTTCAGCATGGGGATTTCTATATAATATGGGAGATTTTACATAATCTATGAACTTATTACCTAGTATGGGAGATTTTACATAGCAGGGAGTTTTACATAATATGGGAGTTTTACATAACATGGGGGGTTATTACATATGGGGGATTATTTTTACATAACACGGGGATTGTTATACTTTGATACATGAGAGGTTGCTTATGCGCATGCTCATCCTATGCTTATACTGAGGTTGCTTATAAGCATGCTTGAAACCTATTTTGATATATGAGAGGGTTTAACAATGCGCATGCTCATCCTATACTTATACTCAAGAGGTTGTATAAGCATGCTTGAAAACCTACTTTGATATAGAGAGGTTTGCTCATACTATGCTCATCCTATACTTATACTCAAGAGGTTGCTTATAAGCATGCTTGAGAAGAACCTACTTTGCTATATGAGAGGTTGCTTATACGTATGCTCATCCTAAACTTATACTCAAAAGAGGTTCCTTATAAAGGATCAACGAGAAACCCTACTTTGATATATGAGAGGTTTGCTTGTTAGCATACTCAATCCCTATTCTTATACTCAAGGGTTCCTTATAAGGATCTTGAGAAACAAATACTATGATAGACTAAGGGAGTTTATTGTAAGGATGTTTGAGAAACAAAGAAACGGTTGGAAATGAGTATAGGGTGAAAATGTTTATTATTTGTTTATGCGTGGCTCGAGTGTACATTTATAGAATGTTTTCATATAAACTTGAGATCTATTTCAATGTCATTATTTTTCTGTAAATTGTACATCATGATATGTTATAAAAAAATAATAATAAGGCCAGAAATTGTTTTCATACTTTCTAAACCTTGTTAGCAGGTTGGGAGGGGATTTTCCTGCGAACCGTGCTCACCCCCTACCTACATCCCTTTTCAGATTTTACCTTTGAGGAAGTGGTAGAAACGATTTGGAACCGATGCGATTAGGCCCAGTCGAAGAGGATTTAGATCAGGGTCCTCCGTTGAAGGAATTCGGTGAGGTCAAGGTAGAAGAAAGAAGAAGGCGAGGTTTTGCCTGGTTTAGAGTTTTCTTTGTGTTTTACGGATCGAATATCGGTTTGAAGATGTACAAAAGATGATATGGTGGTTAAAGGCTTGGCTTACTCTTTGTAAGGTTATTGTGGGTGTTTCTCCCGATGAATGGAAGTCTTTTGGGATAGTAATTGTAAATCTTTATGTGGATAAATAGGCTGATGTTGTTAATGTATTATAATTGTGCGGGTAGTGTTTTGGTAGGATTCCCCGAACAAGGAGACTCTTACCTTGAATGTACCAATTAAATTAAGGACCCTCGGTCAATTATGGATTTATTAGTGCTCTCATGAGTGGAATGGGTTTAGTAGTAGTGAAGTCGGGGGGTATTTAGGGCGAATTACAAAGTTAGTATCGAGCTTTAGGCTTTGGGGTCTATGGAGCGCAGGTTATGGGGTACCTATATAGAGAGAGCGTCTTAGGGTGGGTAAGATGGTCGATTTTAATTATGATGTCTTTTACATCAAGGAACTAAAAATTGTGAATTGATGTGCAGAATGGACGGTGGACGAGGACGCGGACATGGACGTGGGCGTGGTTGTGGAAGTCGTGCCGTCCACCACATACCACCTCGATGCTATAGATGGCATTTATCAATGTTTGAAGAACTCACTTCTGTTGCAACATCATAATAGAAACAACAACATAGCCACCTTGAGGGCTCACTCGCTAACTACAGTACCGGGCAATGGAGAAAGATCGGAGAATGGTTATGTGGTACAAAGTAGCTTGCCTTTGAAGCTCAGGCCCACAGGCGGATAGGTGGATCATTTGGGTGACAAGTCTTTGATGGCTAGGAGTAATGAAGAATTTAAAGTAGGCTTGGCAGCGTACTTATTTGATGGAGAGGCCAGTCTTGGTGGGAATCAATAAAGAGAAGAGGAGGGACATCGATTGTGCACTTACTTGGGGAGTTTGATCAAATCTTCGAAACAGAGTATTTCAGAATCCGTCAGGGACGAAGATGGCCCGACTTTCTTGCTCTGCGACAGTAGCACAAGCGTAGTTAGTATGAAGGAGGTTTCTTGAGCTATCACGTTATGCCATGGGGTTTATCTACAAGAGCCATGGGCTAAAGCGCTTTGAAGCGAGGGCACGAGGCCGGCCATCGAGAGAGATTAAGTAGCTCTTAAGATGAGGTATTTATGGGGATATGGTGGATCGGCACTTGCACTTTCGTGGAGGGGATATGGGGATGCGACGGCAGCCCGAGGCTGGGCGGGTTCGATCCGGAATGGTGCGGTATTAGTGGAGTTAGGAGGAGGAGAGACCTTATCGTCGCCCCGGACTCGGCGATTGGGACTGGGCCACGGAGTTGGCCGGCGGGAGGTGTGCAGGTGGGACGGGCGTTGATTCACTATCTGCTTTGCATGTGGAAGTGCGGAGTCATATTAGAAGGCATTGTCAGATTTATCCACCTCGGAGGAATGCACTCAGACCGAGTTTGTCACGAACAATTCGGGCCACGCTCCACGGGCGCTACCTCAGCGAGGGGACATTGGGGCCGAGCCACAGAGCGTCTTTATCCAAGGGAGGGTGTTGCTTTGACTGACGAAGGAAGTGTCTCCAATGCAGTGGTGGAAGGTATCATACTTCTTTATAATTCATGGGCCCGAATTCTATTTGATGCTGGTGCGACTCATTCATTTATACACACCACATATGCTATTGATTTGGGATTGAACTTTGAAAAGCTAGAGCAGGCATTAAATGTTAACTTGCCACGGAGAACGAATGGGTACCGACAGGTTTGCGGGGGTTGCGTGCTTCGTATTGGTGAGCACGGAGTGTTGTGGACTTGATTGCTCTAAATTTGAAGGGGGGTATGATGTTATATTCTAGGGATGGACTTTACTCTCACTTTTAGGGCGGTGATGGATTGTTTTCGTAAGCGAATTACCTCCGATTCTGGGGAGGGGGTAGTTTCGAGTTTATTAATGATCGAAATTTTTCCCATCATTTCTACCATGAGTAGTAAATTCTGAAAGCTAAGGCGAGAGCCACTTGAGTTTTGCTGCTTGATTGGAGAGGATAAGGATAAAGACCTGAGAGGCGGTGTTAGTGGTATCAGTTTCTGGATGTTTTCCCGGATGAACTACGGGGGTTACCCCCACCGAGAGATTGAATTCAAGATTGATCTCATAAAGGGCCGGGCTATATCCATTGCCCTTACCGTATGGCACCTTTGGAACTAAAGGAGCTAAGGGAAGCAATTAGGACCAATTGTTGAATATTGCGGTTTATCTAGGCTAAGTACCTCACCTTCAGAGCCCGAGTTCTCTTCGTAAGAAGCATGATGAAACACTTAGGTTATCTTGCGGACTAAACGGCGAATCGGGTGGTGAAAAATAATACCCTTTACCCCCGGATAGATGACCTATTCGATCTAGTTGGGATTCTGTGTGTCACCAAGGTGATGCGTACGAGGGGTACCATCAATTCTTGAATCGGGGAGGAGGACATTCCTAAGGCCTTTTAATTACGGTATGGTCATTTCGATTTTCACTTGATGTGCCGTTTAGTTGACTAATGCTCCCGCCGCTTTCATGGATTTTATGATTGTTTTTGGATTCTTAGAAGTTTTTCCAGTAAAATTGAGAATTATGGAAGGATTGGTAGTGAAATTGTTGGTTGGTAAACTAAATTTTCTGATATGGTGATTGAGGAATCCAGTGGGGGATTCTTTATATAGTATGGGGATTCTTCTATGGTGCTCTTTGCCCGATTCGACTCCGCTCGGACCGATTCCGACTCACTTTCGGACCGAATTCCGACTCACTCGAAAATGATTCTCTCCACTGGGGGATTATTACATATTATTGGGGATTTTACATAACATGGGGATTATATGATATATTCTGGGATTTTCTTACATAACATGGGGATTTTTATATAGTATGGGGGGATTCTACTAGGGTGATCAGCTGCGGATTTCCGACTCCTCGAATGGTTTTTATAAGGATTTCTATATAATATAGGAGATTTTATAATCTATAGACTTATTACCTAGTATGGGGAGATTTTTACATAACTTGGGGGATTTTACATAACATAGGGATTTTTACATAACATGGGGTTATTACATATTATGGGGATTATTTTTACATAACACGGGGGTTGTTATACTTTGATACATGAGAGAGGTTGCTTATATACATGCTCATCCTATGCTTATACTCAAGGGTTGCTTATAAGCATGCTTGAAACCTATTTTGATATATAAAGAGGTTGCTCATACGCATGCTCATCCTATACTTATACTTTCGAGGTTGCTTATAAGCATGCTTGAGAAAACCCTACTTTGATATATGAAGGTTGCTCATACGCATGCTCATCCCATACTTATACTCAGAGGTTGCTTATAAGCATTGGCAGAGAAAACCTACTTTGATATATGAGAGGTTGCTCATGCGCATGCTCATCTATGCTTATACTCGAGGTTGAAAGCATAAAGCATCTTGAAGAACCTACTTTGCTATATGAGAGGTTGCTTATACGCATGCTCATCCTAAACTTATACTCAAGAGGTTCCTTATAAGGATGTTTGATAAACCCTACTTTGATATATGAGAGGTTGCTTGTAAGCATGCTCATCCACATTCTTATACTTTGAGGTTCCTTGGGATGCTTGAGAAACACTACTATGATGAATGAGGAGTTTGTGTAAGGATGTTTGAGAAACAAAGAGAGAAGCAGGTGTTGAAATGGTATGGGGTGAAAATGTTTATTATTTGTTTATGTGGCTCAGTATACGCATTTACTTAAGTGTTTTCATATAAACTTGAGATCTATTTTCCAATGTCATTGTTTTAATAAATTGTACATCTATGATATGTTATAAAAAAAACAAAAAATGAGACCATTGTTTTTCATACTTTTCCTAAACCTTGTTGGAGTTTGGGGATTTTCCTACGGGCCGTGCTCCTTTACCTACATCCCTTTCAGATTTTGCAACTGAGGAAGTGGTAGAAGCAGTGGAACCACGTCGTGGGAGGCCCAGTCGAGGAAGGAAAGTTAGATCCAGGAGTCCTAGGTGAAGAAATTCAGGTGAGGTCAAGGTGCGTAGAAAGAAGAAGGCGAGTTTGCCTAGTTTAGGATTTTCTTTGTAATTTTGGATCGAATATCCGAGTTTTGAGAAGATGTACAAAGATGATATGGTGGTTAGGAAGCAGCACTCTTTTGTAAGGTTATTGTGGGTATTTCATCGATGAATGGAATCTTTTGGGATAGTATTGTAAATCTTTTATGGATAAATAGGCCCAATGTTGTTAATGTATTATAATTGCGCAGTGTGTTTAAGGTAGAGTTCCCGAACAAGGGCTACGCTAGAATGTGAATTAAATTAAGGACCCTCAGTCAATTATGGATTTTATTAGTGCTCTCATGGTGTGAATGGGTTTTAGTATGTAGTGAAGTCCCAGAGGGTATTTGGGGCGTTACAAAGTTGATGTCGAGCACAGGCTTTGGGTGCTTACATGGGAGTAGGTTATGGGGCTTACCTATATGAAGGCGTCTTAGAGTGGGTAAGATGGTCGATTTTAATTATGATGGCTTTTACATCAAGGAACTAAAATTGTAAATTGATGTGTAGAATGGACGGTGGACGAGGACGCGGACGTGGACGTGGGCGTGGTTGTGGAAGTCAAGCAAATCCACCACCGCCACCACCTCCGATGCTATGAATGGCATTTATGTCGATGTTTGAGAGGGAACTCTCACTTCCCTAGGTGCAACGTAGAATGAAACAACAACACCAACCACTTTGGCGGGGCTTACTCACTAGCCCAAGTATCGGGCAATGGAGAAGAGAATCGGAGAATGGTTATACTTCGAGAATTTTTAAGTAGCTTGGCAGCTCAAGGAAGCTCAGGCCCCCAAGGCGGGTAGGTGGATCCATTGGGTGTAAGTCTTTGATGGCTAGACAGCCGAAGAATTTAAAGTAGGCTTGGCAGCGTACTTGTTGTTGATGAGGCCGATCAACTTTGGGTAGGGAATCAATAAAGAGAGGTTGTCGGTGCGCTTACTTGGGGGGGTTTGTGATCAAATCTTCTAAGACAGAAGTATTTTCAGGAATCCGTCCAGGGACAAGATGGTGACTTTCTTCCTTCTGTGACCGGTACTTTGCGTTGTGGTTGAGTATGAGAGGAGGTTTACTGAGCTATCACGTTATGCCATGGAGTTTATCTCTCTGAGCCCAGCCAAGACTAGCGCTTTGAAACGGGCACGGCCCGAAGCCATCAGAGAGAAGTTAGTAGCTCTTAAAGATACGAGACTATGGGATATAATTGGATCAGTACTCGTGGAAGGGATATAGAGATACCCAGCTGGCAGCGAGGCTGGCGAGGAAGATCCGATCGGAATGGATGCGGAGTAGTAGTGGAGTTGAGGCGGCGCATCGTCGCCCGGGCTGACGGTGGGACTAGACCCCGATTAGCCCGGGGGGCGGAGGTGTACCCGGTGGAGCGGGCATTGATTCACTATCTGCTTTGCATGTGGAAGTGCGGGGTCATATTAGAAGGCATTGTCAATTTATCCACTGGAGGAATACTCGGACCGCAGGATTTGTCACGAGCGAATTGACCCCACTGCGCTGCACAGACGCTACCAGAAGCGGGGGACATTGGGGCCAGGCGGTGATGCTATCGAGGAGGCGTTTGCTTTGACTCGACCCGAAGATGTCTGCCGAAATACGGTGGTGGAAAGGTATCATGCTTTGCATAATTCATGGGCGAATTCTATTTGATCTTTGGTGCTATGCTATTGATTTGGGATTGAACTTTTGAAAGCGAGCGTGCATTACCGTTAACTTGCCCACTGAGAACAAATGGGTACCAAACCCAAAGCCATAGGGTCGCGCGGCTTCCTGACAAGAGCACCGACTAATCATGATCTCAATGCTTCAAATCTTAAGGGGTATACGTTATATTCGGATGGACTTTCGCTTCCACTTTTCGGCAGCGATGATCGTTTGTGTTTCTAATTACACCCAAGCACGGAGGGGTAGTTTTCGCTTTATTAATATCTAAAGTTTTTCTCCCATCCATTTCCTACCATGAGTAGTAAATTCCTGAAAGCTAAGGCAGGGAGCCACTTGAGTTTTTTGGCTAGCTTGATTGGAGAGGATAAGGATAAAGACCCTAAGAGGGCGGTGTGTTAGTGGTATCTGATTCGGATGTTTTCCCCGTGATGAACTACCATGGTTACCCCAATGGGTGTATGAGAGACGTTCAATTCGTATTTGATCTCTCATCCTGGGAACCGAACTCATATCCATCGCTTCATCGTATGGCACCTTGGAACTAAAGGAGCTTAAGGAAGCACTGGATCACTGTTGAATATCGGGTTTATCCGCTATACCTCACTGGGAGCCCTAGCCTTTTCAGAAGAAGCATGATGAACACTTAGGCATGACCCGACCACCGACGCCGACCCGTGACGCTGAAAATAAATGTAATTCCCTTTACCCCTGGCGATAGATGACCTATTCGATCAATTGAGGGGTTCTATGTATTACAATTCAAGACTCATTCCGCGCACGTGGTACCATCAATTGCGAATCATGGTGACATTCCTAAGATCGCCGTATTACCCAGATGGTCATTTCGAAAGCAATACCTGCAATGCCGCTTGATTGACTCATCGCCCTTCGCTTTCATGGATTTGATGCACAGGTACCCGACCGTATCCGTGATCAATTGCTCGGCCAGTGGCCCATCGGCTTATTGATACTAATCTATTCACAGACCCCGAGAACATGAACGCTATCTCATGATTGTACTCCTGGGATTTCGAGGGAGCATAAATTATATGCGAAGATGAGCAAATGCGAGTTTCGACTTAAGTGAGTGAAATTCTTGGCCATGTGGATGTCGGAACAAAGGTGTAGCTATTGACCTAAAGAAAAGATCGGGAGGCGCTGATGAAGTGGGATCCACCAAAGAATGTGACTCCGGGAGGTATCAAACAGCCTTTCTGTGTTTAGCGTGCTACCATCTGAGGCTCAGGAGGGATTCTCCAAGTCGGCACGCCAATGACTTGCCTCGACCAAGAAGGGAGAAATTTGTGGACCCAAAGCGTGGAAATTGTTTTCACACTCAAGGAGAAATTGACAATCTCGCCCCTTGTCCTGCCATTCCAACAAAGGGGGAAGAATATGAGTACACCGATGCTTCTCTCACGAGGCTTAGGATGTGTTCTAATGCAAGGGGGAAGGTAGTTGCTTATGGCTCGAGGCACCCCAAGACTCCATGAGCGTGACCACCCCACTCATGACTTGGAACTAGCCGCCGTGGAGCCAAGCCTTAAGTCGTGGGAGGCTACTTATATGGGGAGAAATCCCAAGTGGCTCCTGGATCATAAGAGCCTCAAGTATATCTTCACACAAAAAGACTTGAATCTCCCGAAAGGAGGTGGGTTGAGTACCTGGAAGACTATGACTTTTCACTCAACTATCATCCGGGAAAGGCAAATGTAGTGGCAGATGCACCAGCGCAAAGTCTCAGAACTCACGTTTCCATAAGTAAAACAAGTTAAAGATGCTCCTAGAGATTTTGATCTATGGGTCGTGGAAAGTGAATCTCTCGACCATTTATACCTAACTTGTAGCTCAACCATTGCTTCGAAGAAAGGATCGTGACGCTATAAAATAAAGACAATGAGTCGGAGGCCATAATTTTATAGGTCAGAGAGGAGTGAGATGGCTGCGAATCGGGCAATAATTAATGATGAGTTACTGCCGGGAAGCATGTGTACCCACCATGACGGACGGAAGAAGTATTAGATGAATTACCCGCCCGCCTCCATCCATCCGTGTGGAGTAACAAAAATGCAAGGTGACAGCTGAAACTACAGACAAGGAAGGGAATGAAAAGGATGTAGCTAGATACATTTCAAAATGTGAGGCGTGTCAACAAGTAAAGATCGAACACCAACGGCCCCAGGATTACTACGCCCCGCTATCCCAGAGTGGGAAGGGATTACATCACCATGGACTTTGTATCCGGGTTTTCCCTGACCGCACTAGGCATAATGCATGGTTATCAAGTGATGTAATTCCTACCCGCCATTTCGGGTATGGCGAAGACCCTCACTTCGATACAACCAGACTCGAGCGCCGGCATCCTGCAGAGGTTGTTAGGTTGCATGGAGTTCCCCACTCTCATCGGTCGGATCGCGGATTCTCGATTTGTGGTAAGGTTCGCAAAGTTCTCATAACAAGCGATACAAAAGTTACATTTCAGCATAGCCATCCCCAAACTGACGGGCTAATCCGAAAGGGTGATACAGTTGCGGGGTGCGACATGTTACGTGTCGCATGTCGACTTCAAGGGAAACTCGGTGAATCATTTGCCGTTAGTAGAATTCGCAGATAACAAATGGTCGTGCAAGTATCGATGGCAACCGCGAAAACATCAGGGACATGGAAGGCCATGTAGATCACCGACATGTCGGGTCGGGAAGCCGTGAAAGTCGCGATGTTCGGGGCTGCAGATCGCCCTGAAACTACAGAAGATTCAACTCATCCCGAGACTACGCACCCACGCAGTATTAAGAGCGTAAGTGACGGGACGACGGCACTTTGAATTTCACAGGGTATTTATATTCCCAAGGTGTCCCCAAAAAGGGAGTGTTTAGATTGGGCAAAGAAAAGGGAAGTTAGCACCAAGATATATCGACCATTTGAAGTTATCAAAGTGATAGGGCAAAGCTACAGACGCTTGCAATTACTCCGCCAAGATTCGGGAGGTGCATGATGTATTCCTAATGCGATCAATGTTGAGGAAAGTGTCTATCTGATGAAACACCGGCAAACTGGAAGATATGGTCCAAGATGGGGTAACATATGAGGAACAACCTATGAGGATTCTCGATACCAAAGAAAGGTGCTTCGCAACAAACCATCCGACTAGTGAAAGCTCTCGGCAACACCATGGAGGTGCAGCTACATGGGGAACCCAGCTGAAATACGAGAAGTACCCCCATGATGATGCCCATTACTAGAGGTAAGTTTCGAGGACGAAACTTTCTTTAAGGGGGGTGGATTGTAAACTCCCACATGTTTAAATATCACTATCGCCAATTAATTTTACACCTTTAAATCAAACATGTTATCTGATAAATATAAAATGGTTACATAAATCATAGAAGAAGGTTTTTAGATAAAATAATATTAAAAATAACTGAACGTTTAAACCTTAGAGTAGTCCATAGATGCAATTCTAGAGTGAATATGAAATCAGATTTGAAGAAAAACCAAAAAATGCCCAATGAATGTTGAAAATCTGGGTCTTAGGTTAAAACCCTTTTCCACCCATTTTCTCATTTTTTTTCTTTGACTTCACTCTCACCCCACACCCTTTCGAACCCTGTGTGAACCGCAGTGAACAAAGTAAAGCGCGACCGGACGTTCAAGATCCCCAGCTACAAACCAAGGATTAAAGGTAGTGGTTTTTCCTGGGCCCACTACATCAGCCAGCGGTGCGTATGGCAAGGTGTCGTTTGGGGCCGCAATGCCATTTTTCCGGTATTCAAACCATTCTCTCAGAGACGGAACGAGGAATTTATTCTTAAAATGTTCTCTGGGGATTGATTTAACCCATGGATTTAGTGAAAACAACGTGGCATGGGGATCCCTGTATTTTCTAACCATTTATTTAATTGTTACACTGTTTGATTCTGTGTTTTCCTACAAAAACTATAACATAAGACTCATATGAAATTGTTGGTTGGTAAACCAAATTTTCCGGGTATTTGGTGATCGACGAATCCAAAATAAAGATCTTTATATAGTATGGGGGATTCTTCATGGTGCTCATCGTCCGCTCCGACCACTCCTGACCCGATTCCGACTCACTGACCCGACCCGACTCACCTCGAAACGATACCCTCCACCGTGGGGATTATTACATATTATCAAAGAGGATTTTGGCATAAATACGGGTGGGATTAGATATATTCCTGGGATTTTTTCTTATAGCTAACACGGGGATTTTTATATATATGTGATCTACTATGTGCTATTAACTCCGATTCGACTCCTCTGAAATTGCCTTCTTTATGGGATTTCTATATAATATGTGGAGATTTACATTAATCTATGAACTTATTACTCTAAGATGGAGATTTTTACATAACTTGGGGATTTTACATAACACGGGGCATTTTACATAAGACGGGTTATTATATGTATTATGGGGTATCATTTTACATTAACTGTGGGATTGTTATAATTTTGATACATGGAGAGGTTGCTTATACGTGATGCTCATCCTATGCTTATACTCAAGAGGCTTGTTTATGAAGCACTGTCGAGAAAACCTATTTTGATATATGAGGTGGTTGCTCATACTTATTTGCCTATCCTATACTTATACTCAAGAGGTTGTTATATGGGCGCTTTAGAAAACTACTGATATATGAGAGTACTGCCCGAATGCATGCTCATCCTATGTCATACTTCCAAGAGGCTTCATTTATAAGTTACTTCTGAGAAAAAACCTTACTTGAAGAGTACTTAGAATGCTCCTGGCACTTGATGCCTTCCATCCTATACTTATACTCAAGAGGTGCTTTATACACAGTTTTAGAGAAGAACCTTACTCTTTGCTATATGAGAGGTTGCTTATACGCATGCTCATCCTAAACTTATACTCCACAGGTTCCTTTACATGATGCTGAGGAACCCTACTTTGATATATGAGAGGTTGCTTGTAAGCATGCTCATCCTATTCCCTTATACTCGGAAGAGGTTCCTTATAAGGATGCTTGAGAAACACTACTATGATGAATGAGGAGTTTATTGTGTTGGATGTTTGAGAAACAAAAGAGAACTGGGTCGAAATGCATGGGCAGAAAATGTTTTGATATTTGAGCCATGCTGTGGCCTCGAGTGTACATTTACTAAGTGTTTTCATATAAACTTGAGATCTATTTTCAATGTCATTGTTCTTCTGTGAAATTGGTATGGTTCATGATATGTTATAAAAAATACATTAACATCTTAATCGCTTTTCATACTTCAAACCTTGGTTGGAGTTTGGGAGGATTTCCTACTGAGCTTCAGTGCTCTGCCCCTACCTACATCCCTTTAGATTTTAACTTTGAGGAAGTGGTGTTCTGGGAATCCGCGGCAAAGGGGAGGCCTCATCGGCAGTTAGATCCTAGGTCCTCCGTGAATAAATCTCACCCGAGGTCAAGGTAGAAAAAGAAGTTGCGCCTTATTTTGCCCAGCCTCAGATTTTCTTGCGGTAATGGATCAATATCCGCCAAGATGTACAAAGATGATATGCCAGAAGGCGCCCGCTTTACCTTTTTCGTAAGGTTATCAGCGGGTATCGTTAATGTATTTTGAATGGAAGTCTTTTCGGGGATAGTATTGTAAATCTTTTATACAACAAAGCCCAATGTTGTTAATGCATTATAATCAGGCAGTAGTGTTTCTGGGGTAGAGTTCCTCGAACAAAGGAGACTCCCGCTCCTGAATGTAGCTGAACTATGACCCCACACTACGGATTTTATTAGTGCTCTGCGAGTGAATGGGTTTTAGTATGTAGTGAAGTCCTGTGTGGTACTGGGGCGTAAGCATAACCCACCCCCCACCGAGTCGAAGTGGTGCCCACGATTTCTCTACCACTTCCCTTGTCGACTTCATATCCCCGACTCTTGACACCTGCTCTATCAAATGCTCATGCTTCCACACCTAAACACCCTCTTGTTAATAGAATGCAAACACCCGAATGTCGTCTATGGCAATGAGTGCACTTCGGGATTTCTCCCTATCCAACTAAAGCACCTCTACCCACATTAGATATTGTTGTACCTCCTTGTCTTCTACCTCTTGTAGACGAACCCTGTACTGACTTGGCTTGAACATCTCTAGCTCTTTTACTAAAAGAGGAGGAGGCTCCTTTTGAGAACTTCTTCTTTTGAGACTTTGTCGATGGTTTTACTCCCACTTTCATTGCAACTTCGAATTAACCGATAAAGGTTCACCTTATCGAGGGAAGTCACAAAGTGCTAAGTACCTCTTTTGATGAAATCTGCGTGGAATCCATCTTCAAAATTGCCTACACGGAAACAGCCCGGTGAATCCGCTTTCCACTCGACTCCATACACGCTGCCCCAGAACATACTTTTGTTCCTCAACCCTGAACAAAGTACCTCCCAGCCATGGGATTTAACCCGGACTTTGAAAGCACCGCTTCCACCTCCAATCATATGCCTCACCCTACAATAGTGGATATCACACATGATACTCTCTCGATCGAGGACATCTAACTCCTTCCAATACCCTTCTAGCTAACTAGAATTCCTGGCTGCTGACTCTTCCATGCTCGACCCATGTGGAATTCCTCTACTCCATGTGTCTTCTTATTTGTCTTTCGAGCTTTAGGAGCTGTCAACTATCCAATACCCGAGCCATGTCCCGCGCGATATTCTCAATAAGGCTCCGTGGGCCCATTAGGTACATTATCAAGGCCCCGTAGCCGATAACCTTTGTTCCCTGCCAACATACCTTCGCAGCCTTCTTCAGATACGATCCATCTATATTAAACACAAGGACATCCACATCAGAGGTCAACACATTACTTAACATATGCATGTTTATCTTATAATCTATCTAGAAGGTTTAAAACTTATCCAGAAACGCCTAAACCTAGGCTCTGATACCGCTAAATTGTGACGCCCCCAACCCGGCACCCGATGTCAAGCGAGGGTGTCATTTTATTTTTTATTTTATAAAATTATAACCTTTAAGCTTGTTCATTCATATAATGTTAAACATTTAACTTGTACTATATTATGCAAAGTGCTGATTACAAAATATACAAAGCTCCATATATGGAAGGTGTTCCAACATTTACAATATTTAAGCATTGTTTACAAAAACATATACAAAAATAGAAAAAAGGTCCCAGAGGGCACACCTAGTAGCGTGTCGCCTTGCTGTTGATATGGAGGTCCGACTTCTCATTTCATTTCTCTGTACCTACATGGATGAAAACTGCTGCTAAGCTTTACGCTTAGTGGAATAAACTCGGATCGCCCACTGCATTACTACCACACCACACTTATGCATATGCATATACATCTAACATATCATATCATTTAAAACATTCTTATACATATCTCATATTTACTTATCATGTCATGTTACATTTCTTATCAACGTTCATATACATTTCAGATATCATATTCAAAGCATTTTGTTTATGTTTCATGCCTCGTATACAAACCTTAGAAGTGATAAAGGAAACTATAGGTGGCCCGAAGGCGCCTGATGCATTTATACAAAACAGTTATCTATAAGGGCCTAAAGGCGTTGTTATCATTGTGGGAGACAATGACCATCTATAAGGGCCCGAAGGCGCTATTATCATTGTACGAGAAAATGACCATCTATAAGGGCCTGAAGGCGCTGTAATGAAGCAAACGAGGCCAACTGGACAAGATGTCATAGACTATTTTCCCAACGGGCATGCCTATATATTCCTACCAAGTTCTAAGCAAGGCATAATCCATGTGTATTCTGAGTTCCAATATATAAGATCCCATATTCCCGAATAATATTTTCTTCTTCATCCGGCAATCATTGGTTTTAGATAGATCACAACTATTTATTAGTATCTTGCATTCTTTTCATGATCCATCGATATGTACAAATAACTATGGTTACTTCATGTATGCTTATGAGCTATTTAATATCATTCCAATTTTCATCAAGCTATATATGGATGGATTCTAGACTCAAAGGGGTTTCCATAGAGTCCAAGAACATCAAAAACGGAGTTCGAACGAAGAAATTATGACCATTCGAAGTTGAAGGCTTCCTATGAACAGTGACTACGAGCAAAACCAGTAGGGCCTACTATTTTTAGTGATTTCTGGACCTAATATGAGTTCCAATTTCATCAAGCTATATATGGATGGATTCTAGACCTCAAAGACTTCCATAGAGTTCATGAACATCCCAAACAGTTCGGACGAAGAAACAGAAAACCCTCCTCAAGTCGGGAGGCTTCCTACGAATAGTGATCACGAAAGCAACTCAAAGAGGCCTACCGTTTTGTGACACTTCTAGGCCAATATGAGTTTCAATATTATCAATCTATATATGGATGGTTTCTAGACTTAAAGAGCTTTCCATAGAGTCCAAGAACATCCGAAATGAGCCCGAGCAGGAAGTGAAATTATACCCAATCCGAAGTCGGGAGGCTTCCTATGAACAAGGATTACAAGTACACTCCAGTATGTCACTATTTTTGTATTTCGTCTCAATATGAGTTCCAATATTATCAAGCTATATATGGATGGATTCTAGACTCAATGAGATTTTCATAGAGTTAAAGAACATCTGAACCGAAGTTTGGACGAAGAAATTATAACCATCCGAAGTTGGAGAAATTTTGACCACATCTCTCCTAAAACCCCAATATTTCCTTAATACGGTAAATGTTTCTCACCTGAGATTACAATCAAACTCAAGTCCAAAACACAACCAATATACCAAGTAGTGTTTCCTTTAGACCCAAATTCACTCCTAAAAAAATCGCTCAAGGGGTTTATTCTTCATCAAACAATTCCATACAAAAGTCCTAAAAGTTAAATAATTCATACCAAAAATCATAGTTCCATACAAACCATCAAATTTCATACCTCTTTCTTGGTTTTCCTTCTTTCTTCTTTTTCTTCTACTTCTTCCCCCTTCTCTCTACTTCTACCCGTAAGGAATCCAAAATGAGATACCAATTTGTCTCACCCCTTTTGACCTTTTAATTTTTATCGTACTTTGTCCCTCAAACTCTCCTATATTTGCAAATCAAATTATTCCATTTATATAATAACCTACCATCTTCTTATATTATGTCTTTTATGTCCCATTTTGACAAGTTACAAATTTACCCTTGTATCTTGTACAAATTCCGGGTTTCGAAATTTTCTCACTTAGCATAATAATAATTACGAAAAATTTTCAAATACACTAATAATATACTTAATTATGTTTAAAAACAATTAGGGTGTATTTTTGGGTATTACAGTTTGTCTGTTTCATTATAATGCATGTAATCCTATTGTGATTCATGTAACAATGGTGATAAAAATTAGAGAAAGAAAATAATAAGAGGACACAGATTTTACGTGGTTCAATAATGTTCCTACATCCACAAAAACGGTGGTTCAAACTTTCACTGTCACTAAAATATGGTTATGTATATATAGGATGGTATTTATAATAACCCTATATATGACCAATTTATAAAAACGCCCCTATACCCTAAACCATATTTTATCGTACCATGGGGGCTTCGTCCCCACAACCAACCTATTATTTGGTCCTCCAACAAAAGAGGATATGCCCTTTTAATTTCAATATGAACAACATATCATAACAAATCCCATGGGATACAACAAAGATGTTATGTCTGCACGAGAGAGTGTTTATAATATTATTTCACATTGGAGATGGAAAAGTTCTGATATTTCAAAACTGGGTGAGAAAAGTTTTAAAATTGTTGACGTTGATCGATAGATGAAGAGTAAACAATATCCACAGAAATTGATGAAACCCATTGTAATTGATATCAAAGCATCTAAAAGTAATAAAATTCATAATGAAAAATTTCTCTTAGCGTCCAACGATTAATTAAATCTCAAATTCATCTAAGGGTAGAATTTTGCAACAAGTCTCGTATCCAAGAACTCCATAACAAAATGAGGTTGCAAGGGTAAACTATAGACACATTAAAGAAATAGTACTAACTATGTTGTTCCATTTGAATCATGCATGCAATTAGCATCATTGGGTCCTTCCAAGAACATTTAGAAAACCATTATAATATAAACCATAATCAAAATGCCACTTAAGTACTTAAGTACTCTTCAAATAGAAACCAAATTATTCTAATTAGGCCTCTCAGTATACCAACTCAATCTTTCTATCACATAAGCAATGTGAAGATCAATATAATTAGTCAAGTACATCAACCTCCATATAATTTGGGCATAATCACTTAGGGCAACACTATGTTCTTTTATTTTCTTCAATCGTGAACTAGGGACTCATAGTGAGTTGGACACATTTGTAATCAAAGTGGTCAAACTCTCCTTAAGATATTCTCAACATGTTATCTTATGAAGTTTTAGTGCATTTTGGTAACTCATCTGTCCTCATCCCCAGAATTAATTGCCTCTACCTCATCTAGGTTT
This sequence comes from Tetrastigma voinierianum, assembly GCA_016808115.1. NCBI lineage: Eukaryota > Viridiplantae > Streptophyta > Magnoliopsida > Vitales > Vitaceae > Tetrastigma > Tetrastigma voinierianum. The sequence goes on from JAEQBH010001393.1 coordinate 267,978, forward strand.
CTTCTCTTTCATGCCTAATTTAGATCTAAGAATGGCTTGGTTTTCACATACGACCCAACAAGATAAACATATCATCATATACAAATGATTATACTTATGTTTTTCTCAATCTTGTTGTAAAACATTTAAGAACATCACTAATGGAAAATTCATTGTTATCAAATAGGATTAAATTTATATGTCATTTTTAGTGTTGTTTTAACTCATAAAAGTGATTTAATTAACCTACAAAGCTTTTGCGCCTCTCTTGCAACTATATATCCTTGGAGTTGGTCCATATAAATTTCCTTTTCCAATTCCCTATTCAAGAATGCAATCTTGACATCTATCTTGTGTGTCACTAGGTTGTGAACCGAAGGTAGAGCAATCAACATCCTAATTGAATATAAAATTTTCCCATAGGAACAAAAGTATTAAAATATTCTACACTTTTCCTTTGTTTAAAGCCTTTAGCAACTAAAAGTGTCTTATATTTCTCTATATACAATTTAATTTTAATCTCCTTTTAAAAATCCATTTATGATCCATAATTTTAGAATCAAGAAGCAAATCCACTATCTTTCTTGTGTGGTTATATATTATTGATTCAATCTCACTATTAACAGCCTCCTTCATCAAGAGAAGTTATACTTTTGTAGGATCTAGGATCCTCGAGAAATGTAGAAACATCAAATTTAGGTTCTTTCATTTCTTTTACTTTTAATTAGATCAGGTTTGTAGAAGGTTTTCTTTACTTCTTAATTAGATCAGTTTAGCTAGTTTCCTTTACTTATTTACTCCAGATCATTAGACTTATCTCTAAAAAATTCTTTGAATTTGTTATTTTCTGTTTGATTTATGGTGAAAATATTTTAATAGAAATCAACATTTTAGTTTCAATTATTATGTTTGTCTCTATTGGCCCGCTTTTTTTTTATTTTAATAACAAGAAACCTACAGGCGGCACTAACCAAAAAAAAACCAAGATTGTCAACTAATTAAATAAAATATATTAACAGAGTGATTAATATGCATCTTAGCCTAAGAGTGATCAATATGTATCCTAACCTAGATTAACACTAAACCATTACTGATAATATTATCCAATGTTGTTTTATTATTATTTTGTAGATACTGAAAGTTGGAGATTCTTGAAGTCAAAATTGAAACTCATGAAGGTGAAAAAAGAGTTTGAGGTTCCCAACAGAGAAACATGTTTACATTTTCTATAACTTAATACCATGTACAATTATATATAACCTACCATATGATTGTTCTTTAAAAAATGAAGAGATTTGCAGAACCACTCCTATCAAGCCAGGCTCTCCAAGAGTCTTGTATTACAAGACTAATTTTGTAATGTAGAACTTAAAAATTCCTTTGTCATTTCCATGATCTGCAAAAGAGAAAACAACTTCTCTTTCTTTCCTGATTTATAAATAAATAATCATAATCATCTACTTGCATATAATGATATAAGAGATAGAAAGAATATAAAGACAATAACTTATACAGATGCGCAAGGATAATTATTATAAAACTACTTTGCCAATAGTTGCAAATAATTATTATAAAAATATTCCTAACGTATTTTACATAATCTTCTTTGTTGTTAAAGACTTCATTTTTCAACCTAGAAATGAATGGAATTTCAGGATTCTTCAATGCGACAAATACTTCAATGTATACTTATTTCTCATAGGAAAATAATATAACCCTTGTCATAAGAAAGTCCTATATCCAAAGGACGGATTTAATTAGGGCCCAATAAGGGCAAGTGCACTCACTAAAATTTTGTTGAAAATTTTTTTTCCATTGCGTTTAAAGAAAATCAAATCCTAGTGATAGACTTCGGCCCTACTAAAATGTATTAAGCATTGATCAATTGGACTGAAGCCCCCTATTTTTAAATTTTGTAAAACTTAAGTTACTTTAATCCTGTCCTTGAAATTGACCATCTCAACCACTGTCCATATCAAAGTTATTAATGTATATCATCAAATGAAATTCAGGAAAAAAAACACCATATATAGTCAAAACCTTTTCTCCCATGCATGCTCAGCCAAGCTCAAAATGTCCCTGTAATAGGCTCATGAGAACAAGGAGAAAATAGGGTTCTCTTCTAAGCTCCATAGAAGTTTTTGATATGCATGTAGTACTTCATTAATGCTTCTTGGACAAGCACTTTTTGAGCTTATTTATAAAGATATTCCGAATCAAACTCTCTAGACTCGATGATTGCTGTTTGAATTTATTGTTCTAGCTTCCTCTTGTCTATATCAAGAATCTATAAAAGAACCAGCTCAACTTCAAGGTTCACCAACCTTCCAATAGACAAAGAAGAAATGGGTTCAGCCTTAAGTCAAAAATATATTCCTCCAATGGCAATCCTGATCATCCTAATCCTGATACATTCCGCTCCGGCCACCGCCGCCTCCCTCGATGACCGAACAGCATATGAGGTTCTTCAGGACTACAACTTCCCAGTAGGCCTTCTTCCCGAAGGTGTCAAAGGCTATGATCTTAACATCATCACAGGTGAATTCTCAGTCTATTTCGATTATACCTGCAGCTTTGAGCATAACCACTTTCATTTTGAAGTACAATCCCAATCACAAAGGTGGTGCATATCGAATGGCAAGATATTTGGCTTAAATGGTGTTTATGAGAAGAGGTTCTTGCTGTGGATGGAGATAGATCAGATCGTACGGAACGGAGATGATATTGTTTTCTCTGTGGGAGCTTTGTCCTCTGCTTTTCCCGTTACCGACTTTGAGATGAGTCCTCAATGTGGTGGTGGGGGAGTGGGGAAGCTTAGAGCAAACCCTTTTGTTTCACTTTATCGAGGGAGTTGAAGACAAAAATTCTTGAGTAATTTAGGAAACTTATGGCTGCTATATATATATATATATATATATATGTATACCATTTATTGAAAATATAATCCATCCTATTCTTGTAGGAGTTGGATGATGGATTGCAACACCAAGTGGGTTTGGGTGGGATTGAGTTCATCCACAATGTTATCTAAGAGCTTTTTCTATATATTTATGTCAACATTTCAATAGTAAATGAAATATCATTCCAAAATTTATATTGAGAACAATTTTGACTCCTAGTTTCTTTTTTTTCTTTTATTGTTATGAAAACACAAACAATACAAAAACATTAAATTTAAATAATAAGAACAGTTTTCAAATAAAACCAAAATAATTTAATTCGTGTTTTCAAAAACTGATCTCAAAAATAGTTTTCAAAAACAATAATCAAACATGCCCAAAGATGTTGTTTTGTTCAAAATCAAACCAAAGTGTAAAACAACTTATTCTTGGAGAACTTGTTAACAAGGAGAGACCATATATGTAAATAATGAAAATGTTTTCCTTACTTAAAAGTCGTAACAAAATCGTGGAACAGGGTTTACTCTGAAAGATTTGCTGGAAAGATAAAGACTAAGCACACAGAAACATGAAGATGTTTTTTATTTGAAAGTGAAACGAATGACCTAGAATAGCTTTATTGTAGAGGACTCTTTGTCAAAAAAATACGCGGATAGCATTTCTTTGTCATTTCAGAAGCTTCTTTACTATATAGAGGCTATTTGTTGATCTAAAGAAATCTCCTTCACTCAAACCTATTTATAGATGAAATTAAGAAATTAAATTTTGAATTCTGTAATACTTAATTGCTTAATTCAAAGAAATTTGTTTCTTTGATTTTGATAATTTACCTTCTTCATTTAAAAATTTTATCCTTTTATTTTACTTAAATTGGAACATATTGTTTCCTTTAAAAAATTGTCAGCCAAAGAATATTTATTTACTTATAATTATCCTATGACTTCAATAATAACATTTATTTCGTTTTGAAATGTTTTATAGTCTTGAAATTTCACAGGATGTCACTGCCAATCTCAATTTTTGTTGAATTGAAAAACTATTTTTTTCTAAAAACAATATAATTTAATTTACTAAAATTTTGATGTCTACATTACCAAAACTATATTAAATTTATTCTTTGACAGCTCAGCTGGTATTATATGCCATGCATTTATGGCAACATTAGTATCTCATTCACGAAAAACCTTACTTAAGACTAGAGGATTAATGTTAATGGTAGAAAAAAAAGGGAAGACGAGACATTACATCCACTTTTTTTTTTCTTTTTTTTTTAAATTGTTTTACATCCACTTTGGATTGAGAGAAACTTTTTAACATTATATAATTAAGAGTTCCTTTTAACCATGTAAACATGTTTTAAAACCATGGGATCTCTTGAACTTAAAGTAATCTACATAGTTGGATGCAAGTCATCACAAGTGATTTTATAGAATATATTTGTCTGTTTAGCTTAACAATCTTCTGGGACATAAGGTAGGAGCAAGCATACAAAATGAATAATCCTTTTTATTTATTTTTCTCTCTTTTTCATATACATATATTATTATGAAAGAGACTTGTATTATCACTGAGAGAGTTGATATATATATATATATATATATGAACAAAAAAGTAATAGCATAAAGCCAATAAAAGGAAAACCTAAATATACTCTCATAATGGTGGGACAAAAATAACATCAATCTTGTTACATAGGGAAAAGAGGTGAGATCGAGATAGAGGTTTAGTAAGAGCATCAACAAGCTGGTCACCAATAGAGAGATAAACAACACATAGCTCAGACAACTGAACCACGTCACGAACAAAATGATAATCAATTACAAGATGTTTCATGCAAGAATGAAAGAGCATAATAATGAGATATTAAGTAAGTACAAAGGTTGCTCCGATAACAAGGTGGGCAAAGAATCGTGACTGTGCAAGAAGTTCGACAACAAACAACTTCACCCATCGCACTGGTCACAGCAGGCCGCCAACTGATGATACTCAACCTTAGTGGAAAAACGAGCAACAATGCATTGCTTGTAGAATCTCTAGAGATCGGATTAGCAATTCAAGATCATCCGCTACTTAGCCTCAGTCCATATCATCGTGAGAAACCGCGCAATGTCGTGGGGAGTTTCACAAGCCAAATACTATGATCTTGTGTCATTGAGATAACGAAGTAGACGTTTGACCGCTCCCCAATGGTGCTTGGATGGCTTGTTCATAAGTTAGGAGAGTTTATTCACGGCAAAGGAAATATTTGGGCGAGTCATCCGGAGATGCTGGAGGCCACCAACCACATGATGGTACCTAGTGGCATTTACCGACGCAAAACCATTTGTAACATTTAGAGAAGTACTGAAGGCAAGTATAGTGGAGATAGGTTTGGAGTCGAGCATGTTATGTTCGCTCAGAAGATCAGTAACATATTTTTACTAAGATAGTTGCAAAGACCCGTCGAAGTGGCCAAAACCTCAACTCCAAAGAAGAAAGATACCACCCCAAGATCCTTTATGGAGAATTTAGAGTCAAGTTGCCTGATAATAATGTCAACAAGGGAGGTGTCACTGAATGTAATAATAAAATCGTCAACATAAACCGGGAATATAGATGAGCACATTACCTCAGGGGTAAATAAAGAGGGACGAGTCTGCACGGGATATGACAAAAAGCAGAGCCTGAGCAGGAAGGTGCGAAGCCCCTAGTACCAAGCTTGCGGAGCTTGTTTGAGCCTATAAATAAGCTTGAGTAAATGACAAACATGATGCAGATAATGGACATTTCGCATGACTTGAGGTTCTGCCATATAGACCTCCTCCGTAAGATGCATATTGAGAAAGGCATTGTTGACATTAAGTAAGGGAATTCCCCTCTTGCGATGGGGTGCAATGCTAAGCACAATATGGACGGTGATGGGATTTATCATGGGACTGAAAGTCTCATGAAAATAAATGCCTAAATGTTGGTGAAAGTCTTTAACAACAAAGCGAGCTTTATACCGTGCAATAATGTCGTTGGGATTTTGTTTGAAGAGAAACACCCATTTGTTACCCACTACATTCTGCCCCAGTCTCAGGGGAACTAGATTCCAAGTATTGTTACGAATGAGAGCATCATATTCTTCCTCCATCACCTGAAACCACTCAAGGATCCAGAGAGCTCTGGGCTACAATGCATGGTTTAGTGACAAGTGGAATGAGGGCAGGGAGGCCACACATTGTAGCTGGGTTTGAGGATGGCATTTTGCAGCGAGTTTGCATAGGATAAAGGTTATGGGGAGAGGGAATGGGACCAGTGGATGGGAAGGGGGCTCTGAATCCAAACAAAAGCCACCGCATGGAGAACATGAATGGTGGTGTGTGGTTGTGGACGGGGTCAGTGTGATGACCTGTGGGTGTCGCATGGAGCAAATAGCGAGATCACCGTGATGTGGTAGGGAGAGGCAACCTCGACGAGGATCGTGAGGGATGTCGATGAAGGAGCAGCCTGAGGAGCTCGGCGGTATGAGTAAAGGAGAAGCGACTCGATGAGAGGATGGGTGGGGTGTTGGTGATGAAGCGGAGCTGAGCCGTGAGCCTAGTGGTATGAGTGTGAGAAGCAATACGGAAGGATGGGTGCGGTGTCAGATGAAAGGAGCAATTCAGTGAGCTCAAATGGTATGAGTAGGGTGAGGGAAGCAAGCCCGTACAGAGGATGGCAGAGTGTTGGTGATGGAGTGAGTAATTCCAGGCGACACCGCCAGCATGGGTGAGGGGCTGGGGCAGGGTAGCTGCTTCCATAGTCGCACTAGTAACTGATGAAGCAGGGAGTGAAGAGGTTGTGTCTATTACTGGTGTGGCTAAAGTAGAGGGAGACATGAATGGGAATACATTTTCTACAAACTTGACATGATGGGACACAAAGATTTTTCGAGGGTACGGCTCAAAACCAAAAGCAGTGCATCTCTGAGCGAGGAGTAACGGAGAAACACACGATGATCGGGATTTGAGATCGAGGTTAAGTGGGAAGAATAGAACGCAACTTAGGAAAACACAACAATAACACACGGAGCTTGGATCTAGCCGTAAGAGCCATTGAATAACTTTTCAAAGGAGGATCTGAGGAAAATACCAACTTTAGGCATTCTATTTATTAAATAGACAACTGTAGAAAATGCATATGGCCAAAAAGTGAGAAAGATGGATGCCTGATGCATTAGAGTAAGACCCGCTTTGAAATATGCATGGCGTCGGAATTCGTATCACCATTATGCCAAGAGTGTGGGAGGTAGCGAGATGTGGGTTATACCATGGGTCGCGAGAAAGGACCGAAGGGCTAAAAATTTGCCCCCATTATTTGTGTAAAGTGTTTTAATGGCGTGGTGAAATAGTTTTCAACAAGTTGCTTTAAGGTAACAAAGGTGGAATAAACATCTTATTTTCGACATAACGAGTAAAGCCAAATATACTTGGTGTAATGGTCAACAAAAATAACATAGTAGTTAAAACCATTAGAAGCTGAGACGAGTGAGGTCCAAACATCAGAAAAAATAACATCAAGATGGGAGGAAGAGGTAATGCTTGATTTTTCAAAAGGTAACTTATGGCTTTTATTAATATTGCAGGAGGTACAAGAAAAGGAGTATAAATGGCCCTCGAGAAAGGAAATATTCAGAACGCTAAGAAATTTGTGAAAATATGTAAAGATGGATGACCTAGATGACTATGCCACATGGAGATATTGGAAAACGGGGACCGAATTGATGAAGACAAAGCTAGGGCGGAAGACCGAAGAGGGATTGACTTCGGCCAGTAATAGACACCGCCTTTACGCCTAACCGTAAACCGTGAGTGACCCCATGTGATGATTCAATCAAAGAAAGAGTAAAAACAAGAGACATAGGTTATCCGCATTAAAGGATTACTGAAATGAGGTTTTTGGACATCGTTGCATACATCTAACACATTAAAATACAAAGGTAGGAGAGGTAAGGGTGAAGGAGGCAGTGTGAGCTATAGATAAACCTGTACCATCACTAATAATAACATGGTTAGAGGCGGTGCACGGCTTATGAAGGGCCAAGTTAGCAAGATCCGTAGTCACATGGTGAGAGGTGCCCGAATCAACGACCTAATCCGAAGAATTATCAAGGTTAGAGTAATGGACTACTGTGTGGGCATAGGGTGCAATGAGGGTCGGACACAGAGCTCGAGCAAGGGGTAGAAGAGTTGCAAGTGCCGAGTTGGATAGATAACCGCACTGCCGAGCCAAGTGCCCGACCGTGCACAATTCCGATAACGCCGAGGTAGCGACTATGCTCGAGTTGGGTCGGTGGAACTGGATGTCGCGAAGACAATGGAAGAGGAGCTGGTCGATATTGCAGGGGGGTGTCAGGTAGGGGCCATGATTATTGAGACCGACTATGGTGCCATCTTCCACGGTTGTTGTGATGCCCCACTGTCCCATCGATTAACCTGGTCAACCTCAAGGTTTCACCTTAGGTAATTTTTCACCTAAGTTTTGGTGCCAGACCGGTACCAACTACTCATAGACACCAAGTTACTCGGCACCACCTCAATAAGTCCCCACTGACTCCATCCATTCATATATTTAAGTCTAAAATACGAGAATAATATACTTAATGATACCAGGAGTTCGATCACGACCCTCTTACCATAATTACATACCCAACTATTTAGACAATAGTTCAAAAGAACTTAATTACAATACTTTTATACAAAATTACATGCTAGAAATGGTTTGTCCCAAGCACTTTTACAAAAAGATTTATCAAGGCCACATGTCGGCCCTCTTCACAAGCACGGCCTCTTATGAGCGTCGTCCACTGGTATCGACTCCGCACCGAAAGTAATCCTGGGGCGGCGGCAGTGAGCAATGCCCAATAAGGAATACCTCCTACAAGGGCTACTTCCCACCTAAGTGCACATTCAATGTTCACCCAACATTTCACAATCACATTCCAATAGAATATGAAAATTCTATATGAAATCCTACATGCCATGCCATGAATGAGATGCGACTCACCATGTATCATGCGCCCGAGTCCTCACCAACTCCCTCACACAACGCCTAAGCCTAGTGTGATAAAACCGTCATTCTGGATGACATCCAATGATCATTTTTCAAAACAAATTTCATTTGTTTATAAAACAAAAGATTTTTAGATGATACATCACAACGATCAGTTATATTTAAAATCCATGTGCCTTTATATGGGTAGCGTGATTTTGGTGTCGTGACCGTGAGCTCCGAAAAACCCGTAGCATACACCTTTACGGCCTTTCATTGCTGTGTGGACTATGTCCTCACTCATAATTGGCGTTCACCCAAGGGATCTATCCCAATTTGCTGATATCCGGCACATATTTTCTTTAACATTTCAATAAATCGTGCGACTCTTTTGGACATTGTCCCATTTAACCGAGCCCACCCAATCAAACACCAAATGCATTGTCAATTTACTAACCATGCACTCACACCCATTTAATGCGATGTCCCCGTACATATGCAATGCAAGATGCCATTGCATGTCATATCATGTCACATGCACAGTGAATGCTACATGAACAATTCTACACATGCATATCACTAATGCATCATGGAAAATTATATCTATATGCATATAATTTCCATACATCATCACATCTTACTAATATATCATGCAAACATATATCAACATTTTTTACATTCAACATGCCATTCCATGATCAAGCAATGACACACACACAAGCAAGCCATGTAATGACCATTGCACACAACAATTCATCACACGTTAATACGTTGGAGCACACATATTGACATCCAACATGTCACTCTTAGTCAAGCAATGACACTTCCAAACAAGTCTCACAAGGCCTTCGATGCAAGCCACAACATCACAAACCGGACCCCAAAACCGACCCCAACCTGGCCATGGCAGGCTAGAATTTCATCCCCAAGCTTGCCTAGGCATAGCCTGCCTCCACCTAGGAGGAGTAGTTTAGGTGGACCAGAAAGTCCGTCTTTGTTGCCCCCAAGTTTTCCTAAGCAAGCATGTCCACGCCTAGGTAGACCTTCCCTATGCCTAGGCGTAGCAACAATCTTCCGTGTGAAGATTTTCACCTCCGCCTAGGTGAACTAAGGTTCCCCTAGGCGAAGAAACACTGAGCAGAACCCAAAAAATGCAGTTTTTCTCCTCCAAACAAGCCCTTAACTAAAAAACCCTCTTTTCCCGACCCAAAAGTGGAAAGTAAGCCAAGGTAGGAAGAATCCCTTACCTCTAGGCACACGATACACGGGTAAGAAGCCTCCTAAACCCAACAACTTCAATTTTCGAAAACCTCCCTTCTTGGATCTTTAGCGAAATCCCTCTTCTCAGGTACCCACGTGTACTCGTCGATGCGATAAACTTTTGTTCTTAACCCGACGAAAACCGACCCACAGAACTCCGTAGATTGTGGGAGGAAGTTTGGCTCTCCTCTTTCCCTCTTCTCCTCTCTCTCTTGCGTGAACCAACCGGAAATGGGCTCTTTTTGCCCTAATTCCCCTTTTCTCCTAACTTAAACTTGTTGATGCCCACAACGTGCCAACACGTGTCTACCCTCACGGTCCTGCCTCGGCTCAAGCCATTTATTTCATCTTAGTTCAAGTTTAAATTATATCCCATGAACTTAACCCAAGTCATTTCCCAACTTTCGAGATTTTCGTAAACAATCTCGTCTCTAGTAGTCACTCGACACCCATCACCCCGAAAAACGTGAAAATCCAACTTTCTCGGAATTCGACGATATTCGTCTAAGTGACTAGATTTCGTGAGACGAATCCAACGGTGAGTTCCTTTTCGTCATCCAAGATCTAGAAAATTTCCATGTTTTCGACCTATACTATTCTTGCAATTTATCGTTTTTCCATTTTTTAAAAAAAAATTGATTTTTCTCGATTTTACATTCTCTCCATTAAATTCTACATACTATAATTCGAAATATACCCTTGGGCCAGCGACATGTTTAGGGGTATATTAAAAGCTCAATGGAATTGTTCGGAAATAAATAAGCAAGAACTTGGAATTGGAATGAATATAACAGTTAAGGGTAAATTAATAATTTACCAATTCATGACCCAAGGGTCATAATATAATAAGTTCATATGCTAAAGTAGGATTTTGATAAATTGAATCGAGAATAAAATGAAATGAGGACCACAAAGAGTAATAAAAGAAAGATATTAGAATAAAATAAGAAAGAAAATTGTGGAAGAGACAAGGGTTTGAAGGAAAGATGGAGGAAGTTTCCTCCTTGGAAAGTGAATAAAAAGGGATAAGATCAAATAAGGATAAGACCAAAAAAATAAATATCTCATTTTGGTCTTGGGAGAAAGAGAGAGCAAAAACGGCTAAGAGAGAAGAGAAGAGAAAGGAAGAAGAAGAAGAGAAAGGAAGAAGAAGAAAGAAGGAAAAGAAAAGAGAAGATCACAGAAATGGAACTATGATTTGGTATAGAAAAGTATGGAACTACTAAATTTGAGTATGGAATTTGAGTATGAGTGTAAGGAACTAGGTATATTTATATGAAAACTATGGTGTATGGAAAAGTTCGATGTTTGTACAATAGTATGGGTTTGTATATGGTATAGAAAGTATAGATACATGGTTTGGAAACCTCTATCTCGTGTATGGTTTTAAATGGAAACCCTGCAACCTCATTTCTTGTTAGGGTTGAGTTGAGAAGAGCTCTAAGGCTCCTATAGGTGTATTTTGGGAAGGGTCTAGTTGCAATTAGAACCAAGTAAATTTCTGAATTTTTTATCCTACATATTAGCAGGACCTTAGAACTTTTTTTTGGGTAAGAAATAAAGGGAATTTGGAAGTGAGTCCTTCTAGTAAATTGTAGCCACATCAATGATCTTGATGTTAGGCTTTTGACTTTCTCGATTTGGACCTCTGTATACAAGTTATGGTCCTACCGAGGTCACTGCTAGATCTAGCTCCGCCGCCTCGTCTGGGGCCGGTCAACTAGCCGGACTCCAAACGGGTTTTAATAAGTAAATAAAGAGAATTTAGCAGTAAGTACCTCTGGTAAATTTTAGCCACATCAATGAACTTGATGTTCGGCTTTTGAATATCTCGATTTGGACCTCTGTAGACTAAGTTATGGTCCTTGTACCGAGGTCAGCTAAGCTAGATCTGGTCGGGTCAGTTCGTCCAGTTCGGGTCAACTAGCCGGACCTTAAAACTGGTTTTTGGGTCATAAATAAAGGGAATTTGGTAGTAAGTCCTCTGGTAAATTGTATCCACATCAATGAACTTGATGTTAGGCTTTTGAATTTCTCAATTCGGATCCCTGTAGACCAAGTTATGGTCTTTTTACTTTGAACAGTCAAATGGGCGAGAGGTCAGCAGATCTCATGCAGCAGAGGTCAGCAGACCTCATAACAGAGGTCAAGAGAGGCCTGCAGACCTCATGCAAATAGGTCACAGACCATGAAGCAGCAGGGTCAATGCAGGTTAGCAGACTATGCCAGAGGTCGCAGACCTCATGCAACAGAGGTCGGAGACCTCGTCCCGTAGGAGGCCGCAGACTTCGTCCCATAGAGCCCACTTCATCCAGCCTGTGTAAGCCTGTCAGATTTGACTATGTATGACTTCCAACTTTGGAAGGTCATAACTTCTTCGTCCGAACTTCATTTCGGGTGTTCTTGGACTCTATGGAAAGCCATTGAGTCAAGAATACATTCATATACCTAAGGAGGATATTATTGTCAGGACCGAGGTATAGGAATAAGCCTTCAACTAAGTCGCCTCACCACTAGTTCAGCCACTCGGCTCGACCAGTTCAGCCAGCTTCGACAGGGTTAACTACGTATGACCTCTAACTTCGGAAGGTCATAACTCCTTCGTCCGAACTCCGATTCGAGTGTTCTTGGACTCTATGGAAAGCCCATTGAGTCAAGAATCCATTGATATGCTTGAGGAGGATATCAGGTGTTAGACTATAGTGTTAGGACTGAGCTCACTGAGGTCAGGTCAGCTTCGTCCGGGCCAGATTGACTACATGACCTCCAACTTCGGCGCGTCGCACCTCCTGGGTCCGAACTCCGATTCGGTGTTCTCAACTCTATGGAAAGCCCATTGAGTCAAGAATACATTGATATGTCTGAGGAGGATATTATATGTCAGACTGAGGTGTTAGACTGAGCTCACAAGTCAGTCAGCTGTCCAACTCAGGATTTGACTACGTATGACCTCCAACTTCGGAAGGTCATATCTCCTTCGTCCGAACTCCGATTCGGGTGTTCTTAGACTCTATGGAAAGCCCATTGAGTCAAGAATCCATTTATATGCCTGAAGAGGATATTATATGTCAGACCGAGGTGTTAGACCAAGCTCACCGAGGTCAGGTCAACTCGTCCAGTTCAGGATTTGACTATGTATGACCTCCAACTTCGGAATGTCATATCTCCTTCGTCCAAACTCCGATTCGGGTGTTCTTGGACTCTATGGAAAGCCCATTGATTCAAGAATACAGCCATACATAGTATGATAAAAGTAGAACTCATATTAGGTCCAGAAATATGGAAAAATAATAAGCAGATATGATAATCATAGTATATCATGCATAATATAAGATAGATACAAGTATAAGATAGATAAAAGTACAAGTACGTGTATAAGCACCTCCGTATAGGTATAAGTTCTCCATAACCCTACAAAGAGATAGGACAAATCGACAAAGTAAGTACAAGTAAAACGCATAAGTATAGAGAAATGTATAGGTATATGTCATAAGATACGATAGTCTGATAGAGTACATGAAGATATAAGTTAAAAAGATATAAGAAGTTACAAGTAGATGACATGATACGAAAATAAGATTATATGATATGAATATATGGTAGACATACCTAAATGAATAGATGGAACATGCTAGGAACACATGATAGAAATGCATAAGTGTTAAGAACGACATAAGTAAAGACAACAAAACAAAGGAATGGAGCATGTCAATAATGATAAGCATACAATATAAGAATGAGTAAATGCATGCATGATAAAAATATAGGAATATATGTATTATAGAGAAATATGATAACCGTAATATTAAGCTACAAATATGAGAACGAATTCAGATTAAAGTAATCATAGTAATATCGCATATGATTATCGGATAACAATAATTATTCGGGAATATGAGATATGTACTGAAAATAGAATAAAACACTGGATTGTCTACTTAGAACCTAGTAGAGGGATAGATAGGCATGCCTATAGGGAAGATACAGTTGCTGCAGCATACATATATAGATGTCGAGGCCCCGTTTGGGTCAATGACATAGATCCCGTTTGGATCACGGTGGCCCCGAAAGGGTCACCACAAAGGCCTCTCTCTGAGCCCCTCATGACCACTCATTTCAGACAAAGGAGGCGCCGGCTTCGCACTCATTGACCAATCGCTTCGCATGCTGAGTACAGCGCCTTTTGGCCCTCATGGACCATTGTTTCGTATAGTGAGTATAGCACCTTCGGGCCCTCATGGTTTCCTTTATCCACTTCTAAGGTTTATGCAGGCATGAAACATAAAACCAATGACAAGTATATGCGCATGAGGATAAAAGTACACGACATGATATGAGAAGCATAGCATTGCTTAGTGATGACAAGTATACAAGTACAAGAAGTAAAGTGTCAATGACACGAAATGTATATGACAAATCAAGTATATGAAAAGTATAACAGAAAAATAGTATATGAACACAATACATGATAACAGTACATGAAAATAGTATATAACAAATGGTATAGTGTATAACCAGGAAAGTATAGGTGAAAACCTATGACAGTATATGATATGATAGTAAAGTATAAGCAGGGAGATATGAAAATTATGATAGTATATGAAAAGCAATAAGTTATAGAATGAATACGAAATATGCAAAGTATAGAAACAGTAAATACAAAGAAAGATATTATAGATATGCCAAAAGATATCGAATATGTAACGGAAAAGATTGACACATGCAACAGGGAATGTAAAGATGAAAAGTAGTAAATAAGTTATATGAATAAGTATAGATATATGAATGTATATGTATGCTTTATACCACCATTGGTAGTTGGCCATGCTTATGTTCCCACTGCTGCAGTTTAGCACGGTGCGTTCAACTGTAGGCATGTATGTAAGACAAGGATAGAGGACAGGACATCCCACATCAGCAGAGCAGGCCATCTCAGAGATAGGTGCTCACCGCACTACTTTCGCGATCTCTGATGTTTTGTATTAGACATGTATAAGTATAAGTGTTTGTATAAGTAAATGGGACTCAGCATATGTGTATAGATTTAGAGGGACACCACTCCGGTGGTAGTTTTTTTATATCTATGTAAATGATTTTTGTTATTACATAAATTGTTTGTATAACCACAGGTACAAGTTCACTCGAAAGAACAGTCAATGAGTGTCCCAAGATATAGTCTCGCGCCCGACTCGCCTCTCGATTCGCCATCATGGCCGGATCGGGAATGGGGCGTGATGTTGAGTGTATCAGAGCAAGGTTTAGGCTCGAAGAGCCTATGTTTGGGCTTAATCTAGATAGAGATAAGATGAGTCTAGATAGAGAAGATATAAGATAGAATTACATACGTATAGAAAAGTGTCAAGCTATGTGGATGTCCTCAGAGCCAGATAGATGGATTGTCTTCCGAATCTAGTTGAAGAAGTTGTTGAAAGTGTTAACCCCAGGGAACAGGGGTTACCAGCTTCTGATCCTTCGGAATATGTTAGAAGTGAGAGTCAGACTCCATCTAAGCCAAATGAAGCCTTGCTGAGAATAGCACAAGACATGGCTAGGATATTGGATGGACTGCATGAGTCTATCAAGAAGTATATAGTACCTGCGACTACTCTGCAGCAAGTGACGTTTTGTCAATTGGTACAAGATTCTATGAAATTAGAAACGTCTGAAATAAGGAACCAAGAAGGGTCTCAGAAGAAGAAAGGTAAAAGAGCTAGAGAGTCTCAAGCTGAGCTAGTTCATGGTTCAGCTACAAAGAGAATAAGACAAAATTTAACACCTAGTTCTAGGAGAGACATGTCCATAGGACAAGGAAAGAACCTGGAGTGCCTTCATTGCCATAGATGGCATTCGGGTGTTTGTAGAGTGTGGACTAGAGGGTGCTTCAGATGTGGGAGTATAGATCACTTCTTGGCCAACTGTCCAAGAGAATCCGTGAGTTAAATATAACTCGCTGAAGCGCCGAGAAGATCGCTTTGATACACCTTCGACTTGGGGTCGAGGTGGTCCGAATCAGCACAGAGGACATGGAGGTCCAATGTCAGAAACAGTGGATCATCCAGCACCTATAGCACCAGCACGAGCTTATGCTATGCAGGCTCTAGAGGAGCAGGATGCTCCTAATGTGATTGCGGGTATGTATTCTCTATTTAATAATTGAGATGCATGTATAGATGATAATGAAGTAGTATAGAACATGCAAATGACAGAGTATGAATTTCGAGGATGAAATTCTTATAAGGAGGGGAGAGTTGTAACACCCCGAAATATACCCTAACAGTTTCGGACTTGTTTAGGGTATATTAAAAGCTCAATGGAATTGTTCGGAAATAAATAAGCAAGAACTTGGAATTGGAATGAATATACGCTAAGGGTAAATTAATAATTTACAACTACGACCCAAGGGTCATGTAATATAATAAGTCTATATACAAAGAGGATTTTGATAAATTGAATTGATAAATAAAATGAAATGAGGACCAAAGAGTAATAAAAGAAATATATTAGAATAAATAAGGGAAGAAAATTATGGAAGAGACAAGGCTTGAAGGAAAGAGGGAGAAGTTTCTCCTTGGAAAGAGATAAAAAGGATAGATCAAATAAGGATAAGACCAAAATAAATATCTCATTTTTGGTCTTGGGAGAAAGAGAGAGCAAAAACGGTTAAGAGAGAAGAGAAGAGAAAGGAAGAAGAAGAAGAGAAAAGAAAAGAAGAAAGAAGGAAAAGAAAAGAGAAGATCACAGAAATGGAACTATGATTTGGTATAGAAAAGTATGGAACTACTAAATTTGGGTATGAAATTTGGAGAAGGAGTGTAAAGGAACTAGGTATACTTATATGAAAACTATGGTGGTGTATATGGAAAAGTATCATGTTTGTACAATAGTATGGTTTGTATACTTAGGTATAGAAAGTATAGATACATGGCTTGGAAACCTCTATCTCGTATGGTTTGGGTTTGGAAACCCCCAACCTCATTTCTTGTTAGGGTTGAGTTGAGAAGAGCTCTAACGCTCATATAGGTGTATTTTGGGAAGGGTCTAGTTGCAATTAGAACCAAGTAAATTTTCGTATTTTTGATCCAACATACTATCCGGACATTAGAACTTCTTTTTGGGTAAGAAATAAAGGGAATTTGGAAGTGAGTCCTTCTAGTAAATTGTAGCCACATCAATGAACTTGATGTTACGGCTACTTCGATTTGGACTCTGTAGACCAAGTTATGGTCCTTTAGCTGCAGGTCAGCTCAGCGAATCTGGGTTGGCCGGGCTTCGCCCAATTGGTCAACTACCGGACCTTAAACCGGTTGGTCATAAATAAAGGAAATTTGTCAGTAAGTCCTTCTGGTAAATTGTAGCCACATCAATGCAATTGATGTTAGGCTTTTCAATATCTCGATTTGGACCTCAGAGACTGCTATGGTCCTTTTACGAGTGTCACTTCAATAGATCTCAGAGTAGTCAACTGGGCCCGGGCCAGTCAACTAGCCGGACATTAAAACGGGTTTTTGGGTAATAAAGAAAGGGAATTTGGTAGTAAGTCCTTCTGATAAATTGTAGCCACATCAATGAACTTGATGTTAGGCTGGAATTCTCACCCGGGATCCCCGTAGATCAAGCTATGGTCTTTACTCCGAATAGTCAAATGGGCGAGGTCAAGACCACAAGAGAGGTCAGCCAGACCTCATTTAGCAGTGAGGCCAAGAGACCTATCCAGCAAGAGGTCAGCAGAGGTCATGAGGAGGTCAGCAACCTCATGCAAGAGGTCACAGACCTCATGCAAGAGAGGTCGGCAGACCTCATGCAAGAGGTCGGCACCCTACGCAACAGAGGTCTTCAGAGGCACATACTCATGCAAAGCAGAGGTCGGCTAGATCTCATGCAAAGCAGAGGCCGCAGACCTCATCCTCAGAGGCTGCAGACCCCGTCCTATAGAGGTCAGCAGACCTCGTCCCGTAAAGAGCCTCGCCTCATCTTGGGCCAAATCCGCAGACCACCCCGTTGAGCCCCGCCGTCTGGGGCCAGCACCACGATTTGACTACACATGACCTCCAACTTTGGAAGGTCATAACTTCTTCGTCCGAACTCCGTTTCGTGTGTTCTTGGACTCTATGGAAAGCCATTGAGTCAAGAATACATTGATATGTCTGAGGAGGATATTAGGTGTCAAACCGAGTGTTAGACCGAGCTCACCGAGGTCAGGTCAGCTCATCCAGTTCAAGATTTGACTACGTATGACCTCCAACTTCGGAAGGTCATATCTCCTTCTTCCGAACTCCGATTCGGGTGTTCTTAGACTCTATGGAAAGCCCATTGAGTCAAGAATCCATTGATATGTCAGATCAAGGTGTTAGACTAAGCTCACCAAGGTCAGGTCAGCTCGCCCGGGCCTGTGGATTTGACTACATATGACTCAACTTCGGGTTGCAACTCTTTCTGTCCGAATCCATCTGAAAGTGTTATCGACTCATGGAAAGCCCATTGAGTCAGAAATACAGCTGATATGTCTGAGGAGGATATTAGGTGTCAGACCGAGGTGTTAGATCGAAGTTCACCGAGGCGTCGGCCAGCTCATCCGGGCCTGGGGATTTGACTACATATGACCTCCAACTCTAAGGTCATATCCCTTCAGCCCGAACTCGATTCAGGTGTTCTAGACTCTATGGAAACATTGAGTCAAGAATCCATTGATATGTCAGACTAAGGTGTTAGGACTGTCACTGGAGGTCAGGTCACTCATTCAGCCAGGATTTGACTACATATGACCTCCAACTCTAAGGTCATAACTCTGGCCCCGAACTCATCGGAGTGTTATCGACTCTACGGAAAGCCCATTGAGTCGTAAATACATTGATATGTCTGAGGAGATATTAGGGGTAGTCAGACTGAAAGTTAGACTGAGGCTCACTGAGGTCAGGTCAGCTCATCCAGTTCAGGATTTGACTAGCATAAGGACTGAACTTCTCGGAAGGTCATATCTCCTTCATTCGAACTCCGATCGGTGTTCTTAGACTCATGAGTTTCCCACGAGTCAAGAATCCATTGATATGCTCGCGAGGAGGGATATTGATGTCAGACTGAGGTGTTAGACCAAACTCACTGAGGCAGTCAACTCGTCCAGCTAGGATTTGACTATGTATGACCTCCAACTCGTGAAGGTCATATCTCCTTCGTCCAACTCCGATTCGTAATCTCGACTCTATGGAAAGCCCATTGATTCAAGAATACAACCAGCACTATATGATGAAGGTAGAACTCATATTAGGGTCCAGAAATATGGAAAACAATGCGTATATGATAATCATAAGATATCATGCATAATATAAGATAGATACAAGTATAAGATAGATAAAACAAGTACGTGTATGCTAACTTATAGTAGGTTCAGAACTCCTACAGGATAGAAAATTGATAAAGTAAGTAAACGTGATAAGTTATAGAAATGTATAGGTATATGTCATAAGATACTTATATTCCATAGAGTACATGAAGATATAGTTAACAAGATATAAGAAGGCAAGTAGATGACATGATACGAAATGGAAGATTATATGATACAACAGGTGTAGACATACCTAAATGAATAGATGGAAGACTAGAAACACATGATAGAAATGCATAAGCTGCTAAGAACGATAGAGATAAGTAAAAGACAACAAAACAAAGAATGAGTACATGTACAATGAATTATACATGTATGAATATAAGAATGAGTAAACGATGCATGATAAAATATAGAACATATGTATTATAGAGAAATATGATAACCGTAATATTGGTTACAAATATGCGAACGAATTCAGATTAAAGTAATCATAGTGAATATCTATATGATTACCTGACAAGAAATAATTATTCTGTGAATATGAGATAGTGTACTAAAAATGGAATAAAACACTGATCATCTCACTAACTGCAGAGGGATAGATAGGCATGCCATAAGGGAAGATACACTTGTTGCAAGATACATATAGATATCAAGGCCCCATTTAACATGACATAGATCCTGTTTGGATCACGTGTCCCAGCGTCACCACAGAGCCTGTACCTCATGAACAAGCCAGCAAGGAGTACAACGCCTTCAGTTCATGGACCACTATTTCGTACAAAGGAGTATAGTGCCTTCAGTCCGTATAACTGTCAGATAGTGAGTATAGCGCCTTCGGGCCCTCATGGTTTCCTTTATCCACTTCTAAGGTTTATGTAGGCATGAAACATAAAACCAATGACAAGTATATGCGCGTGAGGATAAAAGTACATGACATGATATGAGAAGCATAGCATTGCAATGTGATGATGCGACATAAGTACAAGAAGTAAAGTGTCAATGACACGAAATGCATATGACAAATCAAGTATATGAAAAGTATAACAGAAAAACAGTATATGAACACAATACATGATAACAGTACATGAAAATAGTATATAACAAATGGTATAGCGTATAACCATGAAAGTATATGTGAAAACCTATGACAGTATATGATATGATAGTAAAGTATAAGCTCTACACTCCTAAGGGAGATATGAAAAGTATGATAGGATATGTAAAGCAATAAGTTATAGAATGAATACGAAATATGCAAAGTATAGAAACAGAAATACATTAAAGATATAGATAGAAAATATGTCAAAGATATAGAATATGTAATAGAAAAGATTGACATGCAATAGGAATGTAAAGATGAAAAGTAGTAACAAGTTATATGAATAAGTATAGATATATGAAATGCATATGTATAAGCTTAGATGCGCCACCATCGTGGTCAGTCTGCTATGTTCCCAATTAAGCGTAAAGTTTTAAGACGGGTGTTCAATCTGCGGTAGGTACGGGTGTTCAATCCGTGTAGGTACACGGGTGTTCAATCCGTGTAGGTACAGAAGCAGAAGACAAGGATAGAGGATAGGACATCCCACATCAGCAGAGCAGGCCAGCTCAGAGATAGGTGCTCACCGCACTGCTTTCGCGATCTCTGATGTTTTGTATTAGACATGTATAAGTATAAGTGTTTGTATAAGTAAATGGGACTCAGTATATGTGTATAGATTTGGAGGGACACCACTCCGGTGGTAGTTTTTTTATATATATGTAAATGATTTTTGTTATTACAGAAATTGTTTGTATAACCACAGGTACAAGTTCAGCTCTAAGAAAGAACAGGTCAATGAGTCCCAGTATATAGTCTCGCGCCTGGACTCGGTTCGGATCCGCCATTCGGGTCGGACCGGGAATGGGGGCTTGACATACTACACACACAATATCATGTCATTTAACATCGATGACTAAAAACATACCTTCTTACTTAGACAAGAAAGGATAGTTGGAACGCATGGTGTCTTCACGTTCCCATGTTGCCTCCTCTATTCCACGGTGCTGCCACAACACCTTCACTAGCCTCACGATCTTGCTTCACAAAACCTGATCCCGGCTATCCATGATACACACATATCCCTCTTCAAAGGTTCCATCTACATCAACCTGTGGTTTCCCAATCCAATTACATGAGTGAAATCCAGGGTGCACTTCCTAAGCATGGCGACATGGAATACCTCATGTACACTCGATAAGCTTAGCAGGTTGGCCAACGGTATGCACTCGTATTCCACCTCTCGAAAGTACCCTGAGGCCTAATATACCTCGACGATAGCTTTCCCCGCTTTCCGAATCTGACCATTCCTCTCTTAGGCATCACCTTCAAGTAGACATGATCACCCACCTCAAACTCTAGAGGTCGTTACCCCCTATCGATGTAGCTCTTCTGTCGGCTTTGAGTGTGAGAAGACGCTTTCGTATCAGTTCCACCTTCTCAAAGGTGTCTAAAACCAATTCCAAAACCCGTAGGCCCTTCTCCCACTCCTCCGTCCAACAAACTCGAGATTGACATAGCCTCCCACATAATGCCTCATAAGGTGCCATCCGTATGCTCGCCCGACAATCCATTACAGGTGAATTCCACCTGCTGGGTAAATGTTCTTCCCAACTACCCCTAAGATCCAGGACACATGCCCATAGCATGTCCTCTAATATCTAGATGGTCCTCTGACTGACCTTCCGTCTAGTGATGAAAATCTCTACTCATCATCAACCATGTCCCCATGTCTCGCTAGAAACTCTCCTAAAAATGATCCATAAACCTGGGATCCCAATCCAATACTATGGATACTGGCACTCTATGTAACCGAACTATCTCCCGTATATACAACCTGTAGAATTCCTCCAGTGTGAAGGTCATCTGCACAACTAAAAAGTGTGCCGAGTTAGTGAGTCGCTCCACTATCACCCACACTGCGTCATGTGCTCACAATGTCCGTAGAAAGTGAGTCATAAAATCAATCGTGATGTGCTCCCACTTCCCCTCAGCCACCTCTAATGGTTGGAGTAATCCTACTAGCCTTTGGCACTCAGCCTTTACCTATTGACACATGAGACATCGTCGAACGAAGTCTCATACGTGTATCTTCATCCCACTCCAGTAATACCGGCGACGTAGATCATGATACATCTTCGTGCCACCTAAATGCACTATAAAACGAGATCAATGGAATTCCCTGAGGATCTCCTCTCTCCAATCTTTGATGAGACACGTGACCCGTCCCTATACGAACTACCATCTACAGGTCATGGTCTAGCCTTCCTCACATGCTGACCGTACCAGTCCACACGATGGATAACATCTCGTCGTCTAGTAACTTCCGATCACTGCGCCTAGTAGGGAAGGCGTAGCCGCTAAACTCCCGATGCACCACAGGCACGATCCACTATACTGCGGTCGAACTATCCCATAGTCTCGGCATGCGCCATTTCCGGGAAGAGTTTATCTTGCTTGGCCTCTTGTTGACTTACGGGTGAGTGCATCCCGGCCGTATATTTGCCTTACTAGGATGGTAATGCAAAGTGAAGTCATAATCCTCCAAATACTCCATCCACTTGTGTTACCTCATGTTAAGGTCTCGCTGTGTAAAAATGTACTTTAGACTCTTGTGGTCTGAAAACACATCGAATTTCTCACCGTCTGAATGGTGGCCACTTCAAGCCTTTAGGTAAGACAATTCTTGCTTGACTCCATGTCATGTGAGGTATTGAATTCTACTTGTGGTTCTTCAAATGTCAAGAACCAAATGCCACTACCCTCGGATTTGCATCAAAACACATCCCGATCCATCCTTGGAGCATCATATGACCTGCTTTGTGTACCTGTCCCTCTCTGAGACTATCAGAATATGAGCTAAAGTAAGCCTCCTCTTTAGTTCCTGGAATGATCTCTCACACAATTCATTCCATTCAAACTTGACCTCCTTCCGAGTTAACCTCGTCATACGTGCAGATAACCGAGAGAAGTCCTCAATGAACCTCCTTTAATACCTAACCAATCCCAAGAAACTGCATATCTCAAAAACTGACTTCGGTCTCTCCCAACTCATAACCGCCTCAACCTTTTTTGGGTCCATGGATATGACCGAGGCCGATACCACGTGGCCCAAGAATCTCACCTCAGTAAGTCAAAACTCGCACTTGCTTAATTTAGCATACAATTGATACTCCCTTAAGGTCTGGAGAACGACCCTCAAGTGATGCTCGTGATCCTCCTCGGACTTGGAGTAGATCAAGATGTCATCCATAAAAACCACAACGAATCGATCTAGGTAGGGCTGGAACACCCTATGCATAAGATCCATGAATGTCGTTGTGAACTCGAAATGCCTATATCGTGTTCTAAATGTCGTCTTAGGGATATATGCCTCCTTAACTCTCAGCTAATAGTAGCCAGTGCGGAGATCTATCTTGAAGTAGACTGGGCCTCTCGGTCAGTCAAGCAATCATCGTCGGA
The DNA here is from genome assembly GCA_016808115.1 of Tetrastigma voinierianum. Lineage (NCBI taxonomy): Eukaryota > Viridiplantae > Streptophyta > Magnoliopsida > Vitales > Vitaceae > Tetrastigma > Tetrastigma voinierianum. Next base: position 291,937 of record JAEQBH010001393.1, read on the forward strand.
GTGGCGAAATTTTTATTCTTGATAGCCAGCCTATTCGAGTGATAATCTATACGACCGAAGAGTCTTATCCCTCTTCTTGGCAAATAGAATTGGAGCGCCCTAAGGTGAAACCTTTGTCTAATAATTAATGCAATTGGACCTTAAGCTCCTGCAACTCAATAGGAGCCATTCCATGCGAAGTCATAGAAATGGGTAATGTACCAGGGTATAGCTCAATAACGAAGTCTACATCCCTATACGAAGGTAATCCGGGTAGTTCATTCAGAAAGACATCCTCATACTTACAAATCACCCGAGGTAGATCCAAATCCCGTCTCACCTCGTCTTCCAGGGTAAGGCTTGCCAGCCACCCTATCAACTGCTTGTGCCACTTAGAGTCGTACAAGGCTCAAGGTAAAGCGTCATGCTTATCCCCTTGAAATGTAACACAAGTGCCATCCAGTGTGTAGGCCATAACTCTGCTATGATCACAATCAATGATGAACCGATGTGCCATCAACCAGTCCATCCCAAGGATGACCTCAAACTCCGACATGTCCATGACCCTTAAGTCCACAGTGAGTAGGACATATCTTATCAATACTCACCCTAGTTCCCAAGGGAGAATTCACATGCAATAGCTTTTCTAAGGTTTCAACCTCTAAGCCTAATTCTTTCACCATGATGCTGTAACGAATGAATGAGATGCACCAGAATAAAACAACACTCTTACCCACAAGAGAAAGAGTAGAAATGTACCTTGAATGATCGACTGATTTGCAAGCTCAGACTAAGGTGTGATGGCATAGGCACGCCCCTGGGTCCTGATGAGTCTTAAACTCGTCTATTTTTATTCCATTTTTCTGGCATGTTTTTAACAGTTTCAGCTTTATTTGTATGCCAAATTATGGAACATTCACCAACTTTGTGTTTTACAGGTGTTAATTGAAAAATGAGAGAAAAGAAGCAAAAAAATGGAAACTATAGCCGTCTCTATTGAGACATAGTTTTTGTAATATGCAACCACAGATTTCAAGCGAGGCGAAAAGAACTATGTGTCGTGACCCGGCGGCTATGTCGCGGCCGGCTGACTACTTATGTACTTAGCAAAGTCAAGATAAACTTCGAGGCTGAAACCAAGTCTTTGTTACGATAAAGAGTTCTATGTCATGACTTTGCTAAAGAAGAATGAAAGAAGACTATGTCGCGACAATGATCAAGGCTAAGAGCAAAGGAGCTATGTCGCGAATATTTCCATTGTCGAAACATAAAAAGCTGAAGACTAATAGATGAACTCTGTCACAACAAAAGACAATTCTATCACGATAGAAAATGCTAAGAATACAACATAAGTAAACTGAGACAAGTGTTTTTATGTTGCGACAAAGTTTTCAGAACAAAGCCAGCTCAAAGAGGAATTTCTATCGCCACAAAGAAAATCATGTCGCGACATAACATTCATAATTCACAACTAAGAGCAACAAAATCTCTGTCGCGACAAACAAAACATGAAGAAGGTGAATTCTCTGTTGCAATAAGGAGTTGAAGAGCAACACAAAAAGAACAGCGACAAAGAAACTTATGTTTCGACATAGTAAAGAATTGAATGTAGAATCTCTGTTGCGACAGAGAAATTTTGTCGCGACAATAAAAGCTATTGAATGATAGAATTCTATCGCGACATAATAAAATAAGGTCGGTAGCGAGAAATGAAAAGGGAGAACTAAGATTAGCGAGTCAATATGCCGCCTTAACAAAGATTTCTATGTCAAATAAGCGACTCAACAAGCGCTACAAGAATCAAAAAAGAAAAAGTCTACGTGACGAGGTTTCCCTAATGAAATTGCTAAGGACTACCGAAATCTATCGCGATAGAGAAAGCTGATCATGGCGATTGACAGGCTGAAAAGGAAAATGTTTGTCGTGACAAGGAAAATTATGTCACGACAAACTCTAGAAGCAGAAGGACATGAGAAGATGGTTGCAAACAAGTTTGGTGTCGCGACACAATACATTCCTATTGCGACAAGAACAAGACTACTACACCAAAATTTTGTCACGACATTATCAAAGTCTATCACGACAAAATCCAAGAAAGAGCTTAGAGAATAGGTCTCGATAGAAGACTGCATGCTATGATAGAGGCCAATGACAAAGACTGAAAACTCTGTCGTGATAGAACTTTCTATGTCATGACATAGTGACTAATTTTGGCCATAATTTTGAGAATCCACAACCTTGATGTGAAGTGCGGCCCGACGTGGGAAGTACATAAATGAAGCGGATCCTAAGGCATTCTGCGCAACTTCCATAACTCCAGGACGTCTGGGTAGTTGGATACTCTTGTATATTTTATTTTTTTTCTTTTTTTTTTCTTTTATTTTCTTTTTAGTAAAGTTGGTTTCGGTGGGGTTTCAATGTAGATTTTAGTTGGTATTCTTTAGATTTACGGATTTGGCTATGGGCGAAGTGCGGCTTGAGCTATAATTTATTTATAAAATCATCTTTCTCATTACTGTTTGGTTTAAATGGAGGATGGAAGGTTTCTAGAGTTCATTTATTTCAGTTTGTTTATGATTTCAGTGACTTTTCTTGACCAGTTAGTCATTGATATGAGTGGACCAATTTTGAAAAGTTGAGCTCTCTAGAAATGGATCAATGAAGATAGTCATTTTTATGCACAAGGTGGAAGAAACTTGTATGAGTAAATTCTTGAATTTATTTGATTGGTATTGTTTTTGAATTTATTTGTTCCCAATACTAGTACCGTGTACCCAAGTAAGGTCCTTTATCTTACTCTGATTTCCAAGAGGCCCTCTGCATGATATAGAGATGGAGAATCCTGAGAGTATAAAGCTGTTCTTTGTGGGTAAGGTAGACTAATACTAAGAAACTAATGAACTCTGATGGGTTACTCAAATAGATCACCAACTTGCTCGTAATTTGAGGATAGTTGAATGAAGTATCAACTCGATCACTTAGAGGTCTCTTCTCTTCTGTTGAATTCTAATCCCGTGTTAGCAAAGATCTAATCAAGGAGATGGAAATTTTCATCATAAATGAAGGATGAGGTGTCAATTAAATTGGAGAAGGCTTGCAATATCCTGTCTATGGGGGCAAGAATTCTCCAGTCCTAAGATCTAGGTATGAAGTATTGAAAAGGAAAAATACTTAAATCTTAGAAAGAGGGTTACAAATTACAAGTAACTGATTAGAATCATCTCTCATAAATGAATATGAACCTTTAATCAATGAAAAATATGGTTAAGGGAGAAATCCAAACTACTACCATGCATCTTTGACAAACTCAGTTTTGTTATGGCTGATATGGAAGTGAATGAATCAAAAAATATGAATTCTTGTCATTGATCACATATCCAGTTTTATCTCACTCAGTGAATTCTCAAACCCATTTTTATTAGAAATTATTTTCATGAATATTAAGGAATTGAATTTAGGATTAAAATTCTTTTTAATCATCTCATCATCATAACAGTAGAGTTCAAATAGTAATGATTTTGAGTAGTTGGGGTAGTTAGTCTTTTGATTTATCACCATTCCTCGTGGGAATGATATCTGGACTTTAAATATCCACATTATTACTTATGCGAGCACACATTGTACTTGCGATATCAAGACAGCTCAAATTTTAATGAATACATTTTACAAAATGAGCAAATCAATCTTTTCATCTACACAAGCATCTGGCTAACAAGTTTTTGGCTCCGTTGCCGGGGATTAGCTAATAGTCCTTTGGTAATAGTGTTATTAATTTATATATATATATATATATATATATATATATAATCTAGTCTTAAAAAGTCCCTGAAGTCCCGGCATGTGAGCCTTGTCCTCGACCTTGACCCATGCCTTGGCCCATGTGGCCCATATACGAAATAGTAGGTGCATGTTAACCCATGTGGCACATGCACTACTAATTACAATTCTTTTATACAAAATTATATGCTAGAACCAGTTCGTCCCTAGCACTATTAAAAAAAGATTTATCAAGGCCACTTGTCGGCCCTCTTCACAATCACAACCTCGTATGACGTCCTTGTGACCTTGTGCGAATAGGGGTCCCCACAATGGGGTGAAGGCAATGCCTAGTAAGGAATACCTCCCTACAAAGGGATACTCTCCACCTAAGTACACATGCAATGTTCATAACATTCACAATCACATTCAACGAGAATATGCCAATTTTATGAAATCCTACATGTCATGCATGAATGAGATCACGACTCACCATGTACCATCGCGCGCTTAAGTCCTCACTGGAGCTCTCTAACACAACGCCTAAGCCCATGTGTGATAAAATCGTCATTCTTGATGACATCCAATGATCATGTTTCAAAACAAATTTCATTTGTTTATACACTAAAAGCTTTTTGGATGATACATCACAACTCATTTTATATTCAAAATCCATGTGCCTTTATATGGGTACTTGATTTTGGTGTCACACATGGGCTTGCAGAATATGGACACTTTACGGCCTTTCACCGCTGGGGACTATGTCTGACCATAATTGGCGGGTCTTTCACCCACGTAGGGGGAGTCTATCTGACTTCAGCGATACTCGGCACATATTTTCTTTAACATTTCAACCGTCGTGCGACTCTTTTGAACGTTGTCCCATTTAGTGAAGTCACCCAATCAAACCTAAGCAACGGTGTCAATTTACTAACCATGCACTCACACCCATTTAATGTGATGTCCCCGTACATATGCAATGCAAGATGCCATTGCATGCCATATCATGTCACATGCACAGTGAATGCTACATGGACAATTCTACACATGCATATCACTAATGCATCATTAACAATTATATCTATATGCATATAATTTCCATACATCATCACATTCATGTCAATATATCATGCAAACATATATCAACATTTACATTCAACATGCCATTCTATGATCAAGCAATGACACACACACAAGCGAGCCATGTAATGGCCATTGCACACAACAATTCATCACACGTCCATACGTTGGAGCACACATATTGACATCTAACATGTCACTCTTAGTCAACCAATGACACTTCCAAACAAGTCTCACAAGGCCTCCGAAGCAAGCCACAAACATCACAAACTGGGTCACGAAATTGACCAAAAACAATCACAAATCGGCCCCAACCTGGCCATGGTAGGCCAAAATTTCATCCCCATGCTCACCTAGGTGTAGCCTGCCTTCACCTAGGTAGAGCGGTTCGTCTAAGAGAGCAATGCCTCACCTAGGCAGACAAAAGAGTCAATCTTTGTTGTCCCCAAGTTTGCCTAGGCAAGCACGTCCACACCTAGGCGACCACGCCGGCGGATCTTCCTCTACGCCAGCAAGAGCAACAATCTTCCTCCGTGTGAAGATTTTCTCACCTCCTAGGCGAACCGAGGTTCCTTAGTCGAAGAAAGACTGAAAGGTAACTCGAAAAATACGCTTTTTCTCCGGCCAAATAGGCCTCTAACCTAAAAAAACCTTTCCCCGTCCAAAAGTGGAAAGTAAGCCAAGGTAGGAAGAATCTCTTACCTCTAAGCGCATGATACACGGTAGGAAGCCTCCTGTGATTCCCCAAAACCGGGGTGTCCGTTGACAACCCGTCAACCCGCTGAATACTCGTGGATGTCGAGTAACCCGACACCACTTATGAAAATCGGGTAGAGTCTCCTTTGTACGGGGAGTTCTACCCAAAGTACAAAACATGTCCCAATAATCAACAATGACCACACAGGGTCCAAATGCGAGTAAAATAATGGCCACTTAGGCCCCTGCATCAATACTCACAAGTACATCAACTATATACAATAGTTCAAGAGTTATTACACATTTTAACTAAAACAAATATCGGAATTCACAATTTTAATACATGTTCCACAAAAGGAATACCAAAGCCAATCTAGTTTTCTTTCTAAAACACACGAATCTCAAGCGAGTGTCGTCCCCGGCACACTCTCGCATCTGAATGGTGATCCTCGACAAGGTGAGCAGCTTCAGTAGTGATAATTTCCTAGCCCAGGTTACTCCCACTAAGTGCACATGCATGGAAAACAATCCACATTCAAGCAATTTCATGAACTCACTGAATGTTCAGTGATGTCCAACCACATCTGGTCCATCACTCCCACACACATGCCTGTAAGCCAATATGCAAGTAAAAATATCCGGGCTCACAATAAAGCTTGTTCTGAAAACTTACTACCGAAGCTCAAAGAGAAAATATTGGATTACCCTCCGAGTGCGAATTACTGGATAACGCTCCGAAACAGTCATGGTCCTCATCCAAAGTGATCCGCTGGATCGTCCTCCCGTGCAATTCCTTAAAAATCTTCCATCGAAATTCCTTTCAAAACATTTTCATTTTGTTTCATTTCATGTCATGTAATTTACACCAGACACTAGGCTGCCCCAAAGCATATGGAATGCATGATGCCACCTAAACACATTCATGCTAATATATTCACATGCATATATATTAACATAATTAAATCACATAAAACATGTTATGCAAATTCACAATCAATATGAATCAAAATTAGCTCACAGGGCTAATTAACAAACACGGCATCAATTCATTTTGAATCACCTAACCAAACACATTTTTCACACCAAAAATTTCGCGGTCACTATTCACATGAACAAAGGAAACCCTAGGGTTACTGTTCAAATCCACACAAATAGGAATTTTCTCCACTCCGCCCAAAGCTTGAGACCGAGCCACGCCAAAACAAGCCTCGTAACGTTCCTAACCATTTACATGGCTCTTAGCCAAAGATTAGCGCGCAGTAGGAAAAGATCCCCACCCTTGGAGTTACCTAATCAACCAAATCTAAGGCCCACGCGTAGCCCTCGCCGCGCAAAGTACTTCTTGTTCACGAGAACCTAACAATCCACGCCAGAATCCACAAAAACCGTAACCCACGCAGATCTCCAAATTCCCTTTTGCACCTTTTTTTCTTTCAATTTGGAGAAAGTCACTATTCACGTTTTTGTCTTATCTCATTAACAATTCAAAAATTCCCATCATGTCCCATTTTCTAGATTTTGACACTTTAAGACTATCTGCGCTCATTCATTCATCCCCACTCACGTACGTGTCAAAGAAAGGCATGGTAGGTGACTTTGTCACACTACATGTCTCTAAACTCATTTTACTCGCACCCGGACGCGCTCAAAACGTGAAATTCCGAATGTCTCGAAATTCAACCAAATTCGACGTGGTAGCTAGATTTCAAGAGACGATTCCAATGGTGAAATCCGTTTCATCATTCAAGATCTAGAAAAATTTCAGGTTTTTACCGAAATGACCATTTTGCCATTTTTAAGAAAATTGGAATTTTCTCGGGTCTTACACCTCCTAAACCCAAAAACTTCGATTTCCCGAAATATCCTCTCTTGGATCTTCAACGAAACTTGCTTCTCGTGTACCCACGGTACCCTCACAATGTGCGGAGTAAACTTTTTGCTTCGCCCAACGAAAAACGGACCTTACCTGAATCCGTGAGATCGGGAGGAAGTCGCTCTCCTCTTCCCTCTTCTCCTCTCTCTCTCTCTCGCATGAACCAACTGGAAATGGGATCTTTTTTCCCTAATTCCCCTTTTGTCCCAACTTAAACTTAAGTTGGATGTGTGGCACACGTTGTGCCACGTGTCCACCCTCATTCGGGTCCTGCTCGCCCTAAGCCATTATTCCACGCCCGAAGTTCAAATTATATCCCATGAACTTAACCTAAGTCAGCGACTTTCGAGATTTTCAGAACAATCTGCCCCGGGAGTCACCACACCCATTAAAAAACATGAAAATCCGACTTTCTCTGAATTCGACGAAATTCGTCTAAGTGACTATATTTCGAGAGACGAATCCAACGATGAGTTCCGTTTCATCATCCAAGATCTAGCAAATTTCTAGGTTTTCGACCTATACTATTCTGGCAATTTATCGTTTTGCCCTTTTTCAAATTTTTTTTTTATTTTCCTCGGGTTTTACAGTTGTTTAACCAATGATGTGATGAAAGGCCAGGCGAAGTAACCAAGGCAACATGTGAGTCGGGTGCCAAGTGTCGCTTAAATAACTAAAATTTCATTTGGGCCTCGTGAACTGCAGTTACGTAAACAATCTCGCAGTGAATTAGAGTTGCACGAGCTTGTAGGGCCTGAGATATGTTTGAGTAGGCTGGGCCAAGGCCATTTAAGACACGGATGGAGAGTTCATCAAATTCAACCGAGACATTTATAAGGGAAAGAGAGTTGTGTTTGACATCTTGCATATACTCGGTAATAGTCTAATTACCTTGCTAAGGACTGGCAAGATTATGACAATAAGTCATGATCCATCCGCATGAAGGAGAGGCATACGTCTTTACGAGGGGAGTCCATGCAGCATAAGATGTGGTGGCGGTAGAGATAAACTGCACTAGAGTGGCAATACAGACCCACAATTGCATTAAGAAGCAATTGGTTTTGTCTGAGCTAGAGAATATGGTCCGGATTTGAGGAGGGGGATGCGGCATCAGGCAGGGTTATTAATGTCAGAGGACACGACTTTGAGCCATCAACGAAGCCAAGTAAATCATACCCGAATAGGAGAGACATGAATTGGAGCCGCGACGTTGAATAATTCGTGGCTATGAGTTTTAACGGTGCCTAAGCATTAACATTGAGAACAATTAAATTCTAAGACATATCAATCCCGTTCATGACTGTCGGGTGACAAGGAGGCACGACGGCAATGGTGGAAGAAGACTCGTCAACCATTGAAAAGGCACAAACAAGGTTATCGGATCATAATGGGCGCTGAGATGGCTTTATCATTTAAGGTTAGTTTTTTTTTTTGTTAAACTTGACGCTCTAATACCATATTATAAAAAAGACTTGTATTATTATTGAGAGTTAATGTGTGTATATATATATATATATATATATATAGCATATATATTATATATATATTAGTAGTTTAGGTTTCTTTATCGGCTTTATATATTACCTTTGTCCTTATATTGACAAAAGGACAAAAGGTAATAGCATAAAGCCGATATAAAAGGAAACCCTAAATATACCCTAATATATATATATATATATATATATATATATATATATATATATATATATATATACTATATATAATAATGGGAATTGGATTTTGAATATCAAATATAATAATCGAAAGTGCCTCCATCAGATCATTTCTATTAATCACCAATAGCATGTAATTATGTAGTCACATCGAATATTTGGCTTTTAGAAGCTAAAATAATAATAATAAAAGAGTGAATAGTAATGATGATGATAATAACATGCAGGTCTGACTGGCATTTAAGTGGATCGGGTGTAGGTGAATACTTTATATTTCGCTAAATTCATGTGTTTTAATATAGTTAAAGACATGAAATAATTATGACATATTTTAATCTGGACAGTTGCTAAATCTAGACTGAAGAAGATTTGAAATTATGATATAGTAACAACAATAACTTGTCTTTTTAAACTCTTGAGGGCTTTGATTGTTGCTTAGTCTAGACTGATGAAAACATAATATTCCATTATATTCATATGTTTTAATATTTTGAAACACAAGGTATATTGATTTGCTTTCCCAGTTAAACACTTTGGTTATAATACAGTAAATTGTTCTATTGAGACTCAAACTCGAGACACTTCTCCTTCCTATGCCTTGCCTTTTTTAAACATTAAACGCTTTACCATATAAGCTAGATATGATAAACACAAGGTGATGATGCTTTTTCAACCAGAACTGGGCCGGAGCATGTTGGAATTGCTGGGCCGATCCGCTGAATCTAGATGCTTGGCTCCTCTTCAAAAACAAGAAATAAAAATGATCGGCGGGGGGGTGGCCTAGTATTTATAATGGATGATCACGAAAACTTTCTTAATCGATCGATACTCGAATAGTATGTTTCCTAGTCGATGATGACATCAATAGTATGTTTCCCTTGTTAGAGGATGGTACAATATTTCACTAGGTAGAGATTTTCTTTCCTTTATCGTGAACCGACATTAAGAGATAATCGAGAGGTGATAATTTGGAAATATCTTACTTCCTATTGTCGAGATCGTGTTTTCTAATACAGACATTCCGTCGCAAAATTTTTAGCACGAATTGGGCCCCGTTCGGCCCGCCTCGAGGGATGACCCATTAAGGGCCTACACCACTCGGGCCCACCTTAACTTCGACGTCGGGCTTGTATCTAGCCCACGCCGCCCATTACTCAAACCCCATTAGTCGCCCCCCCCCCCCAACCTTGACTAAGTGGGCGAGGGCACAGACGCTGGTCGCCGATACCCACGTGGCTAATAGAGGGTTTGATTAGTGGCTTTGCCAACGCCCCACGCCTCAGGATATGACGCTCGATTTCGCTTAATTCAACCGTGGCTCTCGCTTCCTTAAAACGCTCCCTTAACCGCTTGCACTTTGTTCCCTCGCTGCTTTTGCCTCCGCAAATTGGTGCTTCCTTCCTTGTTCTCTTTGTCCGACTAGTGTTCGTGGATCGCTTTCTGGTCCCTAATATTTCTCTGGCTCGGCCTCGTCTGCTTCGGGTCTCTGCACGTCTTCTCTTCTCCTCTATCCTATTGGTTTCGGTTCTAGGTTCTAGGGCGTGCCGGTCAGGTCTCGCATTTCTCCTGATTTCTCTTCCTACAAACCCCGAGTACCTCCATCGTCCCCGGTCGCTTCCTTGCTCACAGATGTGGTGTATTTCTATCGAGGCAACAGAATTGGTTGGATTGATTGTGAGGGGGTATGACAATTTGGTCATGGTGGTTCACCTGGTTGTCTCCCGGGGAGCCCTTTCCCCTTGATAAGGGCAAGTGGGCAAACTTAACGAAATCTGGCTCTCTAGCAAAATGCCTTGAGTATTTGAGGATGTTATTCAGACGAGGTCAGAGTCCCAAATAAGCCGAACCCTCGTACCGGTGAGATCTTTGCGGCTGATAGCGGGCCCCGCTTGGGGTCCAAGCTCTGCGCCTCGACGTGTCGACCACCTACGTTGTTAAAGTGCCTAAAATGGTGTGTTTTTTTGAGGTGGCGTTCGAGAACGGCCTTCTATTTCTTGCATCCTTTTATAAAAGTGGTCTCATGAACATTTCAAGAGTCCGCGTCCCTCTCGCCTTTCCCCTAACTTCTGGGTGTTCCTCTGTGGGGTTGTTAGTCATTTTAGTGACAAAGGCTTGGTGTTCTGCATTGCCCCGCTCTTAGACTTCAAGTAAAGCGAGGTCAAGGCTTTCTTTATATCTCCAAGCGCCTGGGGCTTAAGTCGATCATTTCTGACCTCCTTTCGCACAAGTTTTGGAAGGAACGCGGCTTTGTGCTAATGGTCATTGGGGAGTACAATTTCTTTGATCGAGAGGACACCCTTGGCGTTCCTGCCGTCTGGACTACCCCCGAGAACTTACGTGAGCTCTCCTTCATTTTGATTTGTTTTAGTCTTCAATGGTCATAGGATATTTCTAACATTGCTTTGGTCGTATGGCTTTTAGGTGCTCAACCCGATCTTGGGTCCCGAGGACAAAGGAGAAGGTGGTTAGTGAGAAGGGCGCCGCGGCGCTTATTTCGAGCTCACACGTTGATATTCCTAGACTGCCCGTGTGAGGCCTCGGGCCTCCTCGACTTCCTTTCGAGGTCCCTCCCCTCTCCGCCATGAACGCTCCTGCACCTAAATCTTCCACCGTCTCTGCTTTGATCCCCACATCGCGGCCTACATGGGGAGAGCCCATTCCGCCCGGGAGGTGCTGGGCAAAGAAGAAGAGGAGCATGTGAAACGGAAACCCAAGCTCGCTGCAGGGCCGCCTCCCGCTCGTGGCAAGACCCTAAAGGGCGGGGGCCTATCCTCGCCGTCCCGCCCATCTGGGCTGGTGACTCTTCTCGGGAGGGGGGAGGGGGGCGAAGGAGCCCCCTCGGGAGGTCTCCTCCCTATCTTGGTTTGAGTCCCACGTCATACACATGCCCCTCCTCCCACGCTGCTAAACGAGGATCGGAATCGCGATTGCTCCCAAGGTCAGTAGGATAAGGACTTCTTCTTCTCATGCGTAGCTCACGCCGGGTCGCTTTCCCTCCATCCTACGCCTACTCGACCTCAGAGGGTGGGATTCTGCCCGCCAGTGGAGGCTCGCCTCTTCTTCGTGGAATTGCCTTTGTACATCCAAGTGCTTTCATCGACCTTTTCTTATTATTTGCTTAAGGTAGTCGACCCTTTTTTTTTTTTTGTGTATTACTACAAAGAGTGTTTCAGAGAGGGCCACTCTCTTACCGAGGGCTTCTCTCGCCAAGGCTGAAGTCTTACACTAAGGTTGCTTCCCACCCCAGCCAGTCTTCAAGCCTCGCATAAGGAACCGATTGAGGAACTTAGAAGCACTGTGTCCGACCTAAAGCATGCTTCTCGGCGCAGCATGCAGTGCCAAGGACAAAGAAAATGAGGTCAGAAGGGGTGAGAAGGTTGCCGAAGATTAGTTGCGGCCGCTAGAGGAGTTGGGTGTGCTATCAAGGCCACCGGGCCAAGACGGCGGCCTGGAGGCCCACCAAGAAGCTCTAGTTGCGGCAGAATCTTAGGGAATGCCTGTTTTGAGTGCTTTAGCAGTTTCTGATAGACTTCATGAGGCGTGAGGTCAGCTGCTCTGAGGGCAAGGATAGTTGAGCTTAAAGACGAGGTGATCTAATGGGCCTCCCTGGCTTCTTTCAACGCCTGCTTTCCCTGCTTCCCAGATTCGAGTTCAACATCCAAATTTCTGATGAGGAGGTTGAAGGATCTCGCCCGAGGTTGAGGTAAGGTTGATGCAATCAGCTGAGGTGTTTCCCGATCGAGCCCTTGCCCGGTGATTCTAAATTCCTCCAGGGGCTAGCCTTCCCGGCCACCGCTGGGCCCGCCTTTGACTCCTCCACTTCCGCAGCCAGTACCCAACATCATGGGTTTAAGTGCCTTCTTTCTTTTTTGCTTTTTCGCTCATCCCGGGCGCTGAGTCGGGTTTTGTATCATTTCAATTTCACTCATTTGTTGATATACCACGATCTCCACACTAATTCCTTCATTCCTTTCCCTGTTTTGTTGATTTGAATTGCTTAGTTTTCAAGCCGCGAGGTTTTCTTAGAGTAGTTATGTTCCGCAATCCGGGAGCTGTTGGGACTTCATCACGGGCCTATGGTCGCTTCTCAACCTTTTCGGTCAAGCTTTGCAACTCGAGCCATCGGGCTCCTAAGCCATAACTCGTGGCTACTGGGCCTTTGAGTCGCTACGCTCCGCAAAACTAAGCCACTAGGCTCCCGAGTTACATGGCCCGTGGCTACTCGCCTTTGAGTCGGTTACGCCGCGAACCGGAGCTTACTCAGTTCCTAAGTTACATGGCCCGTGGCTACTTGGCCTTGAACTGTTACGCCCGCGAACTAAGCTACTCGGGGCTCTCGAGCTACATGGCTATGTGTGGCTAGCTTGGCCTTGGTTGTTACACTTTGTGAACCGAGCTACCGGGCCCTAAGTTACAGCGGCTCTCAGCTACTTGCCTGGTTTCGCGCCCTCGCGAACTGAGCTACTGGGCTCTTGAGCTACATAAATCCGTGGCTACTTGGCCTTTTTGAGCTGTTACACTCTGTGAACTGAGCTACTAGGCTCCTAAGCTGCATGGCTCCGTGGCTACTTGGCCTTTTTGAAATGCTACGCCTCGCGAACCGGAAGCACAGGCCCTGCCAGCATGGCCCGGGCTACTGCTTGGAAGGTTAAGCCTCGCAGAACCGAGCCATCGGGCCTCATGCTGAGCTACATGGCCTGCGGGCTACTTACTTTTGAGTTGTTAAGCCCGCAAACTCGAGCTACTAGGCTCCCGAGAGCTACATGGTCACGTGGCTACTAGCCTTGAATGTTACGCCCGCAAATCGAGCCACCGGGCTCTTGAACTACATGGTTCCATGTTAAACCCTTGAACATGCATATGACCTCGAGGCTTTCTAAAGGCTCATTTTATGGTCGAGAAGGTGATGGCACTCCCCTACCGACTTCTGTACGATCCTTGAATCCAATAAAAAGTGGGAGATGAACGTGATGGAAAGTTCTGTGAACGATGAGATGGTGGATGGTGGGAGTTTGTTAAACCAGGCCAATGTTGGGCCCTTTAGTGTGATAGCGAAGGCTCTCCATCATACGACGTCTTGATATCCATGCAATTCCATTTGAATTTTGTACGTATTGAGGTGATCTATGGGGTCTTTTGTCTCGTCGAACGTCTCGATCTGCATCATTTTGAACTTTGTCGGAAGGGGGAAGTGCAGCACCTCGGTGGTGAATGGAGATTCAGTTTGTTGCACCATGGCATCCATGGAGACTAGACCTAGACCTTTTACCGCTACCTTCATGTGGCTAATTTCTTACCGGATGTCCCTAAACCTTTGCTCCCACGACCTCTCCTCGTTATGATCCCCTCAGGGAGTTGGTAGAATCGTGCTCCACGGTGTGGCTAGTTTCCCTTCATCCTCTTTTCGACGAGGGTTGAGGTGTTGCTCTTCTCTCTCGGGTAAGCTGGGTTTTAGTCTTTTTTAAGACATCGTGTCTCTGAGGGCGTCGTACATTTGCCACATTGATTTGTTCGAGCTCTTCCGGCCAAGTGTTGGTTGGTGATGCGGAGCGCCTCCGCCCGTCCAGGTTGGCACAGATTGTCTCTGCACCTCCAGGTCGGTACACAATCCCGCTGGCCTTTCATCGTCTTGCATCCTTGGAGGATTGGTGTTGCTCCTACTTGTGTTAGGGTTGATACGCCGGTCGTGAGTCGACTTTATTTGTAAAGGCGTGCGTTCCCACAGGGCGATCTGGCCCGGTAGGTATTTTTTTCAGAACTGGGCGGCGGGCGTGCTAGTGTGGGCCCGATCCGCTGACGCTCTGGATGTCGAGGGCTCCCTCTGCGAAAACAAACAAGGATCGCGAGGTTGCGGGTGCCTCTCATGCCTAAGTCGGGTTCTTCCCAGGGAAGAGAAGATCTTCCATAGGGAATGAATTTTTACGTCGCGTGGTTTGCGTACCTTTCACTTATGCGTATTTTTGGTATTTATAATGGATGATCGCGACCTGACTTTCCTAATTGGATTATGATCTTGAATAGTATGTTTAGTTGGATGATGACAGAATAGTATGTTTCCTTTTGGAGGATGGTCTGATATTTCTCTCAGCAGGTAGGAGATTTTCTTTTCATCGTAAGGCGATTAATAAGGGATAATTGGGTAATAATTAGGAAATATCTTACTTCCCGGTTGGTGGAGATTGGGTGTTTTTTCACTGTCTCTCACGGATTCTTGGTGTCCCCGGCTTTTAAAGGGAGTGAGTGGGCCTCGTTTTGAGCACGCCTTTAAGGGATACATTAAGGCCTATTGCTAATCTTGGAGCGGTCACAATCCGACGTTTGGGTTGTATCTTAGGCACTTGCGCCCGTTATTTCAAACCGAAATCGCGAGAATATTAATTATACAAGAGTATAATGTGAAATAACTGCATCAAGTAAAGAGTTTAGGTGGACGAAAACTGCCCGACTACTAAGGGCGATTGGTTCTTTTGAAAAATGATATTGATTGTCTTTGGTGTTTTTTAAAAATTGTTTTTTATTGAATTTAATTTTTTTTGTATTTTTTGTGTTTTTCATAACAAAGAAAAACTGGGAATCAAATATGTTATTTATGTTTTCCTTGTATTCCTTGTTTTTTAGAAAAAAAAAAAAAAAAAGTTTCAAAACCTGTAAACAAATATAACCTAAATAATCCACAATTTTACATAATCAAATAAATAGTCTTGCTTATTAAAGTATTATACATCAACACATACTTTTTTTTTTCCACGACGCAGACAGAATATTACCTTTTCCTCTTGTATTAATCTATATGAAACACCTTATTGAAGTTTTGCAATAAGGTCATTGATCTTTGTTGAAGTTGAAAGCTGTTAAGAATAAGGATATTGTAAGTATGAGAGCGAAAAGATCAAACTTTGATGAGTGACAGTGCTCCTTTGTTCTATAAAAGTCGGCCCTTATTTGAAATAAAATATCTCCATCTATATTTCTAAATTATTTTTTGAACCATAGAGAGTTTCAGTTTCTTGATTAAAAAATAATCAAAAATCGGTTTTAGAACTAAACACCAATTTAAAGATAAACACAATTTTAGAACTTACCAAAAATATTTGGAAATTTTTTTTTACAATCATATGCCACTTTATAAACACAATTATAAAAATTACTAAAAATTATTTATGAAAGTAAATATAATATAAACCAAATTATAAAATATTTGTTCATCATGTCTAACTTACGTGATAAAGCGCTCAATATTTCAAAAATGTAGGACATAAGAAGGATGATCTCGGCAGTTCGGTCGATATAAGCGATTCTTATATTATAGATAAAAGTATTTAGGTTGTCAAAAATATATAAAATATTTTTCTTTTCTTAGAATTTTTGTATTGGATATTTCTTGTGCTTTGCAGCTTCATAGACATAATTTTTAATCCGAAAGATAATATGATGAAGTTCGAATTTTGATTAATGCCCAAATTAATTGTATCAAATTATTAATAAATAAATATATAAAATTGTAATTAAATAAAATATATCAACAATTTCCCCCTTAGGTAATATAACGACAAAATAATATAACGTCCTAATAACTCTCATAAATCTCACTAAATTAGCCCAATCCTAATCCTATTTTAAACAACTTCTATGTCAATTTCCTATATATAGTCTACATATACTTGAATAATAAACTTATATAAAAACCATGGTATGACAATAATTAATTAAGTAATATAATGAATAAATTTAATGAACTTTTTACTTCTCTTTTTGGTTACAAAAATGACAAGGCATCTATCAATGATAAAACAATCAAAGATGATGAAATAAAATACCAAATAATATCTAAATTCTATCTGATGAACTAAAAAACAAAGTTCCAAGAGATAATCCAAATTACAATCATATTTTCTCTCTCTAGACATCAAGAAAATTGTAGATATACGAAACTCTAAATCTTATTGGCTCAACTTCCTAAAATATCTTTTATGCTTACAAGGAATTTCAAATAAATTTCTGAATTCTTAAATGTGAATATTAAGCATGTTGAACACTTCCTAGAATACTTCAATACTCTTAGAATCATCATTTCCGAAGACTTAGAAACGTAGCAATCTAGATATAATAGAGCATGAAAATTATTTAACAAAATTTTTAAAAGGATCAACATAATTTAATTTCTTGTATTTAAAATTTTGTCAAGATTAAAAAGGACAACCCATAAATGAAAGAAAGTAAATCATCAGATCCTAAGAATGGATTGATACAACCTTAAATTCTTGTGTCATCACCTTATTATTTCAACTTACCAATTTAAGTCCCAAGTAAACATGTTCAATTTAAATTTAATTCATCTTTAACATGGTTTCCAATGTCTTTCATATAAGTGTTCATACATATCGCAGTTCCTCAAAATTGTGAATTTTCCTTTCCTTTCTTGCGGGGAAATTTTCGAATTAAATGAAATGTCTTCAAATATCTATATACTTTCACATTTACATTGTAACTTCATTTGATTTCCTTTTAAAATCAAGAAGAAAAAATCCATCCTATTTTAAAATTTTCATATATAAAAACTAAATCCACATCTTGAAGTATTAAAAGAAATTATATTTATCAAAATCATTCTACATTTCAATCAGTATATGACCAATAATAAATTCACATTTATCTCCCGTAAATTTCCTAAAATTTTGGAAAATTGTAAGAAAATTATAATTAATTAAATATATTAATTTGAACACGAATATCTAGATATTAAAAACCTAAAATTATTTCTTCCTTTAAGCATAAGGCCCTTAAATCGAGAGGAAATACAACCTGAAATAGAATACAAAAGGTATCCAGAATGTCCATATATAAACATATAAAGGTGATTTTTGAAAGACTCTTTTAAAACTAAACTTCCAAAATCTAACATTTCATCAATTTTTTTATCTCATTTTAATAAAAATACCCTCATTCGTATCCTTTTCTCTTTTTTTTTTTCTTTTTGTAAAATTAGCTCTTTCTTCTAAAAGATATATGTAAAAAATATAATAATAAAGGACTTTATTTGCCCAAAATGAGTTATTTTTCAAAGAAAAACATGAGAAAACTAAGGACCAGTTTGGATCTTGTTTTTTGAGAACTTCTCTTCAGGTTTTGAAAACAAAGATAACTTCTTTGATGTTCTCTAAAAACTGCTTTTGTTTTCTAAAAACTTTTTTTTGTTATCTAAATTTAGTGTTTTATGAATTCTTGGTGTTTTTAAGAACAAAAAAATATGAACCAAACGTGTTTTTTGTGTTTTTCTTGTTCTCTTTGCTTTTTAGAATAAAAAACAGTTTATAAAAGGAATGATATGCGAACGCACCTAAATCTTAACATATATAGCGGGATTATGCGCACGTTGAGAAAATATCTTTTGTGAGCCACAAGAAAGGTTTTGGGTGCATGTTGCACCATTGCTTCTCAGATAATCCTCTTAATTTGAAGCTTATCCATAAAGATATTTAATCCTGTTGAACCAAGCATACTCTAACGCCCCATGATTGTATTTTTGAAATCATTGTTTTGGCTTCCACTTCAGCCCTCTAACCAGAAGCTATAAAAGAACCTGCCCCAAATTCAGGCTTCTACAACCTAAACTACCATTAGCAATGGAAGTAATGAGTTCATCCCTAGCAGTAGTCCTGATCAGTGCAATCCTTATCCACTCAACTCAGGCCAGCATACGCTTTCAGTTGACGAGCGAAAAAGCGGCGCCACGAGATTCTCGAGGACAACAACTTCCCGGTCGGCCTTCTTCCTGAAGGAGTCACTGGCTATGAATTCGACCGCACTACAGGTAAATTCTCAGTCTATTTCAATGGTACCTGCAGCTTTTCCCTTGAGAGCTCCTACCATATGAGCTACAAGCCAATTATCAAAGGCTACATATCAAACGGCAAGCTGTCCAGCTTAGAGGGAGTTTATACGAGGTTTTTCTTTGTGTGGAAGGAGATAGTAGAGATCGACCGGCGGGAAGATGATCTTGTTTTTTATGTGGGAGTTTTGTCCTCTAAATTTCCGATCAAATACTTTGAGGACTGCCCTCAATGTGGGTGTGGCTTCAATTGTGAGCAAGGAAAAAGTCTTAGAATAAACCCTTTTGCTTCTGCTCATTGGAGTTAGAAGACAGATTTTGGAACTGCTATATGCTATGCTATGTACTAGAAATCTAAGCCATCCCCTTTCATAAAGATTTTGGAACTGCTACATATATGCTCTAAGTGCTATGTGTAGGGTTTAGCATTTGATTGAATAAAATTGCTGAGAAGGATGTAAACAAAATTGATTTTTTTTTTATCCACATATGTAAGTTATTTATAAGTTTTTTTTTTTTTCTTTTGAAGTTTGAGATTGGATGGAATGATAATTTAACTTAAATCTGAGTAGAACAAAATACCTAGATTTAAGTGAAGTGATTATTGTTAGTAAGGTACATCTGGAAATAAGGTGTACAATTGCCTTCGAGTTTTGTGCATATGTCTCGGTTTGCCCGACCCTGAACTTTTTTTTAACATAATAGGAATGAGTGACTACGAAAGTAAACGTCAAGGGTATTTTGAGATCGAAAAAAGTTTGAGAGCAAAATGGGACATACGCACAAAACTCGAAGGCATTTGTGTACCTTTTCTCTACATATGCTATAGGTCAAATTTTGGCTGACCTAAAATTGATCCATATTAATGAACGAATGTTCAACTTGAGCGCATCTTTGGATTAGGTACTTAATTTCATTTTTCTAAAGTTCATGTTGATGAAGTGAATTAAAAGTTATATGCATCAAAATCAAATTAAGGTTGGATTAAGATGGATTGAACTCATCCATGATGTTTTTTCAGAACTTTTGACATATGTATTTCTATTAACATTTAAATTGTAAATAAAACAATATTTCATGATAATAATGAGTTGAAAATTAATTTATCATTTAATTCTTATAAGAAAAATGAAATAGTATACAAAATAATTATAATTTTGAAATTATTCTATAAAAATTAAAAACATATAAATAGAATTAATGATATTATACAGGAAAATAAAATTATAATTTTTTGGAAAATAGTATACTAAATTCACATCAAGGTTGCCTCACCCAAATATTGGCTTGATCCGAACATGAATCAAGTTTGAGTTGAAAACACTCAATCCAAACTCAACCTTAATATTAATAATAATTGCACAAACTACCAAGAATCACATTAAATTCATGTGGGCATTTGAATAAAACGAGTTTTTCATTCTCTCTCTTTTTTTTTTTTTTTTTAAAGATTGTAGTTTACAATTCTATATACAATCTTAGAAGAAGGAAATAAGGAGAATATACAAACCACTATAAAAGCTATATATTTGATTAAACTATTTATCAAATGTATCAATGGATTTTATACCACATTTATCCTTGAATATGGAATATAGCCATATATAATATGAGAAGTTTAACTCCGACTGTTACTGTAATTCTGTTGTTATGAAATGATTAGCCATTGCTAAGTATGAATTATTGGTATTTTTAGAGTTGGGTGATCCAAATTTTTATCGGACTTAACTCGAAAAGTTTTGTGCTACATCATCATAAACTTTTTAGGGTTTTTAGTGAAGGGCTCATAGCTCATTAGTGATTTTATTAGGATTTGAGCATATTCAGTTTTGGAATGCCCATAAATGTGTTTTGTATTTTAGGGTTTTGAGCTCTATAAATTAATAGTCATCATACTTCAATTTTGTGTACTTAGTTTTTTTCATATTAATGGTTCTCTCATCTCCTCTCTATGGTTTCGTATTTAGGGTTTGGCGTAAATTTAAGTGTTTAACTTCTTTTAATCTTTCTTTTCTCGTTGTCTTTTATTTTATTTCTTGATTTTAATAAACTGGTATCAGAGCATGTTATTAGATATAAAGTACCTTCTTATTAAACATGAAGAAATTCTCTTTTTATACTTTATAGATATTCATTATTGACATTAAGTATTGAAACAATTAGGAAAAATTATGAAACCCTAAAATGCATGCCCACATTACCTAGAAGAAAAACCTCACAATACCCCTAATACTTCAAAATCCTAAAAGTACAGGCATTATAAAAATGAATAGGCCCGTATCTTAATAAAGCCTATAGGATCATGCCTATCAATTGGATCCCTTCATTGAAATTCCTAAATGAATTCATAATATCGCAGCATGAAACCATTCTAGTCAAATCAAACATAATTGGGTCACCCAACTCTAACATGTATATATTCTCTGCTAAAGTTGCTTATAAATTTTAATTAATAGATTTGATTCATTTTGAGCTGAATTATCATTTAATGCTAGGCCAAGGTTATTTTATCAGGCCATCCCAAGTTGGTGAGTGGCAAAGGTGAACCTCCCAGCCAGACATAGATTTCTCAAAGACTCACTTAATAATTGATTTGAAACTAAGCAGCCTTAGTAAACAAATAAGTATGAGAATTGATGATGAATGCTCTTCTTGCCATCATTTTCCATTAAAAAGTTCATTTAACATGTATAAGTTCTAATTGTTAATTAGAATTTGTTGTTGTTGAAAGAAGAATTTCAACTTCTTGAAGAAGATAAATTAAAGATTTTTATTATTATCATAGTAGACATGAGGACTCTATATTCTACTTGATTTCACAATAGTTGATTGTTTCTTTGACCATCAAGCGATGAATTGGATCCAAGAAAAACACAATCGCGTGTAGTACTTCTACAAGTAAATGGCATAAATACTACCTAATTTACATTACAAAAGTTAACGAGTGACCATTGGAAAAAAAATAAAAACAAATAAATAATAAAAATAAAAAATAAAATTGAAAGAAAAACAAGTAAATTAATAGGAAGACGAGGGAGGAGCACACGTATACAGTTTCTTTTCCCTTTTTTTCTTTCTCTTTATTCATTTGTGCCTAATTTATTCACAAATATTTGATACCTAATATGTATAATCCATGGTGTAAGTTCACAAATCATGGTACATTTTTTTTCCTCAACATATGTTGAATTCGAATTGGATTTTAAATTTCGTATATAAGATTGCTATGATTCGTGCAACTAGCAAGATAAAATTATAGAGAAAAATTAAGAGAAGATTAAACACACACAAATTTATGTGATTCAATAATGTGCTTACATCCACAAGAATTGCGACTGAAATTTTCACTATCCCTAAAGAGATCAATTACATATGAGGATATTTATAATAACCTTGAGTATGACAAAATTACAAAACAAAAAAAAAAACAAATATAACTTATAGGGGTTTCGCTCGTGCACCCAATCTATTATTTCACCCCAACAACAAAAGAAGATAAGCCTGAACCCTTTTCTCCATAAATAGAAGTCACATACAACGAGGAAGATCAAATTGAATGCATTCAGTACATCATTGCTATTGCTAGTAATGATAATAATAATAATAATAATCAATGTTCCGCTATATTCATGTGTTTTGATATATTAAAAGTCATGATTGAACAATTATAACATGTTTTAATTTGAATAATTTATAATCCAAGACCGATGATCATTTAAATTTAAGATACAATGATAAGGATAACGACATTTGAATTCAAATTTTTTGTGGGCTTAAACATTAATGAAAACTCGATATTGCATTGTATTTATACATTTTGATTTTTTTAAGATATGAAATTGAGTTATTAGTATCCATCATAATCAAGATTATCACTACCCATGTTTGGTAGCATAGTTAGTCCGGGTTTGGGTTTGCTTCCCAATGATCATCGGTTGCGAATTCCCTTTGGACCATTAGAAGATTTACCAAGTCATTAACTTTAGGGTTTCATGGGGTTAGTCGAGGTACACCAAAGTTGGCCTAGACACCCACGATTATAAATAATAATAATAATAATAATCATCATATTATCACTAAAATTATTTCGCTAATTAATATATATGAAGTGATTTGATATTGTTGAACCAAGCTAAACTTCCAACACTGCATGATTGCTCTTTTAAATAATCATCACTGTTTTGTCTTCAACCTCCTCTTTCATCAAGAATCTATAAGACAACATCCCAACTTCAGACTTCAACAATATCTTCCAAGTTCCAACACACAGAGAAGAGATGATGTGTTCAGCCATAACCAAAAGATTGCTTCCTCTAGCAGCAGCTACTCTGATCTGCATAATTCTGATCATTCACACAACTCCAGCCATCTCCTCCTCTTCCTCTTCCTCTTCCAAGCCATCTGTATATGATCTTCTTGATGACTACAACTTCCCACTTGGCCTTCTTCCCCAAGGCATCAAAGACTATGATTTCAACATCACAACAGGTAAGTTCTCAATCTATTTCAACCGGGCTTGCACCTTCTCTCTTCAAAATTCCTACCATGTGAAGTACAAGCCGATTTTCGAAGGGTACTTATCAAGTGGCAGACTATATAGCTTGAAGGGTGTTTATGTGAGGGCGTTCTTGGTTTGGAGGGAGGTGGAAGAGATCCTCCAGAGAGGAGATGATCTTGTTTTCTCCATGAAGACTTGGTCATATAAACTTCCTGTGGACTACTTTGAGGAGGAAACTCAATGTTGGTGTCTCTTCAGTTGTGGAGAAGGGCAAGTGAGGAAGCTAAAAACAAGCCCCCCTTCGTTTCTCTTTATGAAGACTATGTATAGGTCTAACATTGATAATTAAGAAAAAAACTAGCAAGATGTAAACAAAATTATTTTCTTTATTCGCATAACTAGATATTTTATTATAAGTTTGTTGATTTGGTTTTGTTTGATTATTGATATTTTTAGTCAATGATGTATTGATTAGGGTGGAATTCCTTTCTTTTTGAGTGTTTTTTTTTTTAAATACTCCTTTCTTTTTGAGCTTGAGAGGCATGAGATGATAATTTTACTAAGAAACAATATTCCACGATAATAACAAAAATGAAAGGATTAATTTCATTACCTTCTCTGAGGTTTGGCTAAAGACATCATTGGTTTGTTTGAAATTTTATCAAATATCATCCTCATCCTTTTTTATTTACTAATTTCATTTATCTCCTTCTTACATAAAGCGTGTAATGTTTTATGAAATTTCAAAGCAACAAGAGTTAAATTCTAAGGACAAATGAATGAAATTAACCTAAAATGAAATAATATATGATGTGACTATGATATTGACCATTTTTTTAATAGTTTTTAAGAAAATAGAATGAATATCCATATACAAGAAAATAAAATTATAAATATTACGAAAATAGTAAATACCATTCATGTTAAGCTTGGGTTATCCAAATATTGGATTGAGCCCAACTTGAATAGAGTTTGGGTTGAAATAAAAGAAACTCAATCCAAACTTAATCTTTGTATTAAAAATAATCACACGTGCCGTTGGAAATTTTATAGACCCTTTCCTATCCATCACATTGGTATGGTATTGTTCATTTTGGGTCTAAGTTCTCATTTTTTTGTTTTTGGGTTTTTTCAACAAAAGGTATCATACCAATTAGATGGTGTTCATGCTTATTAACTCATAATTCTTTTCATTCTTAATCGATGAGGGATTTTGGGTGTACATTCAACAATTATTCCCTTAAACAAAGTTTGATCCAACCTCCCCTAAAACCAAAATTTTCTTGTCCTTCGAACACTAATACCACTTGTTGGATCGCATGTTCAATTCACACTCACTACACCAATTGTTGGAAAATTTCATGGATCCTTCCCTATCCATCACATTGATATGATATTGTCCATTTTAAGACCAAACCCTTATGTACCAATTGGATGTTATCCATACTTATCAATTCATAATTTTTTTCATTCGTAATTGAAACTTTAGGCGCACACCCAACACATGCCTACCCAAAGATCAAGTTGTTGGATAGGCCTAAACATGTTCAATATAGAAGAATTGGATAATGCAAGTGAGAATTCGTTCTCTTATTATTTGAAGAATATAGTTCATTATATATATATATATATATATACTCCATATATATATATATATATATAATGTAAATGTTACGCCGACAGTGTATCAATTGTCAAGATAAGGTAACAAGGCTTGAATATTGAATTCCCATTCTTACCCATACATTTTTCAAAATTTAACTCAAAAACTATTGCATTTGCCTTGTTTATGAAATGAATTCCAGTCATTGTTAAAAGCTTGGATTGTAGATATTTGATATATGCTAAAATTGCATTAAGTTTAATAGTGTTAGATTACTATATGGCAAGTTAATTATATGACAAGTTTCTATTATTGTATATGAAAATTGTATGTTTTCCTTTGCTTACAGGGTGCATATGGCACAGCACCATAAAGGAATTACATCTTGTACATGTATTACCGCAGGTTTATAATACAAAGACTCCACAGTCTTTCTTTTTGTACAGTATCGGAGCGGGTTCTATGATTTTCCATTAACTCCTCACGGTTTCAGGCATTACAACCTTGATTTATAACTTGTTTTCCGATGAACACAACCGTTTGCTTCTTATTTCCTACCTTCGCTAGCTTAAAACTGAAGTTACAGGCCATTCAGAGGTATATCTTGTCGAGACGATCACATAGGTGTATGCTGTGGCCGAAGTATCTCTCCGCAGCGCCGTCACACACACCGCTGAAGTCCACATGTTGTCACGCGCGCACTAGAGCATGTTGAATGCGGCGTGTACTTCACGCGCCATCAACTTGTGAAGACTTGCGTGACGCAATCAAACGCCCCAAGTTAGACCCGTTGCTTGCGCCCATCACGCCGCGTTCGACCAGGCGGCACCATGTCATGATTGACGCCGTCGGCTTCGTTAACCATTGACCATTGACGAAATTTTACGGTGCATTCGCCCAATTTTTGCGTCCGCGTTCATTTTGTATGTTTTTGATTCAAATTTGAATGATGCTACGGGTGATGAGATTTCTCGTCAATTCATTATTTTTATGGAGATAATTTTGCCTAGTGGTAACAGTAGCCACACGATTCTATCTCGAGGGCCTTTATGACTTTATATCTCTTAGTGACCATCACATTAGAAAAAGATGGCAAAGAATTGATTCTACACCTGGCACCGTTTGGTTGAGGATTGGGAGAGTGCTAGATCATCGAATCATCACTTGGTTTCTTGGCCTTTCTATTCCATCATTGTTGATGGGTTTGGCAGCTTTGATATTGCAGAAAAGTTTACGGTTTTCACTGTTATAGTATGTGGGATGTGAGGTGGTGCCTCTGACTTAAATAACAACAAACTTTATCTGGGTCATTGAACTAAGGTGAGCGGATTATTGTGTATATCATTTAGGTTAAAAATCCATTTAGGATCAACTGGTGTACAAGCCGGTTCTCTCTCAGTCCCATTGACACAAAGTGGTTTATACTCCATGAGACAGGGCGGTATTTAGTTTCTAATGGGGGCTTACCGTGACGAGTTTGAATAATCAGTCATATTCTACATTAGGATCCTTTACCCCGACAATCTCACGAAGCTATTCCTTAAGTTAGTTATTGATGAGACCACGTCTTGGGCCAGTCCCATTTATCAGACCATGATTCTTACTACTCCGATCGCTATTATGGAGTGCCTCTGTTTTCCCTTTGTCGGTTCATCTTACCTATGTTTCAAAGGCAAAGGAATAATGTCAACGACATAACAATAAGAAGTCTTTTCTTACATTTGCGGTTTAATAGAAAAGGTCGTGCAATTGAAACTGTTACACTCGTGTTCGGTGTATTCTTGGGCTCTTTGCTACTTTGAGCTAATCTGAATTATTATTCCAAGTCTGATCTTGCCTCATCTCTCTTTATTGAATCTACGAGGATATAGTTAATATCCCGGGTTCATCTTATCTTCCGGTGCATCCAACAACGCTCTTCTACGATGTCAGTGCTTCTCTACATATTCCTTTGAAATCGCTGCATGTCATGACTACTCACGATGTTGCCTCTTTGCACACTTCTACTTCTCTCCTACCATATATCACCAAATGGTTCTCATGCATGTCTCTCACATCTTAGTAATGTCTCTATACCCGGCCTTTATGCATTTCCAATGTTTACTGATTCCCAACTCCTCATAATCTTCTATCTCACATTGGGACCGCTGCGAACTTGGTTTTTCTCTAACATTTGGTGTGGTTGCACATGTGATTCTCATATGCGGGAATGAATCGTTGGGGGTTGCGTAAAATCCAGAAGGTTGTTTGAGCTCATATTTCTTCATCACCAGATCCTCTCGTCTCTCTGCTTCTCTAGTCTCAGATGAGCACCTCATCTCTTGCTTTATGGCATTCACTTGGTCATGCATCTATCTACAAGGTTAAACAACTGGCGTTTCCTATAGGTTAGGTTCGAGTTTGATTGTATGCCTTGTCAATTTAGCCAAACAAGCTGCTTTACCATTTAATACTTGATGTTTCTCATGCTCTCCCTTTGATCTTATTCATTATGATGTGTGAGGTCCACTCCCATTACTACTTGGACAGTCACGTTATTTTGTTATTTTTGTGGATGATTTTTCCAGATATACTTGGATTTATCTCTTCAAAAATCGTTCTGAGCTTTATCAAATATGTCGCGACTTTGAAATGATTGAAACCACCATTTTCTAAAACCTATCAAAGTTTTCAAATCACGTGGCCACCTAAGAATATAAAGCCCATGAATTTACCTCTATTCTACATCAATTTGGTACTGTTCCTCATTCCTCTTGTGCTGGAACTTCTCAGCAAAATGGCAAGGCTGAGCGCAAACTTCGTTATATTCTTGATGTTGTTCCTGTAACTACCATAGCCGCTTCTACTCCTACTCAGTTTTGGGGGGAAGCTGCTCTTAATACCGTTTACACCATCAATCGGTGTCCTTCTCCCATTGTTTATTATCAAACTCCTTATGATATGTTGTTTAGTTCTTCTCCCTCCTATGACTCACTTAGAGTCTTTGGATGTGTTTTTCTTCTTCTTGAATTACTGAAGCAACTTGAGTCTCGTTATCGTTTGTATTGTTTTCTTGGGTATGAAATTGAGTGAAAGAGAGGTTGCACTAAGTGTTATAATCCCATTAGCAAACGTCTTCATGTTTCTCGGCATGTGGTCTTTTAGGAACACAAAATGTTTTACCAACTACCTCATGTTCCTGTTTCCCCTATTCCCTCTATCGATCATCTCCCTGACCTTTCTTGAGAGTCTCAACACATGTACGAGCACCCCCTTACCTCACGAGTCTCCTCCCACATTTAGTGTTTCTTCTCATGCATCTGATGAGCTTCCCACACTGATCATCGATGTGCCTACTGATACTGCCCTTGTGGATCCTACCTGTCTTTTTTACTCCCATGCACTTGGTACATTTCCCATCGAATTCTTCTCTTCCTTCTCACCTTTGTAGCCATTGCTTTTACTGCTCTTGCCTCTCTCCCGGGAACCTCGGACTTTCGAGGGCTTCCTCTAACCCTTTATATTAGCAAGGCATGAAAGAAGAGTTGGATGCAGCATAAGACTGAACATGGGATACAGTTGATCTCCCTACGGGCGCTTCTCCAGTTGTAAATGGAGTTTCAGATCAAGACTTGATCGGATGGCACTGTTGATCACTACAAGGCTCGCCTTGTTTCCAAGGGTTTTACTTGGGAGTATGGGATAGATTATGAGGAGACTTTTGCTCTTGTGGCTCGACTTTCTTCTATCATGACTCTTATTGCTGTTTCTGTAGCTCACAAATGGCCACTCTTTCATATGGATGTCAAAAATGCTTTTCTTAATGGTGAACTCTCAGAGGAAGTTTATATGAAGCTTCCTCCTGGTTACTCTCACCCTCCAGGGTTCCCGCACAAAGTATGTTGACTACGGCGGACACTTTATGGTCTTAAACAAGCTTCTCGAGCATCGTTTGCAAAGTTCAGTTCTACTATCTCTCAGCATGGTTTTGGCGGTTCTTTTGATCTGACTCTTTTAAGACGGTTTGATCATGGTATTACTATTCTCCTCTTGTATGTCGATGATATGATTATTACAGGTCATATGCAGGGTATTCAAGATCTAAAGCACTTTCTTGGTCGTCAATTTCAAATGAAAGATCTCGATCCTCTTAATTACTTTCTTGGTCTAGAAGTTTCTTCTTCTGCAGATGGTTATTATCTTACTCAGGCCAAATATATTTCCGGTCTGATTTCTTGAGCTAGTATCACTGATAGCAAGATAGTCGACACACTATTGAGTACAACTATCGCCTCAATTCTCATGATGGTGAACCAGCATCTAATCTTTACTCTCTACAAACGACTTGTTGGGAGTCTAATCTATCTCAACGCCAAAGCTTTCAAAGCTCGATATTTCCCTGTAGTTCATGTAATCCCGGTCGATTATGGCTATCCCTGAATCTCCTCCATTGTGCTTTCTTTGTTCTCAGAATTCTTCGATATCTGAAAGGCACCATATTTAATGGTCTTCATTTTTCTTCCCATTCTTCACTAATTCTTCAAGCATATTCAGATGCAAATTAGGCAGGTGATCCCACTGATCGTCGATCTACTATAGGATATTGTTTTCTTCTAAGTGATTCTCTTATCTCTTGGAGAAGCAAAAATAACGATTAATTTCACTCCTTCCAGCATTGACGGAATAGAGCACTAACGACTACTATAGGCGAAATTATTTAGTTCAGTTGGTTACTACGAGGATCTTGGTGACTATTCACTGACTAAACTTCAGCGTGATAATCGAAGTCTTTATTCAGAATTGCTCATAATGATGTCTTCCATGAACGTACTAAACATATTGAGATTGATTGTCATTTCATTCGTCATCATTTGCTTCAGAGGTACACTCACACTTCAATCTGTTTCCTCTCAGGATCAGTTAGCTGATATCTTCACCAAACCCCTTCCTTCATTAACTTTTCGAGCTTTAACTTCCAAACTCATAATGATTTCTCTTAAACCACCATGAGTTTGAGGGGGATGTTAGATTACTATATGGCAAGTTAATTATATGCCAAGTTAATTATATGGCAAGTTCTATTATTGTATATGACAATTGTATATTTTTCTTTCTTAGATTTGTATAGCCTAGCCTATATAGGGCCTCATCTTGTTCATGTAATACACAGTTTATAATATACAAAGACTCTAAGTCTTTCTTCAAATAGGTTTGAACCACTTTGAGTTTTTAAATTATCATTCAATCTATACTTATCCAAGGTTCTTGCTATCATTAAGTCATCTCAAGTTGATGTAAATTTCTCACAGAACTACCTTGATAATTGATTGCTAAATTAAATAAATGCTATTTGTAATTGAGTGGGAGATCGATTTGATGATAAGTGCTCCTGTTAGTATCTTCCTTTGATAAAATTATAATCTCATTTTTACAATACTAGGAATGTACATTGGATTGGAAATTCCAAGAAAATTGCTTTCATATCTTGATATTTCATTTCCTATATTATAATAAACATATATATATATATATATATATATATATATCCTATTCATAAGATTATTTAATTAGTAACAATTTTAAGTTTTAAACTACCAATTTCCCTAAAATATTTTGCAAGAATCTAAAACAATTATATAATCCATTTAGGTCAACAATGAATAGTAACAACATCCATTCGTATATCGACACTAGTCCTTCGATCTCCTGATAAAGTATGAAAAGAAATTGCATCATAATCAACCTCTTTCAGCGAGTTCGTAAAAAAAAAAAAAAATTTAAAAAATAAATATCTTGCTAAGTAAGAATAACATGATTTCTTGAGTTTATTAGCTGATAATTAAGAAAATAAATATATTTTAAGGGTTGCAGCCATAATTTCAACTTACATATGAAATTCGGAAAATAGGAATATAAACTTGTTGTGAGGTTCAAACTCAAAATTCCCATCAAATGAGACTTTGATATCATATTAATTAGACAACTAACTTTGATTGGATGAATTAGTAGAACTCTCTATTATGGATGTAAAGAGTAGTATCTATAACTTCAGATGACATGTAGTACACCCCGCCCACTTTCGCGACGGGTGTGGCAGCCACTCCTGAAATCGGTCGTTACCTCTAACGACTAGAAACTCTGAGCTGGCGAAGTATTGCTTGCTAAAACCTCCCCTATAAAAAAATTTTCTTTTATTTATAACTTAGGATTTGGTAAAATCTTATGGCAGAAAAAACTTGGCGCATAATTTGCACATAGTCTAATTCCAAATCTGTATACGTCAATTTACAACTATATCCCGTGTGTGTGACATACCAACACATTCTCACAAACTACTCTATGTACATACATATGTTCCATTACCTGATTGAAAGTATATTCTTACAAAATAATTCTTAATTTACGGCCTTATCTGATGTCGAGATAAATCCTATTGTGCTCCGAGCGTCTTGCGTGCACAATACACGGAAATTAGTTTTTTAAAATGCAAAATAATGAGCTAAGCGAGCTCTCGGTGAGTGTATCTTTTATAAAGGTTTTGCTTTTGGGAAAACACCTTAAAACTATAAAACTCTCTTTTACAATTTTTTTTCCGAAGTTTGCTGCTTTGCACTTTGCAAGTTTCTAAAACTTTTTCTTTGCTTCATGCTTTGCCTTGCCCTTTGAAGTTTATAAACTTTAATACACTTTCTTGAGCTTTGTTTGCTTTTCTTTAGCTTGTAAAACTCTTATTTCTTGCTTGCTTAGAAGTTTATAAAACTTCTCATAATTTTCTTGCTTGCTTGCTTTATCTTGTGAAAAGTTTCTCAAAACCTTTCACAAACCTTTGCTTTAAGTTCTCAAAACTTTTCATAAAAGCGAACTGAGGCTCAACATCTTTGAAAAATAAAATGGGAGCGCTGGGCTCGGCCGTTTGCTAAAATCCCAGGAGCTTAGCTCAGCCGTCGTTTGATATCTAGCGGGCTGGGCTCAACCATTTGCTTTAAAACTCTCGAAAGCACAGGCGGCAAAGACAATGATTTAATTTTCAAAGCGTATATCCTTATATGAAGCATCAACCAATGGAACCCTATTTACCTTATTGTACCTAGTGAACCGTGAACACAGTAACTCAAGCGATGCTTGGGGTGGAAGGACCTTTGTCCGCATGCACTTTCCAGTGAATGGTGGAATACCTCGTGTAAGCCATCCTTATACTTAGTTAGAGCTCTTAACATATATACTCTGTCGTGCCACGGTCTCCTTTAAATGCATGATGCTTATGTCCCTGATTTCTTAGGCAGTAGCTAAATACATGTATGAAATCCTAACACCACCGTGCACGTACGGAATACCTCTGACCGGTTTGCTTGCTTATAACTAGGGAAGGTCTGTTTTTCACAAACATTCTTTGCTTGCTTCCTTGCTCTTTATAAAATGGTTTTACAATTTAAAACCATTTGCTTGCTTGCTTGCTTGTTTGAAAAATGGTTTACTTATTCAAAACCATTTTCTTACTTGCTTGCTTAATTATAGTTTCACGTTTAAAACCAATGCTTGCTTTCAAAATGGTTTAACTCAAAACCATTTAACCTTTCTAATTCATTGCTTCTTGAAAATGGTTTTCAATCAAAACCATGAAATACCGGTCCATCGATTTATAATTATAATAATAATACACTAGTATTTGGAAAATGAGTTTAGAACACTCACCTCTTTTGCTTGCTTAACTTGAAGCAGTTCACTTTTCCACGCCTTTGCTTTTTAACTTCTACACACTCAGCCGAATCTGAGAAGAAATATTAATTTGCCTACGTAATCCACATAGCAACTTAGCTACTGCTCAGCATTCACGCTCATGAATAGCGGTAATGAAAGCCAGCCAGAAGCGTATCTGATACATTCGTCGGTCGATCTTATTCGAACTATTTTAAATCATTTTAATAAGGTTCTATACTATGAGTGTACGAATCCGGGCTTGGTACACAAAAACATAGCATTACGGGCATTTGGGACACATGTGCCAGGGTACACTGGACTGTGCAGTACACATTGCTTTCTGACCAGGGTCTATCTGGTACACCTGAGCGATGTCTTGGTACACTTGCCTTGTTGGGGTGTGCCGTTGCCGTCGTCAATACCCGGTACACCTTGCGGCTTGCGATTTGCTTCTTTGCCACTTTTGCTACCAATTCACTTCTTCAACTTCTATAATTCATAACACCTCAAGATTTATGTGAATTCATCTTAAAACAACTCCCGGCATGATTGATTGCTATGGAACCTCGAACCACAAACCTGGTGAAAATCAGGGCTGAAACCTAGGTCCCACCAATTCTTTTTAAAACCACATAATTTTGATGATTCCATATTTTCTCGGTGAGGTTTTACTCTCCTGCCCCAACAATTCAAAGTTCATCATGAGCTGCAAAACCTAGACCAAAAGGAGCATCTATTCTCCTTACCCAAGTCCTAGGAATCCAATAAACGATTCTAAGACAACAGTATACCTTGATCTTGGATTTCTTATCCTTCTCCTTGTACCTCAGCCTCATACAGTCTCTTTCTCTCCCTCGTGAACCCTAGCTTTTGGGAGACCAAAAAAATGAATTTTGGCTTTTGTTTTCCATTATTATAATATCCACTTTCCCTTAATTACAACTAGACCTCATCTCTTTAATATTGAAATTGTAACTTATGTTATTTGTACTATGGCCCATCTCTACATGATTTTCCATATTTATATCTATTTCTTCCAAATGACCATTGTACCCTTGTTCTCATACACAATCGGGTTCCATAAACTTTCATTTCCTATTTTAGTCTCGAAATTCTCTTATGTGACACTTGGTACTCTTATACACCCTACGAGTATCATGTCGCATACACTCTCTGAGACGAGTGTTACACATCTGCGTGATGTAAAGTCTCTATAGCAGTGTCGACATTTGATTGTTGCTGAAGTAATCCTGCTGGCACCCTTGAAAAATGACCACGACCATAGATCTTGAACTATAACCATGCATTTGGAGTTGGTTGCACCCATAGCATTTATCCACACTACCTACGGCTATACCATATATACCACGGATTATTTTATTCGCAACTATATTTTATAGTCATATTATATGTTATTTTTAATGAGGTCGGTGAGTGCGACTATAAGCTTTTCTTCTTGTATTGTCTATTTAGGTGATCAACAATGAATAGTAACAACATCCCTAGTATATCCCATATTGTCCGGTCGTATCAAAAAGAAATTGCATCCATAATCGACCTCTTTTAAACTTGCTTGTGAATTCCATAAATTAAAGAAATAAATATGTTGTTAAGTAAGAAAACATTATTTTCTCATGCTTATATGCTCAATAAATTCTGAAAATAAATATATTTTAAGGTTCACATGCATAATTTCTTTAGACTTACACATGGGGGTCAAGAAAATAGGAATATAAACTTCTTGTGAGATTCAAAATTTAAAATTCCCATCAAATGAGACTTTAATATCATATTAGACAACTAACTTTGATTAGGTGAATAACTCTTTATTATGGATGTATAGACCATACAATTCTCTTTGTATAGTAAAAATAAAATAAATGATTATATTATAAAAATAAACAAGGCCCACTTTATGATGAACGTGAATACAAGCAGTACAAAACATAGTTTTAAACATATTTAGGTTATTTAGAAAAAAAATTTGCTAAAATAGGTTGGAAATAAAAATAATACCTAAAGTAGTACTTTAAATTTTTTCTAAGTTAATGCCACAATCAGTAACCACGACATTAACTTAAAAAATTTTTAAAACATTTCTAATGTCGTAATCATTGACTACGACATTAACTCAAAAAAAATTTCAATTACTGTTGACACACTAGTTTAGACATTATTTTGATTTTCAATCTATATTAGTAAATTTTTTAAAAAAAATCTATTTATGTCCAAAACCCTACAAAACATTTGTAATTGATCAGCTACATTGGGTCTATTGGGTAAATTGGAGATATTTGGTGAATTCATATTATTATCTATAATATAGTTAAAAAAAACAATTAGTAAAAGGTTTTAAGCTATTCATAACCTTTATCATTGATGGGCTGAAGCTCTCCAACTCTATGGTTGCCAAATATGTAAACAAAAAAGATCATTCAACCTCTAAAAAATGAAATGTGCAATCAAAATACCAAGTTAAACTATAGCCTGATTTATGTTAGGATTATTAATAAATGAATCATCCTTGAAAAGCAACCCAAATGCCTACAAAGAGTAAATTTTATAAAGGTTTAAAACTTAAGATAATAAAATTATTTACTTTAATCATTTTATTGATAATTGAGCCTAACGATCATAAATGACCACATTATTTAAAGATTCTCGTCCTTATTAAAATATTATCATTTCAAGTATATTAAGTTTAATTATTACTCATAACAAATGGTGTAAGAGTGAAAAAAATAGTTATGTAAGCCAAAAAAACAAATGACTCATTAATGTTAGAGAGACTTAGTATAGAACGTGTTCTGTATGCTTATGTTTGGTGAAACTTTAGTCTAAAATCCATCATCTAAGAGTGCTTCTATCTAAAGATGAATTTATAGCAATAGAAATATTAAAGAAACAAGGGAAAAAGTATAGAACCCATTGATTTGTATCAAACATAAATGAATTATCTTATAAGAAATTCTACAGATCATAAAAATTCATATTGACAAGGTACAAATCTAAACATTTCAAAACTTAGAAAAACACATGGAATTATACATAGGATCAATCCATACTTCTTCTAGTGATTTTGTGTGAAATGAGAATAGGTAGAAGACATCCAAACAAAGTACATGAACAGATTTACATGAGAACCATATAAAGAATAAACATGGATACAGGAAGACCAAATCATATGCTAAACATGAGTACAATATATATATATATATATATATACTAATTATGAATTAGGCTTATTACACAAATCCTTTCCTTTGTCACCATATATCTGCAAAAGTCCATAATATCCCACCATGAAGTTTGAATTAGGTCGTCAATTCTAGTTAGATTGCCTCAAGCTCGATGCCCCCGACCCGTTTGGACCTTAATCAAAGCATGTTTTGAAGAATTGGGTCTTGATGCATCCAGGAATATTTGACTACAGGGTATTCAAATATAGTAAATTCTTGGATTTGAAATTTCAGTTTTGAAACATCTGAAAATATACTAAAGCGTTAGCAAATAAATGTAGAAAGCGGTTATATAGAAGTGTTACACGGAAAAGATAAAGTGTGACATGAAACTGTTACATGAGAAGTGTGACATGAAAGTGTTACACGTAACAGTTTCTGATATATGCAAACTAGATACTAACTTGATTGCAGAACAGGAACTGTGATAGAACTTTAGGTAGATCAAGGCTAGTGTTTGACACTATGTCACGAACTGATTCGCCCCAACTCTTGGTGCTTATGGAATCACCCAAGTTTGCACCGCCAAGATCTGTGAATCTTCCACATAGATAGCACTCCAATCTATCTTGTCAATGAGCAAACTATGTTGTGTACTCTCCCGAATCATAGCTGCCTTAAATGCGAAAAAATGATGCCTAAAGCCTGCGATAGTGCTATAAAGCAATAATTTGAAGTTGTTGGGGAAAAAGAAAACTCACTATTAGAATGGCAATGAACTTGAGTATTTATAGACCTCTTGGTGACTTTCCGAACAATCACCATCCTAATAGACACAACTCATCATGAAAAGACACAATTCATAATGAAATGATACAACTCAAAATGAAAGTCCAAATAACACCTTTTCATGAACGGACACAACTCAAACTGAAAGTCCAAACAACACCTTTTCAAGAGGGTCACTTGGGAGCCTATTTTCTCATTCATTTCTTACTCAAATTGAGCAAATGAATATACTACATTACTCTCCTCACTGAGTAGAATATGAACGCATGAAATATTGTTCAAAATAGTAATCGTGTCCCACTTTACTTTAAGCTCAAAGTCAACCAATAACTCAATTTTTACACTTAAAAAATTGTTTTGGTCCAATAATCTCCCACATGAATGGAAAATTCGTTGTTAGTATGCAAATGATAATGCTGACCACTATAGAAATTACATCTTTGGAAAGATGGAGTACATCGAGATAGGGTTGCTTTGTATGAACCTTCACTAGTGAAAGCCCATTCGGACTTATCGGCTAAATAGTGAGCGTGATATCTGAAACGTTATTTGTTTGATAAATCCAGATCAGATAAGACTTCACACATTCTCTTTCCTAACACATTTGGTTCTCATGATCGTATTTCATTTTGGCCCCTCTAAACAACTCCTGGTTTCATGAATTGCTTTAGAAATTGACCTTTATAAATTCTCACGAAGCGGCCCCTTCACACCCACGCCGTTGACTCTATTAAGAATATCCTGCAATATCCCACTTGGATTTTCCAAGTTATAAGAATCATTAAAAGCATAGCTTACCCTAATAAACTTTGCAAGCAGCACTAGTTTATCATAGGAATAGGTAGGAGAGATTATCTCCTTAGTGCTTCTTTTGAATCACGCATAATTTGGTTGTCCCTTTGAACCTAGATCTTGGGATCTCCAATCAACTAAGTTGGGTTGCCATTAAGGTGATTCTTTTGTCATAGGCTTTAATCTCATTCCCCTCGATGTGCAATTTACTTGCTCTCTCATCAAACCTTTGGTAAGCGGATTCGCTAGATTATCCTTTGACTGTATATAATCAATAGAAATAATCCCATTTGAGAGTAATTGCCTAACGATATTATGTCTACGACGTATATGTCTAGACTTACCGTTATACATGTCATTATGTGCCCTACCAATTGCAGATTAGCTATCACAATGTATGCAAATTGCTGGCACAAGTTTGGGCCATTTTAGAATATCCTCTAGAAATTGATGAAGCCACTCTGCTTCCTCTCCCGCTTTATCTAAAGCAATAAATTCAAATTCCATTGTGGATTTGGAAATACATGTTTGCCCGAGGATTTCCAAGATACATTGCTCACAAGTGTAAACATAACCACTTGTGATTTTGTATCATTCATATCGGATATCAGGTTGCATCACTATACCTTCTGATCTTGTTGGATATCTTGTATAATGCGATCCATAATTCTAGGTATATCTTAGATAATAAAGACCACACGATAATTGCATTCCAATGGTACTCGGGATTACTCATAATCTACTCAATTTACTAATGGAGTATGCTATATCTGGTCTAGTGTAGCTCATGACATATTGGAGCTTCAGTAAATACGAGAATATTCAATTGTGATATGCTTTGACCAATAATTTTTAAATAGTAAGGAATTAGCCTGTGGTGTTCTAACAATGTTGCTTTCATCTTTATCGAACTTGTCAAATAATTTCTCAATATAATGTGATTGAGATAATATAAGTCCTAGATTTTCTAGAAATTTTAATTCCTAGTATAACATGCAACACCCAGATCCTTAGTATTAAATTTACTAGACAACATCTTCTTAGTAGTTGTAATAATATAATTATTACTACCCAAAATAAGCATATCATCCACATATAGGAAAACAATGGCATATCCATTATTTGTGTCTTTAACATGGACACATTTATCACATTCATTAATTGTGAAACCATTTGACATCATTACCTTGTCAAATTTTTCATGCCATTGTTTTGGTGCTTGCTTTAAACCATAAAGCAATTTAACAAGTCTACATACTTTCTTCTCTTGTCCCAAAGAAATAAACCCTTCGGGTTGGTCCATATAAAGTTCCTCATTTAAGTCACCATTTAGGAAAGTTGTTTTCACATCCATTTGGTGTATCTCAAGATTATGCAATGCTGCAATAGCTATGAGCATACAAATAGATGTTATTCTCGTGACAGGAGAATATGTATCAAAGTAATCAAGACCTTCTTTTTGTTTATAGCCTTTTGCTACAAGTCTAGCCTTGTACTTATCAATTGATCCATCAGTTTTCATTTCCTGCGAAAATCCATTTACACCCTAATGGTTTACTCCCTGGAGGAAGATCAACCAACTCCCAGGTGTGATTTTGCATGATGGATTCAATTTCACTATTTACAGCTTCTTTCCACATGGGTGCTTCAAGAGTGGACATTGCTTCATTGAAGCTTTGAGGCTCATTTTCTAACAAATATGTTAGAAAATCTGGACCAAAGGACTTGGAAGTCCTTGCCCTTTCTAACAAATATGTTAGAAAATCTGGACCAAAGGACTTGGAAGTCCTTGCCCTTTTACTGTGTCTAAGTGCCCCTTCACTTTCATCATTTATAGACTTATGGTCTATATCACTGGTATAACTCTCATGAGTTCTTTTAGAAGAACTCCCATCACTCTGCATTTTTACTAGAAATATATATTCAAGAATGATCCATTTCTTGACTCAATTATTGTATTGACATATATCGGGAATATCATATTTATGCACTAAAAGCGATATACTACTATTTGTGCATAACCAATAAATATATAATCAATAGTCTTAGGTCCTATTTTAATCCTTTTTGGAATAGGAACCATCACAATAACCAAACACCCCCACACTTTAAAATATTTGTAGGAAGGACTCCGACCTTTCCATGATGAATAAGGGGTGTTGTCTAACTTCTTATGGGGTAATTTATTTAAAATATAATTTGATGAAAGCAAAGCTTCCCCCTGCAAGTTTTGAGGTAATCCTAAACTAATCAACATGGCATTCATCATCTCTTTCAATGTTATATTTTTACATTTAGCAATTCCATTTTGTTGAGGTGTATAAGGCGTAGAAGTTTGGTGAATAATACAATGTTCTTGTGAGCCGTCGAGCAGTCGCGTCATATTCACCACCTCGATCACTTCGTATTGCCTTAATCTTTCTACCAAGTTGATTCTCAACCTCATTCTTATAATGCATAAATTTTTCCAATGCTTCATCTTTACTCCTTAGCAAATATACATAGAAATATCTTGTGCAATCATCAATAAAAGTCATAAAAATCCATTTCTTTCACCTCTAGTTTGAACATATTTCAAATCCATATCACTATCAATTAACTCTGCAAGTTTAGTACTTCTTTCAATATTTTGAAATGATGCTCTAGTTAATTTTGATTTAACACATATCTCACATTTATGATTTGCATCAATATTAAATTTAGGCAACAATTCTAAGTTCATTAATTTACGCAAAGTATCAAAATTAACATGTCCTAATCTACCATGCCAAATATTAGAGGACTCATATAAGCAGAAGATGTGTTCTTATTATTAAAATCAGATACAATAGTCATTACATTCATCTTAAATAGCTCATTGCTCATATATCTCTTGCTTACATAAATCCCACTCTTAGTGAGTACAAATGTTTCGGACTCAAAAACCAACTACGCCTTCTTGCTCGACAGTCAAACACAAGATTCTTTCGAATTTGCGGAACATGCGAAGACATCATTGAGAGTAAGCTCTTTCACGAAAGTCATCTTGATATAACCTTTATTTGCCTTCAACTTTAGAGTGGAGAAATTTCCATAAAGTTGTTCTCCATCATTAATTGCTTCATTTGGAAGGTATCTTCTTATCCAAACATAATAATGTCTAGTGGCCGTGTCCCACCCACATTTCCTTAGTATTTCCTGATTGACTTGAATAATATAGCAGAAAAACTTATGTTAGAAGCATTTTCAGAAAGTTTTTCCACCTCGGTTATATTGGCGTGGGCAGTCTTCCTCTTGTGGTTCACTTGTGCTTTACGGTTTCAACAATCCTTTGCACGATGTCCCGGTTTGTTGCACACAAAGCAATTGCCTTTGAATTTCTTGGAATCACCACCCTTGGCCCCTTATTGGCCAACATACTTCATTGTCTTGTTGGTTTTATGTCCTTCTTCAATCACATGTGCCTTTGACTCTATGGAGTGATTGCCTACTTTCTTTTCGGAGACTCTATTGTCCTCCTCTATCCTCAATCTCACAATCAAGTCTTCAAGCTTCATTTCTTTGCGTTTATGTTTCAAATAATTTTTGAAGTCCTTCCAATTTGGCGGTAATTTCTCAATAATTGCAGCCACTTGAAAAAATTCACTAAGCACCATCCCTTCGGCATGAATTTCATGTAGGATCATGAAGATCTTGAACTTGACTTATGATAGTAGGAGTCCACCATTTTTATAATAAGGAATGCGCCTAGCGAATTTCTTCATTCTGCATCCTCAGTTTGTATTTTACGTCGAAAGTTCCCACGACTCTCTAGCTATCTTGATTGAACTATGCACATTATATAATGTGTTATCCAATCCATTGAGGATATAGTTTTTGCATAGAAAATCAGAGTGCTTCCATGCATCCACCACAGCAACAACTTAGCGATCAGCCTCATTCTCACTACAAACGGGAGCATCCTCATGAAGAAACTTTGCAAGATTCAACGTAGTGAGATAAAACAACATTTTTTATTGCTATCTCTTGAAATCGTTCCCGTTGAACTTTTCGGGTTTCTCCCCATGAGACACATGAGTGGGAATAGGCACCACAGGCACAACATGATTTGTAGTAGCAGGAGCAGTAATATCATTTGCATCTATTTCTAATAAACAAATATTACAAACTATTCAAACAATAGAAAAGTAGTAAGTTAAAAAACCTTGACTTCAGTCTATGTTCTTGTTTGAAGTTACTACTTTAACATTTTGTATGGTTTTATCAAAAGTCACTATTTTGTGTTCTGATTTAAGTAAAAAAACGAAACAAAGTCAACTGTTTTAAATCAAAGCCAGAACCCTGACAGTAATTAAACTAATTGAAAGTCTTGTCTTAGGAATGTAGGAGTGTTGTGTGACACTGAGCCGGGGTCCGTTGACTGCAGTGACAGCGGAATCTTCGTGAATGTCAGGTGACGACATTTTCATAATCGAGGCGAGAGTCTCCTTTATGCGGGAGCTCTACCCCGAATACAATACCTGCAAATGCACATCCCCAAGCAGTCGATATGATACAATATATGAGTAAAGCGGCCATGCGCCCATAAACAATACTCCTCATACTCTGACAACTATATCGATAGTTTGAAAAGGTTAATAATTCACTCTTATGCAACACGTATATCAAAATTAGAGAGAATTCTAATACATGTTTCAAATCATGAAGCCCGACCGGCTTTCTTCCACAAGACCACCTCTATGACGTGTCGTCTCCTCGCCACGCTCCTGTGCACCGTAAAATAAAGGGGGTCCCACGGCCAAATTGAGCTAAAGCTCAGTAGGAGAATCGCCCTAAGTGTGCTACTCACCACCTAAGTGCAGTGCAATGTTCAAGTAAACACACATTGACGAATGCGAGATCCTACTTGAATGTATACATGACAACTTCGGATCCGGAGTCCTCATGAGCTCTCTCACACTCTTTAAGCCTTGTATGAGAATTATTATTTCATTAGTGGACAACCTGGAGTGTATATATATCAATTGGGCGCTCAGACGATTGATATATAAATTGTTGTGGACTACCCTCCGATGAATATCAATTGAAATTTTTGCTCAGGCGATTGATATTTTAAGTTTAATGGACCACCCTCCAGATAATTAATATTTTAGACTACCTACTTGAACCATTTTCCTCTGGAAAAACATCTCATGCACTCACTCCTATAATCCTAGGATGTTCCAGTGCATATGGAATGCATGTATGCCAGTTCCATCACAGTCTAATCACATGCAAATATATAAACATGAATATACTCGCATAATTAAAATCACACAATCATGTTATGCAATTATACATTTCATCCCATCAAAATTAGCTCACTTGGGCTAATGATCAAACAAGAGCAATTTAATTTAAATTACTTTCGGCCAAGCATATTTTCACAATACATTTTAGAACACGGTTTCGGGAATGAAGTAAACCCTCGGTTACAATTCGAAAATCACAAATCAGCGGTTCACTTAGTGAACCCCTTGATATGGCCATTCCAGGCCCTGATACATACCAAGCTTAACCATTTAACGCCATTAACACAACCACACCTTTGAAATTACAGATGCATCACGGACAACCCATAAAGTCTCCAAAGGAATTCCCTCTGATTTCGGTCCCATGTTTTGGGGCCAGATCCAGCTCCATTCCGGCATTTTCCATACAAATACATGATTTAAAACAACATTTTCATAATTTAAAGGCCAACGAGCCCCTACAAGTTTCTGGGCGTCACGGCCATCGAAAATCGAAGAATTTCCACAAGTTAGGTCCCATGTTTTGGGGCCAGATCCAAACTGTTTCCCATGACTCAAACCAATCGAAACATCGAAAAACCCTTAAAAATGGGAATAAAACACAAGTAGGGAGAAAATCCTACCTCTTGGAGTTGTCAAAAACTCGCAAACCCGGGGTCCACGCGTAGCCCTCTCCGCGTAGAGCATTTCTCCCTCTTGTCTTAGAAGGCTGCCCAGCGGTTGAGGTCTACAGCAAATCTAGAGAGAAGCAGCTTCTCTCACAAAACAAAGAATTCGACGCTCTTTGGACCAAAATCGTTTGCTCTTTTAGTTTGGTGGAGAAGACAGCCATGTTCTTAATTGTCTTATAGTGACTTAAACTTCTCTTACAAATGACCATTATGTCCCTCATTTCCCGGATTTGATATTGATATCTGCGGCCGTCCATTTTCATCATTCTCTCATACCACTTATGGTACATGAGTACATACTATATGTCTTTAGTGCGCATCGAAAATCATTTCTGACACCCATAACACGATGCCTCGAAAAGCGTCGACTAGATTGTCTCAAAAAAATTATATGAAATTTTACGTGCTAACTAGATTTCGCGACGATTCCAACGGTACAATGGTTTCGTCATCAGAGATCCTAGAAGTGAATTACGGATTTTTAGTAATTACAATGTTGTAATTGAATTCACGATTTTGCCCTTATTTCGAAATTGAAATTTCTCGGGTCTTATTCTCCTCCCCTTAAAAGGAATTTAGATCGAAATTCGAAGCGATCTTATCAAACACATGCATATGCAACATGCACTCTATATGCATAAACTAGTCATTTACCCAAATCTTAAACGGCCCAAACCACGTACCTTCATCCCTAAACAAGAAGGGATAGGTAGCCATATCGTGTCTCGCGCTCCCCGCGTTGACTCCTCCACTCCGCAGTGCCGCCGTAGCACTCTCCACTAGCCTCACGGTCTTGCGTCGCAAGAGCACGCTCACGGTTATCAACAATGCCATGGTCCTCCTGAAGGCCCCATACGTGTCAATCTCGATCTGTCCCCCAATCCACCTCGTGAAATTTGGATGGGTATATTCCGGATATGGGACGTGGCACCTCGTGGACACCTAACATGTTGGGCGTTAAAAAATAGCCGTGCAAGCGGTGAATATCCTCTCGAGTATATCGAAAGGCCCAATAAACCTCGATAGCCACGTGAAGCAGGGAAAAAAGCGTATTTTTTTTCTTTTTTTGAAAATGAAGCGAATACGTAATTCTTGCAGCCAGGCAGTATAGACAAAACCTAGATCTTTCTCTAGACACCGGATAGCCGAAGCGAATCCGCGGTCGAGTCATCTCGCGAAATCTAGTTGAACGAAGCGAAGCTGGCGTCAAATTCCGAGGCGCCGGTTTGCGTATTTGAGGCGGAATGGAGCCAACCATGGGGTGCCATGTGGCACTTGCTTGGGAGACACTTGGCACATGAGTGGGCCAAGTGTCATGCCCTTAGGATTCCATGACTTGGGTGGGGGCCAAATGTCAAGCCACCCTCATGCATGAGCATGAAAGTGGTTGAAGTTGTGGCATGAGAACACTTGGTCTTAGGTGACCAAGTGTCAAACAAATGGATGTTGGAAGTGTGCTCCCTAGGTCAAACCAACTTGGTAGTTTGAGGAGAGATGGCAAACAAT
Organism: Tetrastigma voinierianum; assembly: GCA_016808115.1. NCBI lineage: Eukaryota > Viridiplantae > Streptophyta > Magnoliopsida > Vitales > Vitaceae > Tetrastigma > Tetrastigma voinierianum. The sequence goes on from JAEQBH010001393.1 coordinate 336,808, forward strand.
TCGTAGACAAGAGGAGAAGAAAAGAGAAAGAAGAAAAACAAGAAGAAAGAAAGAAAGGAAAGGGAGGAGGAAGCTTTTTCCTCCATTGTTTTCAGATTTTTAGTGGATCAGAACTGATCCTACACACTTCAAGAGGTGAGGATCTTTCCTCTTTGGTTATTTCCTTGTTTGGGGCCATGAAGTAAGCTTTGTTGAAACTATTTTATATGAAATTAAAATCTGGAAATAGCCTTGTTGAAGCGATTTATTTTAATCTGAAATGGCTTTATTTGAAACTGATTTATAGGGGACTAAAATCTGGAAAAGGCATTGTTGAAACTGATTTATTTAAATCTGGAAATGGCCTTGTTGAAACTGATTTTATATGAGAATTAAAATCTGGAAATGGCCTTGTTGAAACTGATTTTATATGAGAATTAAAATCTGGAAATGGCCTTGTTAGGCAGTTTATTTAAATCTTGAAATGACTTTGTTGAAACTGATTTTGTAAGAGTTAAAATCTAGGAAATGGCCTTGTGAAACTGATTTATGTGAGGATAAAAAAAATTTGGAAATGGTCTTGATTTATATGCGGGATTAAAATCTGTAAATGGTCTTATTGATCCTGATGAGATACAAACTGATGATGTTGTATGTGTTTGGTGTATAGTTGATTTTGATTTGCAAGAAAAACATGCTGAATTTCCTGGGCTTTCATGTATGCCTAACATGCAGAATGTTCTAGGTTTTTAGACTGAAGAAAACTGAAATTGGTGTAGTATTGTATGCATGAAAAACATGCAGAAATTTTATCAGGCTTTCATGCGCAGCTAACATGCAGAATGTTCTAGGTTTTAGGACTGAAAACTCAGTTTGGTGTATCCTTGTGTGCCTTGATAACATGAAGAATGTTCTAGTTTTTATACTAAAGAAAACTCAGTTTGAGTATATTATTACATGCATGAAAAACATGCAGAATTTTATGGGCTTTCATGCATGACTTAACATGCAGGATGTTTTGGAGTTTATAGATAAAGAAAATTCAGTTTGGTGTATCCTTGTAAAAATATTAACATGCAGAATGCCTAGGTTTTAGGACTGAAAGCAATTTGGTGTAAGTATTATATGAATGAAAAACATGCTGAATTTCCTAGGCTTTCATGCATGCCTAACATGCAGAATGTTCTAGGTTTTTAGACTGAAGAAGACTGAATTTGGTGTAGTATTGTATGCATGAATAACATGCAGAATTTTATGGGCTTTCATGCATGACTAACATGCAGAATGTTCTAGGTTTTTAGGACTGAAAACTCAGTTTAGTATATCCTTGTATGCATGACTAACATGCAGAATGTTCTAGGTTTTTATACTGAAGAAAACTCAGTTTGGTATATTATTGTATGCCATAGAAAAACATACGAATTTTATGAGCTCATGCATGACTAACATGCAGAATGTTTTGGGTTTTTTAAATCCAAAGAAAATTCAGTTTGGTGTATCCTTGTATGCATGACAAACATGCAGAATGTTCTAGAACACTAATATGGTTATTGCATGTTATTGCATGTGCTGTTATTTTCTGGGTTTAAGACTAAAATCAAGTTGGCTTGTTATTACTTGAATGAATGCCATGCAGAATTTTCTGGAACTAATCTAGTTGGTACATGCTTATGTGATGTACTGATTCGAATATGTGTAATATTAACATGACTGCATGTATGTGTTAAATATATGAAATCATTGTATTGCATTAGACATGAGTGTTAAGTAGCACACATAGTGTCTGGTGTAGAATGTCCATGTAGGTTTGCATACATTGTTGGTCATGGAGTCCTGAGTGCAGTGGCACAAATTGCATTACATTGGTGTCGCGGTAACACCACATTACATGAGTGTGGCATGTGTGGTTGGCACTGCATTTGGTGTTGAATCATGGGCTTGAGAATGGGGCCGAAGTCAGAATTGAGTTCCATAGTGTTAAAAGCGAATGGAAAATGAAATGTCGAATCAAAGGCGTAGCAAATGGGGATAGATACCCCTCCAGGTGAAAACTTGAAAACACAGTTAGACGGCGTATCCACCGGTGAAAGCCGAAAAATGTCGGTGTAAGAGACCCTAGCGGTGAGACCCAAAAGAAGTTACGACGCCCCGAAAAAAGACCGCGAAGCGATCAAATAAATATCACATAGACTACGAGTTGTGAGATGGGAGTGAATTGACTCGATCGCGTTTATTGGCGCCGCGTTAGGTGGTGGTCGGAGGTTGGCACAGTACTTGGGCGCATTATGCGGTGTCGTCTCATACATGCATGTAGATTTTTTTCCATGATAGGATAAGCGTGTACGGATTGGTTGTTAGTTTGACGTGAAAGGATCATTTGCATGTGTGCACCTAGGTAGGAAATAGCCCTTATAGGTTTATCTCTTGGGCGTTAGCTACGGCCAGATCATGGGACCCCGCTTCCCGGTCTGTGAACAGGTCTGGGCGGATAGCGCTCCTTAAGTGGGTTATAGAGCGGGGCGATTTGTGGCCCATGATTCTTGTTTGTGTATATATTAGAGCGACTAGTTTTAATATATGTTTTGTATTAGGAGTGATGTAATAACTCTTAGATGTTATAGAAATGTATGGTCTTATGCCGTATGGACGGAGTATGATGATGGGCCTGATAGGCGTTTTACTCATGTATGGGTCTCATGATGTGAGACACATGAGTTCAGCAGTTGTGGTAGTCAATGGGACCCGGGTTTTGGGGTGTCGGCTTCCTCACTTTGCAGGCGATCACTCCTCCCGCCAGGCATCGCCTTGAAAGCGATCACTAACCTCGGGCTGGGAATTCGGCGTCTCATATCTACATAGCTCTTCTGCCGGCTCTGAGCCGTGAGAAGACGCTATCGTATCAAGCTCACCTTCTCAGAGGTGTTTCTAATTAAATCCGGACCCGTGATGGATCTCTCTCCCACCTTGGTCCATCTAGCGGTGACTACGTAGCCTCCCATCCTGATGATACCACATATGGTGCGAATTCATTACACACTTGCACGATAAGCTGTTGTCGTGGCGAATTCACGAGGGCAATCAATCCTCTACCCGTTTGATTCGGGACACATGTTGCATAACATGCCTCTAACACCCGTGTAATCCATACACCGTAACCTACATAACCCTTGCTTGGTGTGTAGCAGCTAACCTCTCGGGTCATGATCACTTGACAATCCAATGGAATGTCAACTCGATCATACCATGCATGACATCCATATACCGAGCCCTTTCCGGCTCAACAACACCCAATGAAATTTCCAAGGGGTATCCAAACCTCGAGTCACCCTGAGCTCCTATCACTTTCGACTCTGAGATGCAGGTGATAACCATGTCCTATGTTTTTCATCTCGAGCCACATAACTTCGGCTTACACTCACGAGCCTCTTACATTCCCGATTCAACTATGAGTTTTCATTGGACGTGGTCCCTAAAGCAAACTCAACCCACACTCACCAAAGTGGTTGAATGGCCATCACGAATTGCACCCACACCCGGGCTCATTGTGATGTTCTGGAGTGTACCTGACAGCGATCTTGTCTCTTGTGGCACTGATCAGGTCCGCCGCTTGAGCGAATCTTAGAAATCACTCACTCATAATCTCGACCTATCAGGTCAACTCTCACTACATCCTAGGGAAGAACATCTATACTTGGCTCCTTTAAAGGCCTTAACCTCTAAGCCCAAATCCAATGTTGTGTCGGGTATGATGGCCGGCTGGGTCTCGATTACCTAGCAAACTTCGATGGTTGTGTATCAGTGTCGACGACATCGTGACCATATGTACCACCACAAGGTCATGCGGCTTCTCATGCGTAATACTGATCTATCTCACGACGACCTTTGTGCCCATGGCGTCACGTGTATTAGGAGTCTTGTACTTTGAATCTGAAACTAGTTTCCTCGACACATCTTGGGGTGTGGAGGAATGGCGTATGCTCTTAATACTGTTATTTGGGATGCATTGTCCTAAAGTCTTGGGATCCCTGTTTAGAGGAAATCCCGTCCTCTCATGCTCAATCCAGGCCTAGTCACGAAACTAGTGTGAAGCGAAGTCTTGCCTCTTCCCAGAACTAGGGAAGCGATCCTCCCTCTTCTGACACCCTTGTCCAGGTATTCAGTATCTAGTTTCTCTCTCTTTATAGTCGGGGTATCCCAACCATGGAGTCAATGTCAGGCGAGTCCTCGATCCTGGCAGAATGGACAAGCTTGTTGTTCTCGTGTCTCGTAATACCTAGCGATCAGAAACTGTATCTCGAAGATTGACATCGATTATAAAACTCGACCAACTGCGCCGACCATAGGTCGTGGCACTCTGGTCTTGACACCATGTCTGATCTACTGTTAAGCCAAAACTGCACTTCTTGCAGACTTAGCGTCTGTGATGGTCTCTTAACGGTGTAAAACAATCCTCAGTGACCTCATGCTCCTTTGGCGGGAGTAGATCGAAATGTCATCCCGCAGACTACGACCGGCCCGGTCTAGATAGGGTTGAAATATCCTGCGCCAGGATCCATGAATGTTGTTAAGGCGCGTCGTCAATCAAAGGGCATCCGCAGTAAACTGAAGTGCCAGTAACGTCTAGCAGTGCCAGGGATATCATCTCCCGCAACCCTCGGTTGATGGTAACCGGTGCGAAGGTGCATCATGGAGTAGGCTGCGCTCCTCTCAGCCCAGTCAAATAAATCATCAATCCTCGGTAATGGTTACCGATTCTTGATCGTAACTCTGTTCAACTGCCTGTAGTCAATGCACAGTCGAAGGATCTTGCCCCTTTTTCTTATGACTAGATAGACGCCCGTGGTGAAGTGCTCGATCTAATAATCCCCCTTGTCAAATAGCTCTTGTAACTAGACTGCGAGTTCCTCTGACTCAAGCTGGTTCCATCTATGCGGATCATGAGATGGGTGAATTACAGGAGTGTAACTCGTGCAGTCTACATCCTATGTGGAGGTAATCCGGTATCTCATGGAAAACATCCACAGCCTTTCATACTTACTCGAGGTAGATCTAATTTTAGTCTCACCTCGTCCTCTAGAATTAAAGCTCGCTAATAACCACGTAAACTATCCTGGCCTTTGGACTCCTTATCTTTGTTTGGGGCAAAATATCATGCTTGTCCCCCTGAAATACCTTTAGATGCAGATCACGTGTGTGAGCGTAAATATCTGCTCATGTCGATACGACCGTGGTATCGGTGATCCATCCTCGGGATGACCTCGAATTTTGACATGTCCACCAATTCTCAAGTCCATTTGTGAGTAGAGTCCCGAGATCTCCAGCTTCGCAACCTCGACATATCATCCTTATTCGCCACTAATCCACAGGGGAGAACTCCCACGTCTAGCAGCTCCTCCTAGGAGTCTCTAGAGGTCCTTGCCCATTCCCCTATTTGGGCCTCATTCTCTAGCTAGAGCGCAACTAGTCTAATCCTGGTCGCGTCAGAGGTAACCTCCATAGCCTCTAACACCTTCTCAATCTGCATGAACCAATGGTGATCACCGCCGAGTCTTTTCCTCTTTGTGAATGGATGATCGCCCCCAAACCTCTGGGAGTTCTTAGGATCTTCACAATGTACCATATTATACTAGCTGTCTTTATAGCATTATTTATCAATACCTCTGACCTCGGCAAAGTCCGGCGATCAAACAACGATTGTGCACGGCCCGATTGCCCGTGGGCGTTCTCGTCCTGCGACCTCTATAACCATTTACCACGATTAACATAGCAGCAAGAGTCATCCCAGCTTTCATTGGTCCCCTTCTTGATGCACGTGTGATAGACTTGACAACCATGTGAAGCCGGGCCGAATCCATTTCCTAAGTGGCGCTAAATTTCCAACCACTCAATTCATTTATTTCAATAAGATTCTAGGCTCTTGTTCATTTCATTATCCAATTCCCTAAGGTCATAATTCATAACCTTAGTATTCAGCCTTTGATCCTATACGCATTACACCATGCATATTATAACTTCCCTCTGTGACTCTTAGCGCGATCACCATTTCAAATGGTAGTTAAATCCAATACTTGTATCTCTAAGGCATAATACGACCAGGAGACACTAATCATACACATAACTTGATGTATCTGCAATCAATTTGCCTTTAAAATATTATTTCAACAAATTTTATTTTGAAAAATTTATTTTGAAAATTTTATTTTGAAAATTTATTTTTCGAAAATTTTATCAAAATTTATTTGATTTTATTTGATTTTTAAAATATATTTTTAAAAAAATATATATATTTTTTCAAAAATTTTATTTCACAATGAGCAGTGTTCATTTGGTGACTCGGGAAAATCTGGAGTCGAACCGGTGGCGGAGTCGAGGTGCGTAGAAACACCCGGCTATTGACTCTTTTGAGGTAGCGCCGCGGGCCGACTTATTAGAAACGCCCATGCGCCCACTGCGCGCATAATGCGTCCATCTTTTAGATGTCTGGCCTTTCTTGAGAACCACCCTGCAAGTCTGTAGCGCCACCTTGCAGTACTGCGCGCCCGGCGCCATCTTGTGCGCTCCGTAGCTTCGCTGCGCTTCCGTAGCGCCCATTTGCCGCTCAGCGCGCCCTGCGCACCCGGCGCCCGTGCGCCGTGCCACATCGCGCTGCGCGCCGTGCTGCGCGCCCAGCGCCGGCACCAGCACCAGCGCCCGGCCAGCGCAACCAGCCTCGCTCGCGGCGATAGCCATCCGAGTTAATACCATTTTCGCAGTAATTATATTTTTTTCATTAATTCCGGCATTATGAAAAACCACTAAAATCACTAAAAATCCATTTTTCATACTCTTTAATACTCGATTTAATTTATAAAATTTATTTAACCCTCTTTTTCTTAAATTTCCTCCCCGATAAATTAGTAAAATTTATTCCTCAGTTTTCTGACTTAGAAAATTATTTTCATCACCTAATAGGCTAAATAAATTTATAAAATTTATTCTTTTCCTTTTTTTCCAATTTTAGTACCTTTGTACAGCTACGACATATCTTCTACACATTTGTATGCTAATTACCAAGCACATCATCATCTTGCTCTGACAGAGCATATCACTCATAAAATTCCAATCCTGCCCTTGAGTTCATGTTATGCACAACCAAGCACAAGCACACTTCACAAAATCCAATCACACAAAACACCTGAAAACACGTGCATGTAGTGTCTGAGTAACAGTGATTTCTGGGTAATCTCATACCTAGTGAACATCAGGCCACTAGTGGTGGTGCTCTTTCTCGACCATGGCACAAGCCCCGAATTTTCTATCCATAGGTTTCCATATGCCTATACTCCACATCAAACCACCTAGTGGTGATGAATGCAAACCCAGAGCTCCTAGGTGACCATTATCACCTAGGCTTACGTCTAATTTGTGACACCCCAGGCAGGGGTTCGGTTGACTACCGTCAGGCATGGAGTCTTTCGTGAATGTCGGTGACCCAGATATTTTTCACGAAAATCGGGGCGGAAGTCTCCTTTGTACGGGGAGCTCTACCCAATTACAAAACCTGCAAATACCTGTCCCAAACAGTCCAATATATTCACAATATGAGTAAAACGGCCACTTGGGCCCGTAAACAATACTCTCATACTACAAACGACTATAATCGATGGTTGCGAAAGAGTTAATAGTGCTCTTATACAACACATATATCAAAATTAGAATTCTAATACATGTTTCAATCATCAAAGCCACGACGGCTTTCTTCTAAGACCACCTCTATGATCTTAGTCTCCTGCCTGCTCCTGTGCCTGTGGCAAAGGAGTCACGGCCGAGGTGAGCTAAAGCTCGATGGGAGAATCGCCACACAAGTGTCTTCTCACCACCCTAAGTGCGATACAATGTTCCAAAGTAAACACACATTCAAGCAAATGCATGATCACTGCTTGAATGTATACATGGCTCAACTCGGATCAGAGTCCTCATAAACTCTCTCCTTTATTTCCTTGCCCTTTGTATAGAAATTATTATTTGTTCAGTGGACAACCCTCAGATCTGTATATCAATTGGGCGCTCGGAAGCCCGATTGATATATAAATTGTTTGTGGACTACCGCCGATGAATATCAGTTGAAGTTTCAGACGATTGATATTTTAAGTTTATTGGACTACCCTCAGATAATTAATATTTTTAGGCGCCTCCAGAACCATTTTCCTCCCAGAGCTTATCTCATTGCACTCACTCATAATCTGGGTGATCCGGTCGTATGGAATGCGTGTATGCAGTTCCGTCTGATCTAATCACAGTAAAATATATAAACATGAATATACTCGCATAATTAAAATCCACCGCAATCATGTTATGCAATTATACATTTCATCCCATCAAAATTAGCTCACTTGGGCTAATGATCAAACAAGAGCAATTTAATTTAAATTACTCATTAGCATATATTTTCACAAAAATACATTTTAGAACGGTTTGGGAATAGTGAAACTCTCGGTTACAATTTCAAGAAAAATCCACAAATCAGCGGTTCGCCAGTGAACCCATGATACAACCATTCCGCCCTGATACATACAAACAACATTTATTATAATTAACACAACCCACACCGAAATTAAGGTATCTTTGAATGACCCGCAGACCTCGAAAGAATTCTAAATTTCGATTATGTTTTTGGGCCGTCAGCGCGTTCGTTTTATACAATACATGATTTAAGCAGCATTTCAGAATTTAGGAACCCGACAGCCCCTCTAAGTTTACGAGTCCACGACCATCTGAGAAAGTCAAAATTTCCTGATTGATCCATGTTTTGGGACTGGGTAAAGCATTCCCTCACTGACCTCAAACCAATGAAACATGAAAAAACCCTTAAAAATGGGAATAAAACACAAGTAAGGAAAATCTACCTCTTAGGTTAGCAGCTTCGCAAATCAGGTCCTGCAGCCTCTCACGCGTAGAGCATTTCTCCCTCTTGTATCTTAGAAAATTTAAACGGTTGGATCTCTAGCAAATCTAGAGAGAAGCAAGCTTCTCTCCTAAAAATAAAGAATTCGACTGCTCTTGGACCAAAATCTCGTTTTGCTCTTTTAGTTTGAGTGGAAGACAATACATGTTCACTAATTTGTCTTATAGTGACGTAAACTTCTCTAAAAATGACCATTATGTCCCTCATTTCCCAGATTTGATATTCGGCACTATCTCGGTCATTCATTTGTCATTTTCTCTCTCATACCATATAGTACATGGTACATACTATATCTTCGTCGCATGAAAATCATTTCTACGGCACGGCGTGCCTCGAAAGCGTGTCGACTGGGCATCTCCAAAAATTATGAAATTTCGTGCTAACGCTAGATTTGTGAGACGATTCAACGGTACAATCCGTTCGTCATCAAGATCTAGAGAGAATTAATTAGTTTTCTTTAGTAATTACAATGTTGTAATTGAAATTACGATTTTGCCCTTATTTCAGAAATTGAAATTTCTCGGGTCTTACATATTGACTCTAGGGTATTCAAATATAGTAAATTACTGGTTGAAATTTCAGTTTTGAAACATGCAAATTATAGTAAAACAGTAGCAAATAAATGTGAAACAGTTATATAGAAGTGTTACATGGAAAAGATAAAGTGTGACATGAAACTGTTACATGAGAAGTGTGACATGAAAGTGTTACACGTAACAGTTTACAATATAATACAAACTAGATATGCGATTGCAAAACGGGCTGTGATAGAACTTTAGAGTAGATCAGGGCTAGTGTTTGACATGTCCTTGACCGCAGATTTCGCCCACACTCTTGGTGCTTATGGAATACCAAAGCGTCGCCTCCGAAGATACAATGATCTTCACCACGAGATAGAAGTAGCCTCCAATCCTCGTCAACGGAGCAAACTATGTTATGTACTCTCAAATGCATTGCCTTAAATGCAAAAAAAATAATGCACTAAAGTCTGAAATAGTGCACTGTAAACTGAATGACCGAATTTGTTGGGGAAAAAGAAAACTTACTATTAGAATGGCAATGAACTTGAGTATTTATAGACCTCTTGGTGACTTCGGGCAGTCCACCATCTAAAACACAACTCATCATGAAAAGACACAACTCATAGCCAAGGACACAACTCAAAATGAAAGTCAAACGGCACGCTTTTAATGAGCGGACACAACTCAGCGAAAGTCCAAACAACACCCTTTCCAAGAGGATATAGGCTAATACTCTCATTCATTTCTTACTTTCGGTTTGACAATGAATATACTACATTCTCCTCATAGTAGAATATGAACCCGAAATATTGTTCAAAATAGAAATCGGCTCCCACTTTAATTTAGGCTCAAAGTCAACGACCCTTCGGTTTACACTTAAAAACTGTTTTGGTCAACATGATCTTCAATTTAGGCACCTTTAACCCCATGTTATTTTTAAATACATAATATAACTTGATTTATATTATTTATTTTTTTATAAGTTTATGATATAAGTTAAATAAAGGTCTAACATAATTGGTGCATTTAATTTTAAGTTTGATGAAGGGGGTTAGAATAAAAATTTTGTTTAATGAGCACGCCTGCAAAGCCCATAGAGTGCAGGCTTAGGCCTAAAATATCTAAACCAACTCGACCTTTCCCCTGTTGTGATCAAATGGACTGAAATTTGCAGCCTCATTTTTCGGTTTGAGCAACCATTAATCCAAAATACGAGATGCCTATTCTAACAAATTTAAGTCATACTCAATTATCCGGTAAAAAAAATAAACAATAGCCAACACCCTAACTATTATATCATAGGTTATAAGATATACATAGGCCTGTTGGAATAGCTAATCAATACCTATGAGAATGTAACTTTGGGAACAAAACTAGTTGTGAGCTATCAGTACCACTAGGTCTAAGAAACATTGTTAAACTAATGTATAAGAAGCTCAATTTAGATTTACCATTTAAAGTTTGACCATCATTTTAAAGTTGCATATCTCAACGCATTTCATAACTCGTGCTTGGGTGATGAAGACCTCAATGGAGGTTTTCATACTCATGTGCATCCCACCTCATACCTCATAAGTCAAATTTGGGAATGAAGATAAACTTGTTTTTTTCTTTAAACTTCAACAGGTTCAGGACTGGCTCAGCTGTCAAATATCTATCATATCATCCATATATATGTTTAAATAAGATACAACAAAATCAAGATGCCTATATGAAAGACAAAAATAAAGGTTGCTTCGTATCAAAGAGCCCATTTTATCTTTCATGCAAGAAGTTATTCCTATATTCAATAGCTTTATCACTTTTAGATTACTTTGTTGAAAATCATTCTTTTGGCTTCTGCTTCAGCCTGAATCAAGGAGCTTATAAAAGAAGGATAGAAGAAGAAGAGAAGGCAGAGACAGAAGAAGAAAAAGAAGAAGAAGAAGAGACATGGATTCAGCCACAACCCAAAGACTATCCATTTCTCTATTAGCAACTCTTTGCCTAATCCTTATCCATTCAACTCAAGCCAACTCAATCCTTAAAACCCCAAACGCCTACGAGATTCTCCAGCAGTACGACTTTCCGGCCGGCCTTCTTCCTGAGGACTAAACAGCTATGATCTCGACTCCGGCACAGGCCAATTCTCAGCCTACTTCAACGAAAGCTGCAGCTTCTCCGTCCAAGGGTCGTATGAAATGAAGTTCAAGTCTACCATCAGTGGTTACTTAACAAAAGGCACGCTTCTCTGGTTTATCTGGCGTCAGTGTAAAGTTTCTTCTTGCTTTCATTTAGACATGGTAAATTCTCGAAAGCGGTGACAATCTTATTTTCTCGGCCAGGGCTGAATCAGCTCCGTTTCAGTCAAACAACTTTGAAGTCTCTCCTCAGTGGCTGGGTGTGGCTTCCAGTGCAGGCTGAGCGAGTAAGTTAAGGAAGTTCTTGAATTTCTTAATTTGTGTTTTTTGTTGGATTAAGGGATGTGGATTTCGGTTGTTTTGATGAATAACTGTTCCTTAATTAATGATAGTTGATTTTTGGTGATGCCCAAATCGATGATTCCCAATTTATGATGTAAATAAAGAGGGAAATTAAGTTCTATCACTGGAATTTTGTTTGAATCCCAGACTTTATGTTTGTTCCTTAAATGTAAGGGGATTAGTACATTTAATATCATTTTGTTCTTGGAAAAAGACAATCACCAATACATTGGGATTAGTTTTTTTTTTTTTTATATTTATTCACTTAGAATAACAAAATAGTAGTATTTTGTTCCAACCTAGTTCTTTTATGTACCCGTCCAACCCTTAACCGCTTCATTAAGCTTCATAATTGGCATTAGGATTAGTATATTGAATATCAATTTCTTGTTGGAAAAAAGTAAAGGGAAACTTGTGTCTAGGGATAGCTTGTTAAAATGGACTGATCATCCCTAATAAGATGGGTAGGATCGGTATGGTATTTGCCCAATCGGAATTTTTTCCAATTTCGGATGTGTTCGGGAAGATTTGCGTATTGCTTAGTTTCCTTTGTCTCGATTATATAAAAAATGATTTTATTTTATTTTAATATATAATAATAGGAATAAAATATTTTTAGTAAAATAAGTTATAATATTTTATGTATTTGTAAGACGTATCAATTTTAATATAATAAAAATAAAGATAAAAATAAAAGTTAGACATGATGGGTTTAGTAATTTCGCATACCCGCTCCCAACCTCCATTTGAATTTGCACTTTCACTTAACACTCGTCATAATAATAAACAATTCATTTCGTCGTGAACTTCCTGTCCCAAACCCTGAACAGATTGAGATGAAACTATTTCTACCCAAAAAGATAATGATAGAAAATGGTTTAAAAATATTAAGATAGGACTGGATGAGACCAACCCGCCTTATATATATTTATATATATATATATATATATATATATATATATATATATATATATATATATATATATATATAATTGAGGAAAAAGCAAAGGAAAGAAAGAAAAAAATAAATTATATTTCAATATAATATTTTATTTAAATATTCTATTTATTTTATTTTATTTTAGATTAAATTAAATTTATTTATTTTAACCCATCGTCTAAAATATAAAAATAATTAAAAATACTTAAGATTACCATATAATTTTTATTTATATTTATTTTTAAAATCTTTTATTAGACAGTCAAAATATAAGAAAATCAATTTTCTTAATATTTTTTTATTTGCTCAATACTTTCTCAAAACCAAACACAACTTTAGTGAAATAAAAAATAATAAAAATATCGTAATTGTTTTTGTTAAAAAAAAAAATAGAAATAGTACCTAAATATAAAAATTTAAATGTCCAGTTGAACTCATAAGAAAGCAAGATCTTTTTTAACCAAATTCGATCTTAATAATTCCAGATTTGTACTATTTGTATTATCATATAGTCTTGAATTTCACTATACTATTCCAATGGAAGTAAATATCAATGAAAATTAATTACATTTATTATTAGTTCTTCAATTAAATTAAAGATGTTAATGAACCCTCTTGTTTTTAATTAACTAATAAAATTGAACCAAAATAATATTAGATTTTACATTGTCTCCTGTGTTCTTACTTAGAGGGTGTGATTTTTCTACAAGAACCAAAAACTTTCTGATTAATGCAGTTAGAAACATTACCAAAATTCGTTAGCCAATAATTAAGTGACTTAGATCCAAAGTGAGCAATATCATAACAACATGGATAAAAGGATCCTTGAAATAACAAAATGATCATACACTATACTTCACCTTTTCAATGCCAAAGTAGCTTCAAGTCAAAGCAGTGAGACCTATGAAAATAAGTTGTGATGGGTTACCAACAGCGTGAGAAAGAAAATTAAATCTCTAGTAAATGAAATATTTCGTATGAAGTTTGTAACTAATAACATTAATATATCTCGTTTGATTAAGTGTTTGATCTTAGAAATTAAATCCACATTACTTTAAAGACGTGGATGGACGATAAGTTTCTTTCACTCTTATCAATGCATTGGAACAATTAAAAGAAAAATGTTGAAAAAAAAGTATCACTTATTACTTAACTCCTAAATTTTATTTGTATTAAACTGGATTAATTCATATCCATTATTAATTATAAACAAACCATTCACCTTAATAGTCATCTTCAATATCTCCATAAACTATTTCCCCAAGTTTGTAAATATTTTATCTAAAATATTTTCAAACCTTAAAAAAATAGTTTTAAAATCAACAGTACGATTTTAAATAAAAAAATACCATTAAACGTTGTTTTTACATAGTGCAACATTTCTATTAAATAAAAAGGAATAGGGATAGAGCTCATGATCGCGAACAATTTCATGAAAGAACAAGCAACAAACTCCCACTTGAAACCAATCAGATGCATGAAGTAACAGCTTGCACTTGTACTTATCCATACCTACCTTTCCATCTTAAATTCGGAAATTATTAGTTTTAAAGATGGAAATTTTATCAATTAAAATAAAAATTAAAAGCAGGGCAAGTATAGAAATTCAATGTTGCAACAACTGATGTGGAAAACGGTGATGATGAAGAAATCTCTGATAAAGAGATGGTCCACTCATACAAAATCATGTATGAGAAGTTGGTGGAGACTATCAATGAAAATAGAGAGCTTCTCAAGTAAATCTCTCTACTATGTAGAGAGAAAAATGAGCTTGTCAAACAAGTCAATGTGTTGAAGAATGAAAATTAGGAAGAGTATTTGAATGGATTGGAACAAATTAAGACAACTATGCGGATGATGAAATTTGGTACTACAACTCTAGATCAGATTCCACTGATGGGAAGAACAACAAAAGATTATAAAGGTCTAGACTTCACGAAAGAAAGGTTAGAAACTAAACCTCATACCCTCACAAATGTTGTTCAAGAAAAGTCGGATGCTACTATTGCAAGAAGCTAGGACATATCGGAGAATTTTTACTTCTTAGGCATTAGAAGAGGTGAGACAAGCCAGAATCGCGCTCTAAAACAAAGCGGTTATATTGGTAAAAAGAAGTGGAAGGTGCATGGTGGCTTGCATCTCTCAGATCAGCGTCGAAGCAAAAATGGGTACTTGATGTAAAGCTCAAGGCACATGACATGTAATAATGAATTTATGACCAATCTACAACCTTGCAATCTAGAGTTTGTGACATTCGGTGATGGTGGTAAAGGTATTGTGATTGGTAGTGGCCTCCTAAAAGTTATATGTATGCCTAAATTATAAAATGTTTCTCTAGTGAATGGGCTAAAGGTCAATCTTATTAGCATTAATAAACTATGTGATCATAATTTATTTGTCAAATTTACTAAAGACAAATGCTTAGTCTCTGACAGTACAAAAGCATGTGTTATGGAAGGAAAAAGATCATCAGACAATTTCTATTTGTTGAGTTGTTTAGGAACTTGTTGCACCACCTTGTTAAACAACTCATATATTTGGCGCGAAGACTTACATACATCATTCATAGAGCCTCGGTGAAACTATTACGTAAATCTTATTCACCAGGAATTTCAAATATGGAATTTGACCTTGAAAATGTGTGCAACCCATGTCAAATCAGGAAACAAATTCGGATGTCTCACAAGATGATGCAACATCCTTCTACCACAAGGGTCCTAGAACTCCATCACATGGACCTAATTGGACCAATGCAAGGTGAAAGCTTAGGGGGGAAAAGGTATGTGTTTGTATGTGTTGATGACTACTCTAATTCTCCTTGGTAAGCTTTCTTAGAGAGAAATCCAACACATTTAATGCATTTAAGATATTGTTTCTAAAGTTGATGCATGAAAAGAACAGAAAACTCAAAAAGGCTATCAGGATAAGGAGTGATCATGGAAAAGAGTTTGAAAACTCTCACTTCACCAAGTTTTGCAATAAGCATGGGATAGACCATGAATTCTCTGCTCCTAAGACACCTCAATATAATCGGGATTGGAATAAATGAATAACTGTAGAAATGGCTCAGATATGCTAAGCAAGTAATAAAGTTTTGGGTCAAAGCCTTGAACACAATATGTTATACTTTGAATAGGAACTACCTTTGCCCAGAAACAACTATGACATCTTATGGAATTTGGAGTGGTAAGAAACCTAACCTAAAGTACTTTCATGAGTTTTATAGTACTTGTTTTATCCTCGATGACATGGAGTAAAGGAGTAAATTCGATGTCAAAAGTGATGAAGGCACATTTCTAGGATATTCTAAATAGTCAAAACTGCCCAGCTTCTGACAAAAGGACAGCGTAGCCATGGAATCTATTAATGTAGTGGTTGATGATTAGGGATCAAAATCTACATAACAAATTCGAACTGATTCAAATGTTGAATTCATACTTTCAATCGTCTGACAAAAACAAGCCATAATTGGCTCAAGAGATGCTCTATCACCTAGCAACAACCTGTATATCGCGAGAAGATGATCAAACATGCGGTGGCTCATCCTCTGGAGAGATGTCCACTTCTCGATTTTTTTCAATTCATGTCCAAGGTGGAAGAGTACATTATTTAGTTGAACAAGGAAATGGGAGCTACCATTGTGACCTATAAAGGAAAAAAAAATCGTGGAAGATTATGTGCCCAAGATGCTATTAGAGCACAATTATCGGTTCTTCGAAATAGATGGAAGAGGGAATCACCAACCAATACGTAGTTGGTAGAGTCAAGTTGGATTCTACAAAAACGGAGCAGCTTCTTGGGAGGCAACCCAAGCGTAATTTTCTTTTCTTACTTTCATTTTCATATTTTTAGGTTTTTTTTTTCTTTTTAGTTTAATTTTAGTGAGCCTTTCTTAGTTTGATTTTTGTTTTTATGTTTGTGTGTTTTGTAGGTTCAAAGGCTTAAGATTATTTCAAGCATGAAGAACATAATCAATAAAGTGTATCCTTTGTGAGGATGCATAGTTGGAGATTATGATAACCAATGAAGGGTGGTGAGTGAAGTAGGTCTTAAGCTCATACGTACTATCCGTTTTTTGGCATGTTTTTAGCAGTTTCAGATCTATTTTTATGCAAAATTATGGAATATTCACCAACTTTGTGTTTTGCAAGCTTTAATTGAAAAATGAGATAATTCCAGTAGAAAATAAGAAGAAAGTGGCAAATGCAGTAGTCTTTGTTGCGACATAGTTTTGTTTGTCGTGATCGAATTTCAAGTAGACCAGAAGAAATATGTCATGACCAACTGACTATATACATGATTGAACTTCGAGGAAAAATAGAATCTGTTGCGACAAGAGTTCTGCAGTAACATTTCTGAAGAAGAATGAAAAGAAGACTATCGTGACACCCTTAACTCTGTCGCGACAATGATCAAAGCAAATGGCAAAGGAACTTTGTTGCTACAATCCTTCCTCTTTCGCAACATAAAAGGCTGAAGATTAACATATGAACTCTGTCACGATAAAAGACAGCTCTGTGGTGACAGAAAATGGCAAGAATACAACACAAGTAAGTTGAGACAAGTGTTTTTATGTTGCGACAAAGTTTTCAGCATGGAGCCAGCTCAAGGAGAATTTACATCATAACAAAGAAAATTATATCGTAACATTAAATTCGAATTGACAATAAAGCGTGAATCTTTATCGCGACAAAGATTATTTACGTCGCTGATAAACAAACATAGGAAGACAATTCTCTGTTGCGACAAAGAGGTGAAGAGCAAGCATAAGGAATAGTGACAAAGAAATTCATGTTGAAGCAGTAAAGAATTGAAAGCAAAATCTGTCGTGACAAAAGTTTTACGTCCGCGACGATAAAAAGCTAGAGAATGATAGAATTTTTGTTGCGACGAAGAAAGGAAGATTTGGTGCGATAGAAATTGTGTGAGAGCGAGATTAGCCAAGTCAAGTTTGTTGGAACAAGATTTCTATGTACAACAAAAGAGACTCAGCAAGCGACAAGGACCCGGAGAAGAAAAATGCATGCGTGACAAAGAAAATTAACATCGCGATAGAATTGTTTAGGAATAAAGAAATCTTGTTGTGACGCGCGAAAACTTTATGCAGTGGAATAGACAAAAATTTGAAGAAAATGCTTGTCACAACATTCTTAAAGTCTACCGCGATAGAATCCAAGAAAAAGCCTAGAGAACAGGTTGCAACAAAAATCTGAGGCCACTACAAAGAGTCGACAAAGGCAGAAGACTTTGTTGCCCGCGAACTTCTATGTTGCGGCGATAATTTAGGCCATAAATTTGGGGATCCACAACACTATCTTGAAGTGCGGCCCAACATTGGAAAGTCTATAAATAGACGCATTTAGGGCACTATGCGCAGCTTTCGCAAATCCAGGACTTCTAGATGGTTGAAGACTCTCTGTATATTATTTTTCTTTTCTTTCCTTTTTAGTAGATTTAGTTTGAGCATAGTTTTTAGTTAGTTTTCTTTTGATTTTCCGGAGTTGAGTAATGAACTGTAGTGCAGCTTTGAGCTGGATTTTCTTGTTAAATTTTCTCTTTCATTATTGTTTTGAATAAAATAGAGTTTGGAAAATTTGGATTTCATTTTATTTCGATTCGTTTACTCTTCTTGATGAATTTTCTTGATCAGTTGGTCACTAATATGAGTGAACCAGTTGAAGGGTTGAGCTCCCTCTGGGAATGGATAAATGATGATCGTCATTTTTTATGCACAAAGTGGAAGAACGCCTTAGTTAGAATTCTTGAATTTATTTGATTGGTATTATTTCTGAACTTAATTGTTCCCAGTACTAATACCGTGTATCCAAGAAAAGTATTGTATATTGCTCTGATTTCCAGGAGGCCCTTTACGTGACACGTAGATAGAGAATCCTGAGGGTACGTAAAAAGAAATTATTTGTGGGTATGGTAGCCTAATACTTTGGAACTAATGAACTTTAAAAGATTACTCAAATAAATCACTAACTTACTCATGGTTTGAGGATAGTTCGGTGAAATATCAGTTTAATCACTCAGAGGTTTCCCTTCTCTCTAATGAAAGGATTATGATCCCGTGTTACCAAGGATCTAATCAAGGAAATGGAGAATTTCAGCAATATTGAAGGATGAGGTACCATCTAAATTGGAGAAGGCTTGCAATATCTTGTCTATAGAGCGAGGAATTCTCAGTCTAGATATCAGGTATGAAGTACTAAAAAGAAAAAATACTCAAATCTTAGAAAGAGGATTATATCTTACAAGTAGCTTATTAGATTCATGTGTCAGAAATGAACATGAATCTCTAATTAGTGAAATGTATGGTTGAGGGAGAAATCCAAACTATACCACAATGCATCTTTGACAAATTTAGCTTTCCAACTTATGGCTGAGCTAAGATTCAAAATGATGCAAAATTTGACAATTATTCGTTGATCTATGTTCTAGTGTTGTCTCACTCAATGAACTCTCAACTCTATTCTTATTAATATTTTATGTACACTAGTGAATTTACTTTAATATTATTTTATTCGTTTTCCAATCATCTTAATATTGGAGTTCAAATAGTAAGGATTTTGAGTAGTTGGGGTAGTTGATTTTATGATTCATCTCAATCCCGTGGGAATGATATCTGGACTTAATGAAAATCCACTTTTATTACTTGTACGATCTATGCACTTGCAGTGATTAAGACCAATCAAAATCTTTAATGAATCCAGTTTACAAAAAAAAAAAAAAAGACAAACATATATTTTCATCACATTTCGGTCTTAACAAATTTTTGGTGTCATTGTTAGGGATTAGATAATAATCCTTGGTAGCAGTTCCATAAATTTGTTTATATATAATCTTGTTTGTTCACAAGTCTATCTATATCACATTTTGGTCAAATAAGTTTTTGGCGTCATTACCGAGGACTTTATTTAGTCCTTGGTAGCAGAGTCATAACTTTGTTTGCACAGTTTGGTCTATACAAAAATCGGTCAATAGTAAGCAACCTCTATTATCATGCAACTCTCAACAAATGGTCATGATCAACTCTAATCATCAGGGGATTCCCCTCTACCTTTCTATTTTTCATGTTTTTATTACATTGAGGACAATGTTTTATTTGATTTGAGGAGTGGAAATGGGTTGTGGTTTGGTATAGTTGGTACATGCTTTAGAATCTTGTGCCTTTGACCCTTTTAGTTGTTTTGGTTCTTTGGTTAATTTCTATGCATGTTTATATTTGTGTTTTGTGACTCATACGAGTCGGTTTGGTGCTTAACAACTATTTGGAGAATGCTTTGACATTGTGCTTCCAAAGTTTGTATTATTTAGCGAATACTTGGGATACCATCACATTTATGTGATCTAAGATTGAGTGTATCTAGTGGTTGTGGGAGGCTTGGTTGTAAAGCCTTCGTGTTTTTCAAGGAACCACTTTTTAATGGAACTCTTACACACACACACAATAGATCTCATTTGTACACCGAGGTTCTGGCCTCTTCTTCTCAAACCAAACAGCAAGACCTTAACTATAGTGTTTAGTTTTTCAAATAAAGAGGAGCGATAGACCCATTACGAAACAAAGAAAATGAGAAAAAGAAAGAAAATGAAATAGAAAAAAAATATGAAAAAGAAAGAAAAAGAGATATATAAGTGAGTTGTTCCAATCGGAATCTCAGGCGCAATCTAAGGGGCCTTTCAAAGCCTAATACCCTAAGCCAATTGGTTGGGAGTCATTGACTTCACTGCCCATTACATGGGACAGAGGATGGTTCAGTATCACAAATAGGTGCTTTGGTTTTCTAGTTGAGTGTTAGAGTGAAGTTCGAGGGGAACTTAATACCCAGTGCCCTTAACCAACTGGTGGGGAGTTGCCAATGGAACCCGATTACATGGACACTTTTCTAGAGTGCCTTAGCATTGCATCCTACTTTCTAGTTTTAGTATTGAATAAAAGGTGCGTTCTTAGCCTATTTTTGTTATTATCTTTCGAATGAGTGAGTTGAGTTTGGTTGAAAAGTGTCTTGGAACCTCCACCTACATTTGAGATCTAACATACCATTTTCACAGAGTTTCTTTTGGAAGGATTCATTGAGGAATTGAGGGCAAAGCTTGCCTTGATCACCATGCTATAGATACCTTGTCTTTTAAAATCTTAAATGTGTTGGGATCCCATGTAGGCTATATTGTTTCCATAGAACTTTGTCATGGTATTCTCCAACCTTGTTGCTAGTACCATTCTTTACTCATATTTATTTTAGTGTTTTGTATATATGTGTGTTTTTCCTTTGCTTGAGATGACAAAGGGTTTAGACAAGT
The DNA here is from genome assembly GCA_016808115.1 of Tetrastigma voinierianum. Classification (NCBI taxonomy): domain Eukaryota; kingdom Viridiplantae; phylum Streptophyta; class Magnoliopsida; order Vitales; family Vitaceae; genus Tetrastigma; species Tetrastigma voinierianum. The sequence goes on from JAEQBH010001393.1 coordinate 357,961, forward strand.
GTGATGAGTATCTTAAATACTCATTTTATTCCTGAATTTTGCTTAGGTTTTAGTAGTTTTATGAGATAAATAAGTGCCCTAATGCTCTCTTTTCTCAATTTTGTGATTAGGCCAACCATTGAGCAGAAACGAGTGAAATCGAAGAAAAATTGGCAAAGTCATCATGCAATTGCAGAAAACGTACCGATCCATTTTTTGCAACGTGATGTCCTTTTATGACTCTCATTAGCATGGTGGTCCTTAGACTCTGGGGCTTTGTTAGACACTAAGATCGTGATTCGAGTCCAGGATGAAGAAGTTATGAAGGAAGGAATGAAGGGATACAAAAGCGAGGAGGATGCTAGCAGGTTGAAACTGACTCATGCTAAGGTGTGAGTGACTTCATGCTATAGCGTGATTCCACTCACACTGTAGCGAGAGTGGCGCTATAGCGTGAGCCCACTCTTGCTATAGTGTGAGTGCACTCACTCTGTAGCATGAGTAAGCGTGAGTGCACTCATGCTGTAGCTTGGTTTGGCTTCATGTCCTGCATTGGCTCCCAGTTTATCCACGTTGTAATGTGGAATTTGCCCACTTGTTTCTGATGTGGATGCTCTTTCCCTACTTGGCCCATGACAAGTGAGGGAACGCCACACAGAGCTGAGACTTGTAAACCTGCCTTTGACAAATAATTGATAACAACTTTAAAAAAAATTCAAAAATGACATAATCATACTTTAAAAGTCTGAATTATAAAAATTCAAGACTACAAATATATAACAAAGTAAAACTACCACCATAGTGATGTTTAAAAAGTCCTGTACATATGCTTGAGTCTAAAAAAAAAAAAAAATTTACTTGTATCAATACAAGTTTCACTATAAAAAAAATTATTACACAACCACTTCTATTACAAAAAAAAACATAGGGTCCTACAAAAGAGGCTCCTAAGGTTGTGTTGGCCTTGTAGTCTGAGATGTCCACTAATGGCTCCCATATAACTATTCTGATTCTGATGCATGACATACAATATTATTTCAGGTAATTACATTTAACCATTTGCATGCTTATTAGGTTCATAAATATATATATATATATATATACACACACACACACATTTACGTATCCTTTGCAGGTCATCATATTCATCTCTCTCGTAGGAGTACATATCATACAGTTCGGAACAGAAGGTACCCGAGGGTACACTATAGTATGGTATAGAAGTATGTTGATGCATCATAAATTCTTATTTTCATAAGTGTACTGGTCCTTATTCATGTACTTTTCATATAAATGTTTGCCTGAATAGACCAGTAAGAATGAATATAACAAGTACTGCGATCTGATGAAGTGCGTAGGTCACCGGTATAGTATAGTCTGAGAGTCTGACATAATCGGAGTTCCATAGCACTAATTAAGGTATGGAGCCTTAGCGAGTGTCGAAGCACTAATCAAGAGTGTCGGAACAGGAGTGCCAAAGCACTAAATAGGAGTGTTGTAGCACTAATCAAGAGTGTCGTAACACTAATCAGGAGTGTTGTAGCACTAGTCCCTATTTATTCACTATCTGGTTTTAAGAAGACATACAATTATATGTGATTCTCGCATCATTTGGCTGCAGGTCTAACTCTATCTCATTATTTTCCAAGCTTCAATTTATGGACCGGTAATTTCTTCATACGTATCAACATGTTCAAATCATAACTATCATGCATTAACAATGCATTTTTGCCAAAGAGGTCAAATTATGGGAAATGTTCTTCCCACCTAGAGACAAATTTTTCACCTTCACTTGCACAATTTTCTGGGAACAAACAAAACATAGTTTGCCCAAACTTCTTTCATGAAAGTTGTAATTCAATGAGTCTATTTTCAATATAAATTTTAATCATCTCATTTGGATCATTATAACTTAACTTATGGCCAAAATACAGAACCTACCCATATTAAGAAATCAAAACTCGTATCTTCACTTTAGTCTCAAAAACAAGGGACTTAGGTTCAGAATTGCTTCCTCGCATCTTCTAGATTTTAAGTTCTTTACTTCTCTTAGGTTCTTCCCCCAACTAGAATCATCCACTTAGGGACAGAGGCTATGATGGCTGTAGTACAATAAAATGGGTTCTTGGGAAATTTCGACAGCACTTCCCCTATAATTCTATCATATCCATTATACACAAAATGGTCCTTAGCAAAGAACACTCCCAACACAATTTTGTAATCCTTTCTTCATGAAAGATGTTCTCCCAGAAGTCTAGATTACACATAAATTTGAAACACTCAATTTGGATGAGTAAGACTCAACTTATGACCCAAACACCAAGACTGTACCAAAATCAGAGGATAAACCCATAAGCTTACCTTTAAGCTCAGATTCAGGTTCCAAAATTTTCTAGGCACCATAGGGGTCGAATTTGATTACACTTCCTTCTTGGGAGTTATTATACAAGAATTTAGATTACACATAAAATTAGACCACCACCTCGAGGTTCAAGGCTAAGTTATGGCTAGACAAAGCGCAAGGGTCGAAAAAAAAATGGATAACACCTTTGACCCATACGAACCCTAACTCATTTTCACACCAAAATCCTCCATTGAGGATCCAAAACAAAAGCACAACATAAACAAACACAAAATAGAAGAAGGAAATCTGAAACCTTGACCAAACTTCAAACCCTAAATCAAAATATACCCATAGTTGGAGGAAGTTAGGATATTCCTAACCATAAAGCTTCAAAGCTTTCTTTTTTAGCTTTCCTCTTCCTTTTTCTCTTCTTCTTCTTCCTTCTTCCTTTCTTCTCCCTTTCTTCTCCCTTCTCTTCTTCCAAACCGTGCCCTAGCTCTCCCTTAAGCCAAAATGAGAACTCCCTTGTTCTATGAGACAAAATGTGGTCTTATCCCTTTTTGTTATAAGGCCATGTTTGGCAAAAATCTCATTTTTGGCTCAAGTTTTTCCCTTTTTCTATTTAATCCTCAAAGTCCATTCTATTTGCTAATCACTTATCATTATTCCATAATAGCATATAATCTTCTTACATAATGTCCTTTGAGTCCTTATTTTGTAATTGACCATTATACCCTTGACTCTTGGATAAATTCCGGGTTTATCATTTTTCACTCTTAGCACATAAATTCTTGAAAAAGTAATAGTCTTACTTTTATTATACCTCTAAAATATAATAAACTACTAGGGTCCTTATTATGTTCTAGTTAGTTTTCTTAAGGTTTAGATGTATCCAAAGACATTTGTATGCATCTCTCCTAATTTTTACCAATTGCTATTTTATTTCATATTTATGTTGAGTATTTCATTTTGATCTTAATGCTTGAGGGTATTTAGCCAAAATTTGCATGATTTGTGGTTTGATTCACGATCCAATAGGTGAGAATCAAAATTAGACCATAGATGATTTACCATCTAATTGTCATGAGATAGAGATATTAATGAGATTAGGTGTGGTATTAGGATTTCTTGTGTTTAATGCGCCTTTAGAAATCTAGGATTGAGCAGAGATTAAAAATACCTTATCCTAAGGGTAGTGTGTGGATGCTCGATAGAGATTTGCATAGACGCTAGTGAAATCACCATCTTCATGATGAAATAAACATTGATTAATTAGGTTGGGAGGTTCATACATAATTGTTTTGGTGAAATCTATGCCCTAAGGCCTTTTAGTCTTATTTGAGTCATTCTTGCATGCTAAGATTAGTGTCTTTAAGTTTTTTATAGATTTTCACTACCCAAATAGAGCCTAGGTTATATTAGAGTTGGTACTTAGTAAACCAATTCTCTGTGGGACGATACTTTTACTTTCATTATATTACTTGAGGCGACACGTGCACTTGTGCGCATAGCGCATCTATTATATACATACACTTACGTCTATCACTATGCATACCTAGTTAACATGGATTAAATATACGATAGGATTCATGATCTACATGCACAATCATTTAGTGAATATGCAATAATAATTAGATGTTGTATATAAATAGCCCATCTCTATTCCACTCAGTTTTCCTCATATGTCACCGTCATACTCCGCACCATTGAATATATCACTCATCGATGCTCCAATTAATACTTGTACATCTTCAATTACTTTTAGGGACTCATATCCAAGGGTAATCAACCCCATGTCTTTAGGGACTATAACCCAAGGGCAAGACTAACCCCATGTCTTTATGGACTACAACCCAAGGGCAAGACCAACCCTGTGTCTTTAGGGACTACAACCTAGGGGCAGGACCAACCCCATACTAGAGTGTCTTCCTTGAGGGCTTTAGGGACTTTCACCCAAGGACCCACGGTCCCACATAAATAGATAACATGTGATGGTATGCTCATCACCCAATATCATATTAATTTGATTCACCTTGTCTGATCATTATGTGCCATTACCAAACCAATCCCGAGAAGTGACCATCTCATAAACCATGTCCATCATAGAAGTCATGATCAATCTCCCGCTAAGAATTTCATTCTATTATAGTGTTCAATCCACTCATAACAAGACAATATGATGAAATGTATACTAATTACATGTCAAACATAAGGGTTTGAACAAAGCTTCATGAAAAGCCAACATAGATAGGCACTAGAATGGTAAAAAATTCCCTACCTAACTTTGTTTCATCCATTGAAATTCCTCTATGTAGAGATCCCTTAGCTAAATCAAGGAACTGAAATAGAACAATCTAATTAACGTTCATTAACACAAAATCACATAATTAAAGTCGAGATATTTTGGTTACTACTACCCTACTCGTATGGTTCTTACACCCTAATTTCCCAATTCTTTAACTTTCATTCATGCAAACTTCCCCCATTATTAGAGCTAGTTTAAGCCACCTTCTAGTAGCACAATTCTTTTCCCTTAACAAGCTAGCTAAAAAACCACTTTAATTCCACTTAAGCTCATCTAATTGATTAGCTTTACGAATTCACACCCTTCATTAGTTTCATAAATACCAAATCAGTTTTCAATCTCAACAATTTCCACAACCCTTGTTACTAATTTCTTTTCCTACAACTAACTTACCAAATCATCTTGAATATATTATATTTATTCTACAATTCAACTAACTCGAAGGAAACTTAAGCTCAGTTTTTATTTCATTTAACCAAGATTTATCATTTAAGAGCATCAACTACTCATTAGGAATAAAAAACAACAAAAAAATCACATATCTTTCTTCTTCTTCTTATTCAAGATCCCTTTACTCTCTCTCTCTAACTTCTCTCTCTAGACTAAAAAAATGCAGAGAATGGGCTGAAAACCAGCCCTACCCACCCTTATATAACCTTATTTAGCAAGCTTGAGGTGGCAACTTTGAGGTGGCGTGCTTAAGGGCTACCACCTATCTTCTTTTCCCCATTTTTGTTATTTAGTCCTCCTATTGTTTAGTATTGGAACTTGACAACTTATTATATGGTTCTTGAAGTTTTCTTATTCATAAATTAGTTCAAAATGTTATTTCATTTAGGTACTAGGTTATCATAATTAATTTTAATCAAACTTCACACAATTAAGCACAACTTACCTTAATCTAGATGTAACTCTTAAACACGTTTAAATTTAACTCACAAGGTAATTTTTTGTTCCTTCCATTAACTCTAGGTGTTACAAGAGAGATCTTAGGAATGATTTGACCATTGACACCTTGGTTCATGAGCCTTCTAAACGAGTTCAAAAGAATCATTCAGCCTTTGACATTATTGGAGACCTTAAAACTGGTGTTTAAACACGAAGGAATTCCAAAGTCAACTATATATAAATGATTGGGCACATATGCTATGCCTCCAAAACTGAGCCAATGATTGTCAAAAAAAGCATCGAAGGATGATTGTTGGTTGACTGCTAATCATTGGTAGCAGTTGTTCGCAACTAGTTTGGATGCAATATATGATGAAAAATTATGGTGTCTCACAAGATGATGCACCATCTTATATGACGTCATGGTGATGCCAGATCAACGTCAATAGGTTTTTTTTTTCTTCCTTCTATAGCAAAAAGAAGGGGGAGATATGGCAAAGTTTAAAATTTTTCTGGTTAATATGTCATGATATGACATCATGGTCTCCAAAACATGTTTCGTCTATACTATTTATTTTTTCCAAAGGGGGAGATTGTTGGAGATTTAATTGGCATAGTCTCCGTCAAAAATAAATTGCATGCTTAATGAAACTATCACAATAGTTGTCACACAAGATGTTACATCAAGCTATGTGATACATCTTACCTTATTTAATCACATCCGGTTTTAGGATCAATATTCTGCAAATAAGGAGTCAATATTCTTTGAGATGAATAAGAAAAAAAAAAGGATATTTTTTGGTATTATTGCGGATCAAATCTGTGAAGATTGATCTTTATTGTTAAGATTTTTTATGGGAAGAAGATATTGCACTATGATGAATATGGAATGAGATCTTATCTGTAGAAGCCTAGTTGGAAAAAAAAATATTATGCTCCATGAATAAGGAAAGATATCAACCAATGGTGGCAAGCATGTAAAACGGCTTTGGAAAAATGTAGATTTTGCATATAAAGATTCTCGATTTCGTGCTTAAAAAGGTGCAGTAGAAGACCTTTGGAGTTGATAGATTAAGTACATGAAGGAGGATTTCTAGAGGAACTATTTAACAAAAATAGCAATTGCAAGTACTGAGTACTATCTGAAACCTTGATGGTGAGCAATACGCTTACTCCACTTGGGATGGAGTGATTGGGCACTTATGAACTTAGATGCTTATGGCTTCAGTTGCATGGCAATTAAGTAAATTAAGGAATTCTACCAACAAATCTTGTTGCTTTGCCTTTGTAATTAAGCATGTATATGAATTAAGATTCATTACATTTTTTTTCAAAGGAAAATAATTTTATTGATTCAAATTAGAAAAATACATCCATAGAAACACATATCCAAATTCGTTACAAATCATAGAGGATGGAATAAAATCTAATATTACAAAGCATGGCACACTGACACTGCAAACCCAAATTTGATAATACTATATAACCAGAATACCTATTAATCCAATTCTGCAACTAACATAGTGACGATCATAATCTGATTAGTTTCTGTCTAATTAAATATGTTTTTCCTGTCTGAATCGCCTACCTACATACACACAAATAAAACACTACAACAAGATGATGAAAAACAAAACATTTACAAACGATAAGAAAAAACCAAACAGGATGACGAAATCACGAAAAAAAAAATAAAACCTAGATCTATGAAAAAAATTAATTGATAAAAATTGGTGTATAGGGGGTGATTTCAGGCCAAGAATCGTCGAAAATTACCCCTCCTTACTTAAGGAAGATGAGTGGCTAGAAAAGAAAGAAAAGAAAGTTAGGTTTTTATATTGTTAATTGTGATTCGGTGCATAATTTAATCATGAGGGATAGCTAAGTTGGTCTGATTTTTGGTTTGCTTTAATAATCATCAGTTAAAGTCCCTTTAGGATCACGGAAGTATTTACTTGTCGTAAAAGTTAGATTTCGCAATCCAATTCGAACACCCTGATAAGATCCCACATTGGTTCCAATACGAAATTGTAGAGTGGTGTGCTAAGCTTCAGAGTGTTCTCCCACCCATTGCCACCTGGGTTATACTCTCCTATTAGGCTTGGGTACCTATCATTGGTGTTTTCATTAAGAGTCGAACTCATGATCTTCAACTTACCAAACGGTTGCTCTAACCAAGTGAGCTATGAAAGCACCAATAAATGATAAGTACCAAATCTCAATAGGAGAGCCCTACCCAAAAGGTCAACCTAATAGGTGGGAGAGCCTCTCAAGTTTAAGTATCAGTCCACAATTTCGTGTAAAACCAATATGAGATTGTATCATTGCCCCATCCCTAGAGAAGTCGGACATCCGCGGACGACTTACACTATAGATAGCTTTCAATTCGGACCCTCTCTTAGGGCACTAGGTGGCCCTTTCCCGCTACGCACCGGTTCAATGAAAGCACCAATGACAAGTACTTGAACCCAACCCCAAAGACCGGCTTAATAGGTAGGAGAACCTCTCAAGTTTAAGCACTACACAATTTTTTATGGTACCAACGTGGGATCGTATCACACCCATGATTATATTGTATTACCAAAAATAAATAAACAAATAAGATGCCTTTCCTAGTAGAAATTTCCTTAGGTTGTTTCTTGGATTAGTCTACGGTGGTTGGTTATGCTTATTATAATGAATTATTGGTATTATTGCTTGTTAGTTTGTCTTTGGTTGCTAAAATAAATATTCCTAATGATCACGGGGTAAAATTAAAAAATAAAAATAAAAATAATATATGTATATATATTATTTTAATTTACACAATACCCACATGCAACTTACATCATTGGACCAACGTTGAATTAGAATTTAATAGAAGTACAGAAAATTCCAAGTAAAAGACACAGGTTCCGTATCACCAAGCCTTTAGTCTTTTTTTTTTTTTTAAATAGATAAATTTATTGATTCACATTACCAATACAATCAATAGAAACACAGAATAAAAAATGCTAAAAACTTTAAATAATGATGTAACATCCTAAGAAAATGATTGACTTTAAGAATCAAGAGGTTTGATAATCAAAAATACCTAAAATACCTAAGATTTCATAACTACAACATACCGTCAAAACAAAATTTGGCCTTAATGATTATGTTGGATCAAACTTTGTCATTTGAATTGTCAACGCGAAACCCAGACAATAAGCTAATCCATCGATGACACAACTACCCACCGCAATAAATCAACAATAAAAACACGAAACCAAAGTATTGCATTGTCTTTCATTCATATCCTTATTAGATGGTGAAAACAATAGCTGGGGGTGCGCAAGCCCCGATATATCATACATGGTTATTACAGGCCACCCTTCCTTATGTAAATCCCTATTTCAAAGATAGTGAAAGTTTAAACCATCATTTATGTGGATATAGATATACTACCGAATCAAGTAAGATCTGTATTTCTTCTTCTTATTTTTTTCTCTTATTTTTATCATTATTATTGGACGAATCACAACACCTAGACTTACCTGACACCACGTATGTGCTTACCTAACTCTTCATAGTCCTAGGTCTCATATTGAACTTCTTTCATTGTTTAATTATTATTCTTAAGTGAGACTCATTAAAGAGCTTATTTAACGTGTGCTTGAATCGTGCTAAAGAGAAAAGAGTTTACTAAAGCACTTACTTTTGCAAGATCTAGGTTTATTGCGACTGGAGCATTGGGGAGTGGATCTTGTTGAGACTTCTATGGATGACACACTCCCCTACACAATGTTTTTCTACTAGATGGAATCAATTCTTTATTCACAAAACCCAAGGATTGGCCTCTTTTTATCCTCGAAAAGTTTGCCTTTTACAAATGAATATTTTATTTGAAGCATTAACCCTAGATTAATTAAGAATCCAATCTTGCTAAGTAAAATTCTTCCTCAATCTCTCAATTTGGAGAGATGGAGATTTATTTTTCTCATGCATACAATTATGTTCATTCTTTAAAATTTTTAGCTTTTTGTATGAATTTTCTTTTTTATTTTTATGGTAGAGATTTCATTGAGCATACTAGTATTCTTAAACTTTAGTGAATTATTTAAAGCATACTTCTTTAAGGATATTTTTCACTTTTAAACTTCTTGCTTTTTTTTTTCAAACTCTCTTCTAACAAGTCTTAGAAATTGTCATCATTAATGAAATAAAGTTGATTGTATGTGGAAGTATCCAACTCTTTGAAACTTCATAAGCTATGATCCCGGCCGGTAGGATTAAGAAAATATTGATTTATAAACTGTTTCCTACTCTAACAGCAATCGAAAGTTTAAGATCTAAGTAATGGAACTAAGAAAGATCATCAAGTCACAAGGGCTTGAGACTTCGACACAATTAAAAATTGGCATGATGATAGGATCTATAGTATGCAAAAGAAATTCATAAGACTGTTTAGTTCTTGTTTTTTAAAATTATTCATAGTTTTTTAAAACACAAAGGATACCATTTTGGTGTTTTTTAAAAACCGTTCATATTCTCCAAATTTAATGTTTCCTATGTTTTTAACTTCTTTAAGAACAAAAAAATTGGGAACAAAACGTGTTTTCTTCTGCTTTGTTTTTCGAACAAAAACAGCTTTCTTTCAAAACTATAACAAACAAGTCTGCTTGCTTCTAATTTCATTAAAATACAGGTGGACCTAGCATATGTCTAGTGGAGGCATTTGCCTTCAATTGGAATTTTTTAAAAGTCACTCTTATAATTAAGATGATTTAAATTCAAGTCCTACCTTTACACTCATTAAAATTTGTATGATTTTAAGTCATTGAATTGAGATCTATAATATTACTTCTAAGTTTACTCATAGATCTTTAATCCTAAGACTGCCACTGTTAATGTATAGAGTTTCATGGCACATGATCACCCACAACTAATTAATTGATTATGAATAAATTATTAGCATGTATGGTGGTAATTAATTAACTTAACTTCTTTCCTATATATACATAATTAACCCCAAGCTGAAACTGTGTAAGAGAGAGAAAGAGAGAGAGAGAGAGAGCCAGAGAGAGATGGGTTCCGCCACAACCCGAAGCTTGATGTCTGTCTAATCATGATGACAAGATTCAACAGCTTCCAGCTATTCATGCACAAGATTCTTGAAAACTACAACCTCCCAGCCGGCCTTCTTCTAGAAGGTGTCGAAGGTTATGACCTCGACACCTCCACCGGAAAATTCTCAGTCTACTTGACTGAAACCTGCAGCTTCTCAATAGAATCTTACCAGTTAAAGTACAACTCCACCGTGAAAGGTATCGTGACCCGAAACCCGATTATGAGGTATGACTGTCATTTCTCATCTCAAGTTCAAAGGAACACAACCCTTATCTCTAGTTTAAATTCAATTATTACATGTTCAGTGTAAAAGCGGAATATTTTCATTTCACAAATTTCAAATTTTCATATTAATAAAAACTTTATAAATCTCAACATTTAAGCATGAATTAACATAAAGTTTAAAAATAATTATTCAAACGCTTCTAACAACTTTGAAATCAAATAATCAAAATAAACAAAATCATCAACTAAACAAGGTCCATGATGAAATTCAAAATAAAAAATCCTAATAAAGACGAATTCTCATCCTAGTCAATCACTCCTCGCCCAAATTAGGAATACCTAAAAAATAGTCAACAAATAGGGAATGAGCTGAAAGCCCAATAAGGTATATTAATGTAGTTCATGGATAAAAAAATTTGAAATCATTGGAAAAAATAAGAGATATTATCATAATTTATTTTCACAATTTTTCTTTTGCCAATACATTCAAATATTTTGGATCCAAACACTTTCATATCAAGTTCATTCAAATATTCAAATCAAAACTTTTACTCTGGTCACAAATATCAAATAGTATAAAGTCATGTGAGACTTTCAACAGCATAATTTCAAATTTGCTCATTTTGCGCGACAAAAACCAAACACTACTAAGACTTAATAACCTCTCTAACCGAAACCCCTGCAGGTTGTGGTTCAAAATCAATTATATTTCTACCAAGGAATATAAAGGTCAACTATTATTCCCGGGCCAATAAGGGCCGAAGAAGCTTCAATCTATTATTCCCATTTAATGGCCGAACTACTAGAGGTTTCCAAATAATATTCATTTCACAAAACATTATATTTCCATAATTTAGATCATAGCAAAACTTAAGTTCGACATACTTTTCAAGCAAAATATATTTGATCCATATTTTAGACAAATAACAAAAACAACCATTTTTCAAATTGCACGTATAAAACTAAGACATTAAAAAAATTGCATTAATTTTCCCTTACCTCAAAACAAACCCAGAAGTCCTAAATAACTTTACAAATATCCAACTAAAAGTCTATTCCACCTATAATGAATAATAAACATAAATCATTAAAATACGAACCCTTTATTATTATTATTTTATTGTTATTTTTTATTATTACTATTATTATGTTATTAATATTTTTATCATTTTTAATTATCTATCATTAGCTAAATTTTAAATGATTCCATACCTGTAGTTTTCAAATACTGTAATTCTTAGATCTTTCACCATAACTCAAATGCTTAAATATTCTTTTGGCTTTTCAAAAGCTCATGTTATAATCAAAAGAACCTATTTTTTGTCTTTTTATATTCCATAAGTCTCATTCATCCTACCAAGCCTACTGTGGTCATCAAGCCTACATCTTTATTTATTTTTATTATTATTTTTTTCATAACTATTCTCACCTTTGACTTTTCAAAGCCACATATCATATAAATACACAAATTTCTATCGTACATCATGTTCATCTCTCCTCTTGTTTTTTTTCTTTTCAATTTCATGGCCTATAGTGGTCCCCTATCACCTTTCTCTTTCTCATTTTCTTTTCTACAGTGGTCCCCTACCACCTTCCTCTCTCTCTATTTTTTTTTTCAAATAAAAATCTTCATCTTCCTCAAAAAGATAACTCTATACTAATTTTTTTTTAACTTAATATAAATCAAACTTTTCACGTTTGACTCAAACCTAAAGAAATCAAATAATCCACACAAGGGAATTTAGAAAAATAATAAGAAAAGATCAATATCTTACCTTTCGTCTTCTTTGACCTTAGATCTGACGTCCTAGGTTTTCCCAAAATTCTTAAAGACAATAAAACTATTCAAAGAAAAACAAAAGAAATTTACTTTCTTTAATAATGTTATTTTCTTAAATCTAGAGTGAAAACTACAAGAAAACTCACTTTGGAAGCCCTTCTTCGAACCCTAGATTATGCAGTTCTATGATCGAAAGAACCCCGCATAAAGAAATAGAAGATTTGGATGAATAAAATGTATTTATTATTTTATTTTTCTTTTATACCCAAGGCTCTCCCTAAGGAATTAACAAAATACTCCTTCATAAAATTCCTTTTATTCGCCTTTTTACTGGGTATTACATTCTCCCCCCTTAATAAAAGTTTAGTCCTTTAAACTTGACATACCCGAGCCTCGAAATAGTTGAGGATATTGTCCCTCATTTCATCTTCTAACTCTCAAGTAGCTTCTCGGATATCATGATTACTCCATTGGACCTTCACTAGCTTGACAATCGCACGTCATAGGACCTTATCTCGTCACATCTACAATTTGGATGGATACCTCTTCCTAGGTCAAGTCCTCAAAAATCTGAATAGGTTCCAACTCCACCACATGAGAAGGGTAAAAAATGTACTTTCTCATGGTTGAAACATGAAAAACATTATGAACTTTCAACATGCTTGGAGGCAATGCTACTCTATAAGTCATAGGTCCCACTCTCTTTAATATCTCGAAAGGACCCACAAATGAGGACTAAGTTTGCCTTTACTCCCAAATCTCATCACGGGCTTCATAGGCGAAAACTTTAAGAACACGTGGTCACCTACCTCAAACTCCAAATCTCACCTACGGTTATCAGCATAGTTTTTCTGTTTACTTTGACTTGTCTTTAGTCTTTCTTTGATCAAAGTCATCTTTTCCACTATCAATTGCACAAGTTCGAGCCCTAAAAGCTTTCTTTCTCCTACATCATCCCAACAAATTGGAGATCAACATCTCCTACCATACAACCCCTCAAAAGGTGTCATTCTAATGCTAGATCGAAAATTATTATTATATGCAAACTCCACTAAAGGCAAGTGATCATCCAAATTATCTTTTAGGTCTAGAACACAAGCTATCAACATATTGTTCAAAATTTTAAATCACTCCCTTTTGACTGCAACAAATTTCAGGATGAAAAGTAGTTCTGAAATTCAACTAAGTACCCATGGCTCTATAGACTATGCCTGACAGGACCCGACCCGGAAACTCTCCCAAGATTCCCCGGGTGGTCCCGCCTAGTGAAGTTCCCACTGTACAATCCCTAGGGAATGTCCAATGGAACCCCAACTTTAAGGAAGAAGGTAAACACCTACATTAATATAATACCTCAATATATATATAAAAGATCCACAACCGCTCAAATCCACAACCGAATCTCCATCGTGTTCATCAGAGGGTCATAACCACAAACACACATGATAAATACTCATAAGGAGTTCAATACTAAGATCGTGAAAGCATTCTAAGAGTGTTCATAATTTAGGGGGTATAATGAAAATACATAAGTCCAATAAAATAAAGGCAAAGATAGATAAGATGGAATATCGTAAATCAAGCCAGCAGTAACGAGGACGTAGAAGCCGGCACGAGGTAGGTCTCCGATGCATCAGTCTGGATCTAGAGAACGAATTTAAAAACAATAAAATGAGAGATAATAAATCTCAGTGAGTGGCATAATTTATAAGGAAAATAATGTTTTATTTTCGAAAATTCTTTCTCTCAAGACCTCACGTCCACTCTTTTGTAAGGTTCCCCGTTTGGAAATCATTTCACAAAACCCAAACTTATACCCAAGTCAACAATATGAAATCATGCTCAAAAATTTAACCGACATCATTATCAAGAACCTTATAACCTGAATTTATTCACAACATAAAAATTGAGCATAAAATATATATAACCATCATGTCGTAAAAATAATCATGAAAATACACACCAGAATATTGAGATGGTTATACCTTACTAAATGAACAATGTACCGGGTAATTAAATACCCATAGTAAAACCGTTTAAACCCAACCCCACGACACCGTGGCAACTAATAAACTTTCGGTAAACCCGACATCAATAAGGCAACTAATAAACCTTCAGTAAACCGACACGCGGGCAACTAATAAACCTTCGGGTAAACCCGACATCACGTGGCAACTAATAAACCTTTCCAACAATACCGCATTATAATCATTTCAACCTTTCCAACAATACCGCATTTATAATCATTTCACAAAGTCTCAAAATCCATTTCTTAAATCAATAACTTTTCAAAATGGTTTAAAACCTCAATCCATGTACCAAAATGTTTAAATACCACAAATTTATCCATGAACTCAGTAAAATTTTCAAATATTTAAAATGTTGACAAAATCCACATGAAATGATAACTTGTTTATATAAAAAACATAATTATATTTACGCATAACCAACTGTCTAATCAAATAAGTTATATATATAATAATTAACTACAATTATATATCATGGCAATAATATCCCAAAGCATTTAAAACATGTAAACCACTCTACGTACTACGATGCTCACCCCGTCCCGCAGATCGCCTGTGCTCAATGCGAGTGTTTAATAATATAAAATACCATTTAGGCTTCAATAATCTCTAACTAAAGACATCGTGGTCTCCAAATATCTTAACAATTTTTAACTATGAAACTATCTAAATCGGGACCCCCGACTGTGTCCACCATACAAGCAGCCCTATGTAATCCTAAGACCCAAAATTGGGGCTTTTCACCCAGAGGCTAATCCTTCGAAATTGAACCTTCCAATAACTCATAAAAATGTCCAATTTCACTAATCCAGCTTCAATTTTTCCTAATTTGACCAATTGTGCCCAATTTCAGTCCAAACCTTTTCGGTAATTACCCGAAATGACCCAAAAATGGAAAACTAACCAAACGACGTCCAAAATTTACAAACTTTATATCAACGGAAAGCCCAAGAGACCAGGAACACAGAAGTACCCTTACCTTGGTCCAAAGGTTGCTGTGGTGGCCGGAAAACTCGATCCAACAGTCGACCAAATTTGTTTTTGTCATATCTTTCAAACGGTGAGGAATCTGCGAAAAGGGACCACGGGAATGAGTTCAGAGGGTCCAAAAGTGGTGGGAGAGAGGTATGGGTCGGCCTGGAATGGCCGGAAAATAGGAAAATCTGATGACCTAATCACGCGTCGCCACGCTGCTAGCCACCGATCTGGGAGCCGTCTCGGGCGCTGGGTCGCGGAAATTTCACAACGATGGTCGTCCGGCGGTGGCGCTCCTCCCTGGTCGGCGCGTGTAGCAAGGGGGTGGCTCTGGCAGCTCCCACGCCAAAACCGCCGTTTAAAATGGGCCGAAACGACCGCCTAAGTGTTCACGGTTCAGTGGAGTTTTCTGGTGGTTTTGGAGCTCAAAATGAGTGTGTTGGGGTGTGGGTTCTATTTGGCATGCAAAACTATGTTTATATAGGGCCCAGGATTGAGCTTCTCGTGCAAAAACACCAAGACGCCTTTGACACTCAAATGATAAAATGTCGTCGTTTGAACTCCCCAAGGCCATAACTTTTTGTCCGTAAGTCGAATGTTGACGTTCAACCCGTCTATGAACTCGTATCGACGAGGCCTACGAAATGGTGTCTTAGTCAACCCAAAATTATTCATCCTTGAAAAAGTCAACTTGGGCCCACATACTAATTGTTGGTCAAACTTGATCAAACGTTTTAAAACTGGTATTATTTTGGTACCGGTCAAGTTACAACCTACCCTTAAAGAAAAATTGTCCACGAAATTCGCACTGCTGGGCCATGGAAGAGACGAGGGCAATCGCCCGCGATTCGTCCTCCCGCCTCCCAAGTCGCTCTCGACTAGGTGGTTTCTCCAAAGGACCTTCACTAAGGATATTGTCTTGTTGCTAAGCCCTTCTCTTCTCTACCTGCACCGCGACCGGGCCGCTTCCTCATAGGATAAGTCATCCTCCGCCTCAATCTCCGGTGTCTCCACATGTGAGGGATCTCGAGATATACTACAGAGCATGGAGATGTGGAACACATTATGGACTCGAGAAAGCTCCTCCGCAAGTTCCACCTATAAGCCACCTGACCCATCCTCTCAACAATCTCAAAGGTCCAATGTAGCGAGGACTTAGCTTCCCCCGCCCTCGGCCGCACCACGCCCTTCCAAGGAGAGAGCTTAAAGAATACCGATCTCTCAACCTCAAACTCAAGATCCTTTCACGCTTGTCCGCATAGCTCTTTGCCTATCCCGAAATGCTTCAACCCGGCACGTATAACATTTACCTTGTCCACTCGGCCGCTTCAGACAATCTCAGACCTAGTAACTTTCTTTCGCTCGCCTCATTCCAACATAATCTGAGCGTGACATTGCTTCTCTCCATACAATGCCTCATAAGGTGACATCTCAATGCTTGAGTGATAGCTGTTGTTATAAGTGAACTCTGCCAAAGGTAGATACTCATTCCAATGTCCTTTGAATTGCAGTACACATGACCTCAACATATCCTCTAAGGTCTGAATAGTCCTCTCAGATTATCCATCGGTCTGAGGGTGGAAAGCGGTACTCAAATTTAACTTGACACCTAGTTCCTTCATCAATCCCTTCCAAAACCTCGAAGTGAATCGTGGATCTCTATCGGAGATGATCGACACTGGCACCCCATGCAAACCCACTATATGATTCATAAAGAGTTCCGCTAGTTTCTGAGGAGAAAACTTCTCACGAATAGGTATGAAATGCGTGGACTTAGTGAGTCAATCAACTAACACCCAAATGTCGTCATGCCTCTGGGCTGTGGGAGGGAGTTTGAATACAAAATCCATTGTAATGCGCTCCCATTTCCATTCTGGGATGGGTAAGGGTTGCAAAAGTCCAGAAGGCTTTTGTCTCTCTGCCTTCACTTGTTGACAGATGAAGCACTGGATACATACTCCTGGGCAGAACTTCTTCATCCCTCGAATTTCACCAATAATATTCCCTTCAAGCAGTAATAAACATCTTGGTACTAATGGGTGCAGCACGCGTTAACTATGGGCTTCCTCCAATATTTACCTTTAATCCTTCGCCATTGAACACAAAGCCTAGAAGCAATCACCAAGGCTTCGTCGCTCTAATAGCAAAATCCGATTGTTCTCCTTCCTCGACTTTCTTTCTCATGCTCATCAAATAGGGATCTTCTAGTTGTGCCTCGAGAATACGATCTACAAGTATCGGTCATAGTTGGAAACTAGCAAAAAGTGCTCCTAAAGCATGCATCCTCAACTCAACACCCAACTCTCGCAACTTGACCATCAATGGAAGTTGTATTGTCTGCATATAAGCCAAAGAGCCTATAGACTTCCTGCTCAAGGCATCCGCCACTACATTTGCCTTACCTGGATGGTAATCGATAGTGCAATCATAATCCTTAAGTAATTCCATCCACCTCATCTGCCTTAAGTTTAACTCCTTCTGGGTAAACAAATACTTAAGGCTCTTATGGTCGGTAAATATCTGACAAGTCGCTCCATACAAGTAATGCCTCCAAGTCTTCAATGCGAAAATTACCGCAGCAAGTTCCAAGTCATGAGTAGGATAATTCGCCGTGTTTCTTCAACTATCCGAAGCATACGCCATTAACTCTCTTATGTTGCATCAACACTACAACCTAAACCTTGGTGTGAAACATCAAGCAAACCTCGAACCCCCTCGCTGCCTCTCCGCAAAGGTCGCACCAGGAGCCGACGTCAACTTTCCTTCGCGTTTGAAGCTTCCCTCACACCTCGTCGTCCATTCAAACGCTTAACTCCTTTCCTAGTCAAACAATGAAGTGGTCCCCGCTTATTCGAGAACCCTTCTATGAATCACGGGTAATAATCTCTACTAATCCTAGGAAACCCACACTTCGTCAATCGAGTCGGGTTGCTCCCAACTTGCCACCGCTTCCACTCTCTCGAGATCCACATAAATGCCAATGCCAAAGAACCACATGTCCGAGAAATCCCACTCGGCTCAACCAAAATTCACATTTGCTGAACTTGGCATACAACTGGTACTGCCTTAAAGTCTGCAACACCAAACCCAAATGTCTCTCATGCTCCAACTCGCTTCTCGAGTACACCAAGATATCGTCGATGAAGACAATGACAAACCGATCTAAGTATGGATGGAAGACCCGGTTCATCAAATCCATGAAAGCTGCTGGGGCATTGGTGAGTCCGAAAGACATCACTAGAAACTCATAATGCCCATATTCAATTCAATGCCGCTCTTTAGGAATGTCCAATTCCCTAATCCTTAACTCCGGTACCCTCGACCTCAAGTCAATTCGAGAACACTCTTGCACACTGGAGCTGATCAAATAGGTCATCAATCGGAGGAAAAGGATATTTGTTACGAATGGTGACCTTATTCAACTGTCTATAGTCTATACACAACCTCCAAGTATCATCCTTCTTCTTCACAAATAACATCGGCGCTCCCCAAGGTGAAATACTGGGCCTAATAAATCCCCTATCCACCAGCTCTTGTAGTTGAGTCTTCAACTCTTTCAACTCATCCGGTGTCATTCTATAAGGTGGTAAAGAAATAGGAGCTGTACCAAGGACTAAATCAATGGGAAAATCGATTTCTCGTTCTGGAGGCAAACCTGGAAGATCGTCAGGAAACACATCCGGAAAGTCCCTCACTACTGGTACATCCTCAAATCCCACTTCGCTACTACGAGTGTCAACTACGTGAGCTAGATACCCCTTACAACCTTTTTGAAGTAAACATCTAGCAGAAATGGCAGAAATCAAACCTGAAGGTGCTCGCTCCACTTCATAGAAGACTACCGCCGTAGTCCCTGGCCGCCTAAACATCACCCCTCAAGGAAACAATCCATTTAAGCATAGTTTAAAGCAAGCCAATCCATCCCAAGAATCACACATCAAACCCTTGAGATCTTATTAATATCAACTGGCTCCATAATCTTGGCCCTCAATAGAAAATAAGCTACCCTACATCCGACTAGGCCATAGAGACTCTCCTGTGGGCGTGGCGATCCCCAAACCACATCCCAAAGGAACTCGGAGTCATCCCGACCAGGCAACATACTCACGTGAAATAAAAGAGTGTGTAGCCCTGGGTCAATGAGTACATGTGCATCGTCACCAAAAATAGATAATGTACCTGTCACAACGTCGGGGGTGGCCTGTGCCTCCTGCCTGGTCATAGCATAAACTCTGCCTCTAGCAGGTGGTCGTCCTCTCTGCCCCCTACCTCTAGCCGCTGGTGCAGACTACTGTCCCATGCTAAAGGAACCACCCGAGGTCTGCCCTGCCTGTGTATCCAGTCCTCCATGCCCACTAGCCTGCTGGAACTGAGTACCTGAGCCCGAGACTCTAGTCTGGCTGGATTCTCGATAGGGGCAGTCCCTCTTGAAATGTCCTGTCTGCCCGCACTGAAAGCATACATCATTCCACTGGCATGGTCCATCATGAATCCTGTTGCAAACGCCACAAGTCGAACGGAAACCGCCCGGGTCCAGATCTCGAAATGGCCACGCTCACTACCACCGATTGGAAATCCGTGAACCCTGTGTATGTCCACCACTTTGAAACCTGCTACCGCTGGCACCACATCTGTCCCCACTGGATCCTCTGCTGCCCGAAGACCCAGAGCTGAAACTACCCCTCTTAGATGATCCCTGACTAGGGCTCCCCAAAGACGATCCGTCGTATGATTGACACTTAGGGTCCGCATATCGTGTCCGTCTCTCCACCTCTAGAGCAGTCATTTCATCGACCGACACTGGATGATCGAACCCGAGAGGCTCGGGTAAAGCCATCAACTCACTACCCATCGAGAAACCTCTTCTTCCTCACCTCATCCGCAACCAAATTCAGGGATGTAACTCCGATAAATTTCCTCAACCTACGCCATACTAAACTCGTCATGCTACCTTGAGTGAGCGACTCAAACTCTAGCCTCTTAGTCTCAACAGTTGGGCCGGGGGCAAAACTCGCAGGAAAAGCGCCTGAACTGTGCCCGCGTGACGTTTCCTAGTCCTTCATATGCCCACCACTTCCTTGCACTACCCCTAGCGTAAAACCGGTATTTATCCCGACTTCATCCCTCATCCCGATACTACATACCCTCGTCCAAAATCTTCTCCTCAGGTCATCTAGCCGATAAAGCCACCATGGATCCGCGGAGCCATCAAAACCCACTCGCCCAAGTCTACGAGCCCGACAATGCGAATACCCGCGAAACTCCACTTCGCGATCGAGCCAAGCGCTCGACAAGATTCTCCTCATAAGTAGGTGCATCTGAACTTTCCACCGAAGCCTACTGGGGCCTAAGTCTACCTCTGGGTGCCATCAAGAAGGAAAACTGTTTTCAAGAATAAATTAAACAAAGTTAATTTCAAGGATGAGGTGAGGAAGGTATACAAAACACTGGATGAGTTGCACAGATTTGTACAACCCCAAGGAATTTAGAAACCTAGTGCTCTGATACCAAGCTGATAGGACCCGACCCGGAAACTCTCCCAAGATTCCCCGGGTGGTCCCGCCTAGTGAAGTTCCCAATCGCATAATCCCTAGGAACGCCCATAATCTAACCTCAACTTTAGCGGAAGGCTAAAACACCTACATTAATATAATACCTCAATATATATATAAAAGATCTACAAATCAAGCCAAATCCACAAATCACCCATCATATACGTAGGTCATAACCATAAACACACATGATAAAGACTCATATGAGTTCAATACTAAGATCAGAGCATTCTAAGAGTGTTTGCGAATTTAGGGGTACAATGAAAATACATAAGTCCAATAAAATAAAGGCAGATAAATAAGATGGAATACTGCAACTGCTGCAGAACGAGTGACGTAGAAGCTGGCGCGAGGTAGGTTTCTACGGACTGTCTGGACCTAGAGAACGGATTTAAAACAATAAAATGAGAGATAATAAATCTCAATGAGTGGCATAATTTATAAGGAAAATAATGTTTTATTTTGAAAATTCTTTCTCTCAAGACCTCACGTCCACTCTTTTGTAAGGTTCCCCGTTTGAAATCATTTCACAAAACCCAAACTTATACCCAAGTCAACAATATGAAATCATGCTCAAAAATTTACTTAGGCATCATTATCAAGTTGCTTATAACCTGAATTTATTCACAACATAAAAAAATTGAGCATAAAATATATATAACCATCATGTCGTAAAAATAATCATGAAAATACAATAACCGTAAATATTGAGATAGTTATACCTTACTCAGAAATTAACAATGTACCGTACCAAATACCCATAGTAAGCGGAAACCGGTAAACTGACCTCGACTGGTAGCAGCTAATAAACCTTGAATTAAACTACGACATCACGTGGCAACCTAATAAACCGGGTAAACCCGAGCATCACGTGGCAACTAATAAACCGGTAAACGACATCACGTGGCAACTAATAAACCTTGGAGTAAGCAGACATCATGGCAACTAATAAACCTTGGGTAAAACCCGACATCAACGTGGCAACTAATAAACCTTGGGTAAACCCATAGACATCATGTGTAAGCTAATAAACCTTTCCAACAATACTAGCATTATAATCATTTCAACCTTTCCAACAATACCTCATTTTATAATCATTTCACAAAGTCTCAAAATCCATTTCTTAAATCAATAACTTTTCAAATGGTTTTAAAACCTCGATCCATGTACCAAAATGTTTTAAATCTACAAATTTATCCATGAACCTCGATGAAATTTCCAAATATTTAAAATGTTGACAAAATCCACATGAAATGATAACTTGTTTATATAAAGCAGAGATAATTATATTCATAACAACCGTTCGATCAAATAAAATTATATATATAATAATTAACCCTGATTATATATCATAATATTCCCAAGCATTTAAAACATGTAAACTACTGTAATTTCACAGATGCTCGATCCTATTTCACTCTTGGGATCGTCTCCCAGCTTCAAACATGAGTGCTTGTAATAATATAAAAATACAATTTAGGCTTCAATAACTTAACCAAAGACATTGGGATGCCCCAAATATCTTAGAATAATTTTTAGAACTATGAAACTATACAAGTGAACCTGACAGGTCAAATTATCTGATGTGCCACTATGGGCAGGGTACCCAAAGTGGGGCTTTTCACCGGAGGCTAATCGCCAGTGAACCTTCGATAACTCATAAAAATGTCGATTCCACTAATCGACTTCAATTTTCTAATTTGACCAATTGTGCCCAATTTCGAGTCAGGCAACACCCCATTAATTACAGAAATGACCCAAAAATGGAAAACTAACCAAACGACGTCCAAAATTTACAAACTTTTATATCGCGAAGCCCGAGACCAGGAACACAGAAGTACCCTTACCTTGGTCCAAAGGTTGCTGTGGTGGCCGGAAAACTCAATCCAACAGTCGGCCAAATTTGTTTTTGTCGTATCTTTCAAACGGTGAGGAATCTGCGAAAAGGGAGCATGGGAATGAGTTCAGAGGGTCCAAAAATGGTGGGAGAGAGGTATGGGTCGGCCTGGAATGGCGAAAATAGGAACCGACCCGCAGGTGGTACGCTCTGCGTAGCGTTCTTAGGCCCGATGCAGGGGCGTCCGGCGGCGGTTGGCGTGAAATTTCACGGCGATGGTGGAATCGTGGTAGCATCCTCCACGGCTGCGCGTGTAGCAGGAGTGGCGGTGTCGCCTCACGGCCAAAACCCGTTTGGCCAGTGCAAATGGGTCAGCGACCGGTTCGGTGTTCACGGTCTTAGGGGTTTTTTCTACAGGGTTTGGAGCTCAAAATGAGTGGTATAATTTAGAGCGGGGTTCTATTTGGCACACAAAACTATGTTTATAGGGCCTAGGATGGCTTTTCTGGGTAAACCGAAACGACTTTGGACATTGATAAAATCTTCTTTGTTTGAACTCCCCCAGGCATAGCTTTTTATCCAGTAAATCGGGATGTTGGTCGACTTTGACTATGAACTCATTATCGGCCCGAGGCCCTACGAGGAATTGTGTCTTAGTCAGACAAAATTATTCATCCTTGAAAAAGTCAACGGAATTTATACTAATTGTTGGTCAAACTTGGTCAAACTTGGTCAAACGTTTTAAAAACTGGTATTATTTGGTACGGGTTGTTACAATGCCAAAATCGAAGAAGTGAAAAGAGGGTCTCTATCAGATACTATAGAAACCGATACACTGTGCATCCTCACAATCTCCTTGACATAAAGAAAAGCTAACCGATGCATGGAAAAACTGACCTTCATAAGTAAGAAGTGAGCAAACTTTGTCAGTCTATCAACGATCACCCAAATAGCATTATAACCTCCTAAATTTCTTGGCAACCTAATCACAAAATCCATGGTAATGTGCTTCCACTTCCATTCTAGAATAGCAAGTGGTTGTAAGGACCCTGCTAGTCGTTGATGCTCAGCTTTTACCTGCTGACAAACTAAACATTGAGCTACAAATTGAGCAATATCTCTCTTTCATACACCCTCAGTAATTTTGTTTCAAGTCATTATGCATCTTTGTCCCTCCTAGGTGGTCCGCCATCCTAGAACCGTGAGCTTCCTCTAAAATCTTCCTCATTATGTCACCATCATTTAGTACACACAATAGAGTCCCAAACCTTAATATTCCATCATCAGATATAACAAAGTCAGATTTAGCACTCTTCTTAACTTTTTCCACAAGCTGCACTAATTGTAAGTCATTCTTTTGTAGGGCTATAATCCTCACGATCAAATCTGGTTGTACTCTAAAATTATCTACAAGTGCTCTTGAAGCCAAAACCTTAAGATGGACTTGTAGACTCCTCCCATCCTCCAATAAATACCTTCGACAACCTCTTATAGTTGCTAACGAACTAATTGATTTCCTACTCAAGGCATCGGCTACTACATT
Organism: Tetrastigma voinierianum; assembly: GCA_016808115.1. NCBI lineage: Eukaryota > Viridiplantae > Streptophyta > Magnoliopsida > Vitales > Vitaceae > Tetrastigma > Tetrastigma voinierianum. Next base: position 382,504 of record JAEQBH010001393.1, read on the forward strand.
CGCCTTCCCCAAATGATACTGAATAATATAATCCTTGAGTAATTCCAACTATCGTCTCTGTCTCATGTTCAATTTTTTTTAGAAAACAGATATTTCAAACTCTTATGATCTGTATATATCTCGTAGGTTTCACTAAACAAAAAGTGGCTCCAAATCTTAAGGTAAGTATTACTACATTTAACTCTAAATCATAGATTAGGATAATTTATAGGCTTCAACTACCCAAAAGCGCATAAGCCCTGACCTTCCCGTCTGCACTTAAGAACACAACCCAGGCAGCGGAGGCATGCTATACATGACAATCTACACAAACTAAAGAGATAGTCAATATGTTCTTTAGCTCGTTGAAGCTACGTTCACAATGTCAGACCACTCAAACTTAACTCCTTTTGGAGTCAATTTGGTCAAGGGTAGGGCAATCTTAGAGAACCCTTCAATAAAACGCCTATAATAACCAACAAGTCCCAAGAAGCTTCTAATATCAGTCACATTAGTAGGTCTTTTCCAATATGCTACAATACCTACTTTCCCAAGGTCAACTGAAATACCATCCTTACTCACCACATGCCCAAGGAAAGAGACTCTATCTAGCCAAAATTTACACTTATTCAATTTAGCATACAATTGCTTACCTCTCAAAGTCTGCAACACAATATTCAAGTGGAACTCATGCTCCTCTCTACTCCTCGAGTACACCAAAATGTCATCTATGAAAACCACCACAATCTTAGAGAACACACATGCTGTAACACCCCGAAATATACCCTAACAGTTTTCGGACATGTTTCGGGTATAATAAAAGTAACAGTATATTTTAAAGAATAAAGAAAGAATTTAAAAATAGAATAAGACTGAAAATGAATATTAGAGACAAGGGTAAAGTGGTCATTTACCTATTGAGGACATAAAAGGCATAAAACAATGGTATATGCGATTATGAAATTGAAAAGATGGAATAGAAATTAGAAAGAATGGAAGGAACTGTGCAAAAATGAGAAAAATGTTTAAAATGCAAAAGGCCCGAACAGCCTTAAAACAATTAGATAAGAGCAATTGGTCTCTGTTTTGAGAGACAACGTGGAGAAGAGGAAAGAGAGAAAGAAAGAGGGAGAGAGAAGAAGAAGAGAAGAAGAAGAAAGGCAGGTATGGAACTATATTTGTGCATGAATACATGTTTTGGGTTGTATGGAACAACCTTGGATATAAGGATTTCTTCAATTGATCTTTCTAGGGTTTCATCCTAACCCTAAAATTATGGAAAGTAAGGTTGGTAAAACCTTAAATAGTACAAGAAGAATATGGAATCCTCCCTTTGAGGTTGGATTCATGGTTTAATTGCATGTAATAGAGTTAGGGTTTAGAAAAAACCCTAACTAATTTTTATATTTAGTTTGTGTATGGGTTATGACCCATTTTAGAGTTACTTTGGGAGAAATTCATGATAGGTTTTTGAAGTAAGATAAATATTGAAAGAAGATTTGAGTATAATAGAGATTACAAGATGAATATGGAGTGGTTTTGATGAGTATATTGATTATTGAGTTGATTTGGATAGCAAAATATGGAAAAATGGGAGAAAAACCACCTTTCTATGGAATTTTCGAGGGGTGGTACCGGTACCAAATAGAGTGGTACCCGGTACCACGTGGTTAAATCGATGATGCCGTCGATGGGGTACACCATACCGATTGTTCTATTTCGGACTAGCTTGAGTATTTTGGCCATAACTTGCTCATTTCTTATCCGATTTGAGTGATTTAAGTGGCTGGTTAAAATAGACTTCAAGGAGAATAAAACACCCTCAAATAGGTACCTTCAAATGCCAACTCTATTTAGCCCATAAATTCACTCAAAGTGGGGCTATGTTCAAGCTAATTGCATGGTTTGGGCATAGAGTAGTCTGTTGTTTAGGACATAACTTGAGTTTCGGTGCTCGATTTGGGTGATTCAGTTGGAGAAGAACCCTTAGCACCTTAGCTTCAGTGACTCTTGCAAGTTCTTGATTTTAAATCACGGCTTGCAACATAACTCCTTTGTTAGGACTTTCCATTATGGGTATTCTTGGACTCTATGGAAAGCTCTGTGAGTCTGAATCTAACATATACCAATTTAATGGAATTTGGTGCCCTATCTTGTCAAAAAGTGAATTGTTAGCCTGAAGTGTACTAATCGCTTGGTTAAGATTAATTGTAATACATGGTAAGAAAGGATGTAGATATGAACAAGAAATAACAATATATGTAGATTTGACATGTAAATGAGCATAGATAAGAAAAGTACCTACGGGTATCAAAGGAAGAGTCTCTATTTTGTACTCCTACGGGAGATAGGATTGTCTGATAAAGTACATGAAGATATCAGTTAACAAGATATAACGTGTTACAAGTAGATGACATGATATGAAATATGAAACAAGCAGGAAACATAGTACTGGAACATGAAGAGCGATATGTCATGAACACAGAATGTGATTAAGATAGGTTATGAGTTCTGAAAGACATATGATAGTATGACTACCTAGGACCGAAGAACGAGTGAGTGGACGTTTTGATCGGTGATTCGGCACTCCTATTAGTCTTCTGAGGAACCACATTCACGTGGCGGGCATGTTATGATCGATGCTTGGCACTCCTGCTGGTGTTACGGCGCCGTTATGTGGGCCAGACACGTTACGTCGATTGCTTGACACTCACTGCTTGGTCTCCCACGGCGCCATTGCGATGGGCGAGGCACGTATTAGATTCCCGATCTTATTACCCGTACAGCCGGGTTCTTGGTGTCTTATGTCCATCTCATTCATGGTTCGTCTGAATCGCGTATAGATATGAAAGTACATGAATAAGACCCGGTATGCGTCTTGTAATATAAGTATCAGTCCAGAAATACCGAATATCCCTTGATACGGTATAGGATTCAGTAATATAAGTACTGTCTTTGTATTATCTGGGTACCTTTGTATATGTTACGTAGTACCTACGAATGCTTTGTCTGAAGTAAAATCTACGCCAGTGCCTGCGAGTACTTGTATCGGTAATATATGTATAAAGCTCACGTAAAATAAGTATAAGATTTGAAATACAAGTATAAGATCTAAATCTGAGTATAAGATCACGAAATACAAGTATAAGATACGAAATCTGTGAGAATAGTCAGAAATACGAATAAGCTCAGTAATAATACAAGTATAAGTTCCATAAGACAAGTCTAATTTCTATAGTACCTAAGGGTACCTCCATTCACATAGATGCTTTATAACTCCTACAGGAGATTTGATAAGTATATGTCTGTGATAAGGACAAGTATCTGTATAAGTATATGAATATGATATAAGTACCAATATGTGTCCTTCGGAGATATAGACTATGAACCTCTTAGGTACCTTCGCATAAGAATATGTTAGGTTGTATAATAAAACCATGGAACATAAACCATGAAATTTGAATAATGAACAACAGTAGAGAAAGGAATTGACTCAGCTATGTGTATATATGAGTATCTCTGTATAAGCTCTATATACACCCATGGGAGGTCTGAGAGTGCATTTAAAAGTCCTGAGTCTGAGTAGACGAGGAATTATGGAAATGACATGAATAGGAACATGAATCGGATGTACATGTAAAAAAGACGAATCGGATGCCTTGACATGAATATGTATAAGTCTGAATATGATTATGATATAAATTGATAAATCTGTTTGTTTTTTGATATGTTCTTAATGTGTATGAACCCGGTATATGTATCTGTTGTGATCTGTACCTGCTATGGACTAATGTCCGTATCTGAAATAATATCGCTATAGTCTGGGTTTACTATGTCATATTTGATATGACTCACGATATGTTCTACAGATGGCCATTGTATTTGTATAAGTTTATAGATATAGTCGACATATCATATATGTAGAGGATATGAATTCTGACTGTAAAGGACATGACACATAAGATATCTGAACATGATAATGATTTAGAATCTGAAAGGGATGAAACCTACCATGTGTATATGATATAAGTTGAAATATAAGAATAGGTTTCGTTATATGCATAAGGAAGAGTAAATGTATAAAAGATTGTGGCGGCGATTATTGTTATTGGTAGTCCTGTTTATATGTTCCCGCTAGGCGTAAAACGCTTGCAGATTATTCAATCAGTGTATGAATCTTGAAAGAGGAGGCGAGAGGACGGGACATTTCCACCAGCGTGCGGGTCATCTGGAATGGGTGCTCACTAGCACTTCTTTAGCGATCTCGGATGTTTAGTGAACATGTACATGTATAAGTATTTGTATAAGTAAATGGGACTTAGTATATGTGTATAGATTTTGATGGTTACCACTCTGGTGGTAGTTCTTTTGTATATGTAAATGTTTTGTTATTACGTTAATTGTTTATATTTTGGTACAGTTCAACTCTGAAAAAAAACGGTAAAGTCCAGTGGTGGTCTCGCGCCCCAGGAACTATTCGGATCACTTGTTCAATTCGTCACCAGGAATCGGGCGTACAATGCACCTTGTAGTTAATCAAACAAATCATCTCAATCCAGGAAGAGGACCTTTGTTCCTCAGATCACCATATTCAACTCTTTATGGTCAGAAATGCAAGCCTCATTAACCCATCCTTCTTCTTCCTGAATGTCTGAGGCTCCCAATTGAAACTCTTGGGCTATCAAAACCACCATCAACGGAGTTCTTGAAGATTTGAACTTTCAAAAGCCATTTCATAGCCCCAAATCAATAGTGAACTCTACCTCCCCTTTACGGTGTTATGTCAAAGTAAATCATCTAGAAAGACATTAGGAAAATCTCTCCCTGAAGCCAGGTATATCTTCCACAGATACCTCATTCTGTTACTTACCATGGAAGCGAAAAGCGCGACAGCCTTTCTAAGCGAATTTATCTTCGTAAGTAAAAACCATATTCTTGGTTTATCTACTGACTACCTCCGAGCTAAACTGGTGACTCAAAATGATAACGTTTCCCAAACAATCAACGGATGCCAAATTATGAAGCTAACAGTCTATCCCACAAAATCACGTCAAAGTCTTGAAGTCGAAGAACTAAATCCATGTGACATATCTCTATAACCGGTCATCGTAGAGACTGATTTTAGCGTTCTGCGTTAGCGATAGAATCTCCCATAGGAGTACTTGACAACCAAATCCAAAATCCATTGCGATTATGTATACCAACATTGACAAAGATGTCGAAACAAAGAGTGTATGTCAAACTAGGATCGATCAACGCTCTAGCAAATAAGTATGGATTCGGAGGGAATTTACTATCCACCACGTCAGTAGCTAGGTATCCTTATGAGTCATAGTAAAAATTCTCCCATGAGCTCTAGACTTTTGTTTATCCTCCTTTGGCTTCTCAAGCATAAGGCTCTCATTCTTTGGACAATCCCCAAGATTAAATACTTCTTCCTGACCAAAGCAAGATCTGTCTCCTTATAACATGGCATGTTTCCATGCCTTTTACCACAACTAGGACAAACTATATTTGAATTTCTACATCTTTTCCCTCCTCTTATGATTTCTCTTACGTGATCTTTTAATGCATGGCTTCCATAGACCTTATCACTTCTGTCTTCCTTTGCTGCTCCACTTTATCTTATTAGGCTCTTCGGCATCCTTATCTGCAATAAGGGCTCTATCCACCACCTCTGAATACACATTAAACTTTAGAATGGATATTTTGTTCTTTAAGTAAGGCTTCAACCCATCCTCAAACTTCAATGCTTTATTTTCCTCTATAGCGATGTATGGGGCAAAGCAGGACAATAGGTAAATCTAACTCATAACTAGGCCCTGATCATAATACCTATTCCCGGATGGATGAAATCTCCCCGAATTTTATTAAGCCTCAGTACATCGGCGAAGTAGCTATATAGAAAGCCTCTGATCTTCTCCGGATTAATGCCTTGCTCTTCCAATGGTCTCTGATCGCATCACATTGCAGTGATCACGCCTCATTATCTAACATAAGTACATATGAGCTTGCTGTTCATAAAAAATAAACAAACGACGTAATTTCTCTATTTTCTTGTCTGAGTTTGCGTCCTTCGGGTTTGAACTACTAGAAAAACAAGGAGGCCCCAACTACTTAAAAACATCAAAAGAATTACCCCTGGAAGAAGAAGATTGTCTTGCATTTATTTCCAGACTGTGGCGCGTTTCGGCTGACCTAGCGAAATCCTAAATGGCTACAAGTCTCCTCTTGCATCATAGAGAATTTGTCATAGGATTGAGGAGGCACATCATCATTATGAGCTCATTTGGGAGAATTTAGCTCGTTGTTGGCATGGTGTTCTATATGGCAAAGAAGAACAAATCAGGTAGTCAACTGAAGCCAAATAACAGTCAGGTGAAAACAATAACATGAATCCAACTTCTAGAGGAACTTGAAACTTAATAAATGTGTCACTGAAACTCATTCTGAAAATTCAAACTAAGTAAGATTCACACCATCAAGGTCCATAACCTGGTGCTCTTACTTCACTATGTCTGTGCTCTTGAAGGCCAGTCTGAGGGACTATGACTCATCATTCCCATCTCAAGTTGAAGGGTTTAACTTCATCTACGCCAATTGGTTTAAATCCATTCTGCCTTTTTAAGTAAGCGTAACATTCTAATATCACCAATTCCAAATTTTCATATTAATAAAAACTTTTTAAATTTCAAATTTCAAGTATGAATTAACATAGAGTCTAAAAACAATTATCCAAACACTTCTAATAACTTTGAAATCAAATAGTCCAAATGAACCAAAATTCATCAACTGAACAAAGTCCATGATGAAATTCAAAATAAAAAATCCTAATAAATACAAATTCTCATCCTAACCAACCACTCCTCACGAAGCTATGAATCTGTAAAAATAAGTCAATAAAGGGGAATGAGTTAGGCTTAGATAAGGTATATTAATGTAGTTCATGGATCAAAAATTTTCAAATCACTGAAAAAAATAAGATATATTATCATCAATCATTTTCATAATTTTTCTTTTGTCAATATATTCAAATATTTAACAAAGTCCTTTCCTTTCGAATCCAAAGAGTTTCATATCAAGTTCATTCAAATATTCAAATCAAAACTTTTACCATGGTTACAAATATCAAATGGTGTCCATTCATGTGAGACTTTCAAATGGGTGGCTAGCCTCAAATTATTTATTTTAAAGTGGATGGAACCAAACACTACCAGTACTAGTAACCTCTAACCAAAACCCCTAGAGGTTGGGGTTCAAATCAATTATATTCCCCACTAAGGAATGTAAAGATCAATTATTATTCCTGGGTATTAAAAGAAGCCAAATAATCTCAACTATTATTTCCCGTTGACAAAGTAGAACCACGAGTAAAAAACGCAGTTTTCAAAATTACATTCACAAAGCGCAATATCTACATAATTTGGATCGCGCAAAACTTAAGTTCGACATACTTTTCACTCAAAAAATATATTTGATTCACATTTTTAGCCAAGCAGGCGACCATTTTTCGGTGTACGTTTAAAATACATTAAAAAACTACATTAATTTTCCGCACCTCAAAAGCGAACTTTGAAAGTTACGAATAACTTTGAAAATATCCAACTAAGAGTTTATTCCACCTAAAACAAATAATAAACATAAAGCATTAAAACGTTATTCTTATTTTATTGCTATTTATTTATTTATTTTTTATTATTACTATTATTATTGTTATTAATATAGTTATCATTTTTAATTATCTGTCGTTACAAATTTACATGGAGCATTTCGTCTTGGGTTTTTTAAGTATGGTGCATTTTGTCTATCATGAAAATGCATAACAAAATAATTAAATCATATTTTAGTTTTTATTTCGTATCGTGATCAGGGCCTCTTTTGTCTTTTAAATCTTCCGTAAGTCTAGATTCGCTCATAGAGCCTATAGTGATCGTCAAGCTACATCTTTATTTTATTTTTATTTTATTTTTCTTTCAATTATGCCTTTGACTTTTCAAAGTCCGTGTCATACAATCATGATTTCCTATCTTACGTATTTCATCCCTTCTCTTATTTTTGGTATTGTTTTATTTAACTTTTCAATTTCGCCTTTGCAGTGGTCCTTCTGCCTTCTTTTCTTTCTCATTTTTTTATATGATGGTCCCCTACCGCCATTTATGTATTTTTTAATAAAAATCTTCATGCTTCCCTCCATAGAATGATCATATGATTTTTTTTAAATAATGTAAATCAAACTTTAAGGTTGACCCAAACACAAATAAATAAAGTCACAAGGATCTAGAAAAATAATAAGAAAAGATCGGAATCCTTTTTTCGTCTTCTTCGACCAAATTTGGCGTCTAAGTTTTCAGGAATTATGGACTGAGCTATTCAAGAACAACAAAATAAATTTATTTTCTTTAATAATGGTTAATCTGATTATTGACATTTTTGGCTAAAAACCTAAAATAATTCAAAAGGTGTTGTTTTAACTTTTCCCCTCCATGTCTAACTCAAGTGATAAAGGAGTTGGATGGACATATAGAAGAACCAAGATCTGATCAGATCCTTACAGAAACAAGTACAACAATATAATATGCAAAAAGTGAATAAGTTTAGAAAAACTTTCCCAAGTTTATTTTTTAAAAGATAAAATATATTGGATAAAAATGTCATTTTTCATTTCATATATTTACATTACCTTTTGAAAGAATTGATTATTTTTGCAAAAAAACAAGACATGCATTTTTATCAAAATTAGAGCAAAAAGAGTAATAGGGCAAATTCCTAAAAGAAATATTTGGTTAAATAACCTAAAATAAGGTAACATTTTGTAAATCTAACATTCTCCATGTTTTTTCTTGAAAAATAACTTTTGGGACAAAAATGTCCTTTATTATCTTATATATATTTACATAAGCATTTATAAGAAGGTATTTTACGAGAGAACATTAGAAATTATTTTGTCAAAATAATGGAAAAAGTTAATTGAAGAGTCAGATTTCTGGGGTATAAAGCAGCTTAAGATAACATCATTTTAGCTCAAATCAGTTTCTGGTTGGTTTTAAATATCTTGGTGAGAATCATATATCTGTGCAGGTCAACGACTTCATCTTACATTGTTTTTTATTTGATTATAAGTTGTTTGATTATATTTTGGAAATACAAATCTTAAAAAATGATTTTTCTAAAAAAACTTAGTTTCCAGTGTTTTGAAATATTATTTTGAATAAAGTATGAAAAAATATTATTCACTTACAAATATTATACTCTGAATATTACAAAAAGGTTTTTTAATATTAATCAGTTGTTTTAAATTAATGGTTTGGAGGATAAAATCATTTTCATTAAATTTGATCAGATGAAGTTTGGCCTTCTTAGATCATCTTATTATTTCCACAATTTTCTTCGGAAGGATAATGACGTTGTGGAAGAATCAAAATGTGGTTTAAGAGCTACTAACCGATTGTTGGTTTTGCAAACGAAACCCGACCACATAGTTATTCTTTATGCCTTGTTAAATAAATGGAATAAAATTACCATAAAGCCTATTTTCTTTCTTTCTTCTTTGCCTTCATCTCTCTGTTTTGACCCACTTGCTATCAGTGACGTTTGAAAAAATAGTGGAAATGGACAGGAGATGGGTTGAAGTGGGCACAAAGCGGTGGAGAAGGAAGACGAGGGGATTGATAACATTAGTTCGTTTTTCGCATAATGTATATTGGGATTCGAAAATGGGATATCATAACATTCTCAGATATTGAAATCAGGAATATACTCTAGCCAGTTTAACAAATCAGGATCACGAGACAATATCGGGATATGAATCCGGATTAGTTGTTATAGCGGATTTGTGATATCTAATAAATAGAATATATCCTGGTTGGAAATCAGGAATTTCCATAAAGCGGATTTGAAAATCGAACACTATAAATTTTTCGAGTTTACAAATCAGTAAGAGCATTTATCCATTTTTAATTGGACATTATTTGTTGTATTTAATCTGCATTTTATTTTTGCAGATGAATTTTGATCATAATCACGGCCCTTCTGACATTAGTTGATTGCGGTGATGATACAGTAGTAATGAGGTCATTTGCTAATACTTTAAAGTTAGAGTAATTTGTTTTAAGATATATCGAAATTAATAAATTGTTATTATCGGATATTTTGTAGTCGGGATTAAAAGCGTCGAATGGGCTTAGAATGTGGGAAAAAGAAGCGGTTGTTATTGTGATAAAAAAGATGGATAAGGAGATAGTAGAAAGCTGGGAATTTGCCTTGCATGTGGCGTGAGTGGAACATATAGGCATGCAAAGAATAAGTCGAATGTGACCTTGAATCGAAAAGGCCTTTGGAGCGAAAAATGTGATTGTCCGTTTAAGATGGTGGTGTGAAGTTAACTAGTAATGATGATTGGAGTGTTAAAAGTTGTTTGTGGATTTCATAAATCATCAATGGCTAAACAGTGGAGGAGTCGCTCCTTATCTTTGGTCGATTATCGGATGGGGAAAACTATATTGTTCGATATAATGAGAACCTAGGTGAAACCCGAGGAATATTCTACGACATAAAAAATCATGATGAGTATAATGTTAGCACTGCGAGAGACAATCTCTGATGCCCACGTCATAAACATCGACTACTTCTCTGGTGGTAGATGCAAATGCAGCAACTAATGAAACAAGCTGAATGAATGTAAATATGTTGAATGGCATAGGAAGGATGGAGTCGAGCGGTGTGTGAGAGACTTGTTTTGGGCACATCCTACTTCTATTCAGTTGTTGAATGTATTTTGCAGTGTTCTAATTATGGATTGCACTTATAAAACCAACAGATATCGCCTTCCACTTCTCGAGATTATAGGTGTGACATCTCTAATTTGACACCTGTGGCATTTGTATACTTGGAAGTTTGGCGTGTAGACAACTACACTTAGGCAATGGAGAAGTTACAAGTTTAATGTTCTTTGTCGATTACCTAATGTCATTATTCTTGATAGAGTTGGCCTTAATGAGCATTTGTGAGGTTAGTATTTCCTACCACAAACAAATCTTACGTACCCAAATGGCATATATCAAAATGTACTTACCAAAGCTGGCAAAAGTTATTTTGGTAGTGGAGCATTAATGTGAGCAGGTGTCTTGTGTTTTCCTTGAATGAGAGCCCAATCTGAGAGGAATTTAAGATCATTGATAACTAAATTACTATACTTACCGGAGCGATAAAATATGTATAGTCATGGTTGATTCCTTATAAGGAAAGATTTACATCATGACTTAGACGAGATAGTAATGCATTTAGGCAATGTCACAGCGAATAAATGAGTTAATTAATATCGTTTTGAAATATCATACTAAAATGATTTTTAATATATGTTTTATGTTTTTATGGGGCAGGGGAAATTTTTGTGCAGTTGAAGAGACATCTTGGTTAGTCTCAGGGGATTTCAAGGTTCTTAGAATGTAATAAATCTTTCTTATTGAGTTCTGACCATCTACTGAGTAAAGCTTCATTTGAGAGAAGTATTTACGTTGATGAGCATCAGATTCAATAATGCTATGTTTAAAGAATTGCAGGGTATGGTATCTGGGCTTCACTCGATATGATATTGATGGGTTTAAAGAGCAACTCAGCCGAGTTGGGGAAATTGAGGAAGGGAATATGTGGTTGCGTGAGCGGAACCTCATATGGGTTTGCCTTGTCTTACGAACTTCGAGGAGCTTATCGAGAAGGTCGCAATTCCCCCTTGATAGTGTCATTCTCATTGGGTGGAGGAAGTTGGATGCCTATCAGCGACAATGTCTCGTCACGAGTTAACAATTACTCTAAGTTGATGGTATTTTGGGAATGATTTGTTGATTGTGATGAGGCGGGTAAAATAGCATTAAAGGAGTTGAGAGTTAGCTTATCTTGCAGCGACATCTATGTTTCCACCACTTGAAAGGTTAAGGCGAAAATTCGTCGAGTCATTGAAAATCAATTTATCTACCAAGCGAGCTCCTTCTTTATTTGAAATTGTTAGTGCATACGATAGTACTTCACCGGCCAACATGTTAAGGTAGAAGTACCAAAGGAAAAAAATTGAAGTACATTAAATGTTTTCCACATCGAATACGTAAGCATATAGTGAACATCGTGGATGCTAGGCGGAGATGGTCATTGTGGATGTAGATCGATTGCTGGGTTAGGAATGGGGGAAGGCCGGGATGGGAGGCAGTTCGTGAATTTGGTTCATGAGCTTGAGCTTTCATGATGAGTATGTTGATTGTATGGATCAATTGACCGTGTTCTTCAGTTGGTTTTATTCATTATCATGTTTTGACTCTTTTGCTCCATATGATAGATGGATGACTTTACGACATGGGTCATTTGATAGCCTCACGTACGATATTGTGTTAGTCCATTTTATCAATTAGACAATGCTAACATATCTACCATAGATGCGTATCCACCACACCACTTCACCTAAGCGAGTTAACGGCTTGGATTTGTTGAGGATTGTCGTTTCGTGCGGGTTTGTTAAATTATATTACACGTTAGTCTATTCATTTAATGTTTTATATATTTTTTTGACAAGGGCGATCTTTATTTTAGGTCTTCATGGATTCGACATCACAATACCTCAATTGCATGCAAGCGGCGTAATTCACAGATACCGGTGTGCTCGAGATGGGATCCCTTATGTACCGGATTGAGGCTTTAGATCATTATTAGGGACAAACTCGATGTAGCGACACAGAGACAATTGGTTAGATGAAACATGATGTATCTACAACTTTAAATGATTTATATTGTAATTGATATGTATTATATTTAATTTAATTTAAATTAATTACTTTTAATGATGTAATTTAATTTTCATAACGACATCATTTATACATTTATATTTATTTTTAAATTAAATAAAAAAAATTAATGTAAATTACTTGATTTTGAAATGGACGTAACAAAATTTCAGGATTTTGTCAGTTATTTGTTTTCGATTGCATTTTAGAGTAAAGCAAAACTTTCCGGTTAAATTTAGGATCATGGGTAAATTTCAGTTTTAATATCGGATATAGCAAACATTAAGTTTACAAATCAGAATTCATTTTAATTTTCAAATTTTTTAAATTTTCTAAAATTAGTTTAAGTATATTATATAAATTATAAAATTTAAGTATATTATATAAATTATTTTATTAATTATAAAATTTAAGTATATTATATAAATTATTTTTATTAATTACTATAAAATTTAAGAATATTATATAAATTATTTTAATACTTATAAAATTTAACTATATTATATAAATTATTTTAATACTTGAAAAATTTAAATATATTTTATAAATTATTTTAATACTTTAAAAATTTAACTATATTATATAAATTATTTTAATACTTGAAAATTTAAATATATTTATAAATTAATCTAACAACTAATATAATACAATAAAATTAATCAAATTCTAGTTTAAACATTAAAGTCTAACAACTAATACATAAACATAAAACTAAGAGTGCTTTGCTTTTTCCTCTTGACGAACATATACACTTGGTAGGTTGAGTGAGAATCCAGATTCTGCGGAGTCTTGAAGGATGCTGCGGAAGGCTGGAAAAGGGAGCAAGCTATCCTTTGGAGGAGGATGAACTATCGGTGGTGGAGGATCAAGCGCCCGTCTTGGTGGACAAAGGCAAAGTGGGAGGCTGAAAAATGGGCCATTAGCGGTGATGGAGTCTTTGTGAGATCTTTGGGCGGGTGATGGTGTGTTGTGAGATCTTTGGGCAGTGATGGAGTCTTTGGCTGAGATCTTTGAAGTCTCATTTGACCCGGCAAGTATGCTATGCCTCATTCGAGTGCACCAAAAAAATAATCGAGACTCTGTTTGTCTTCCACCGAGATATCACATGCCGCAATAAATCAATGCTCTCGCGTGCAGCTACATAAATAATATGTGAATTTAATATTAGTAATATAATAAAGTTAAGTAAATATTATGTGCGATTTAGATTACTAGGTGAAACGAAGTCCATATTTAACTACGAGTATAAGCGGTAGATCACGACATGTGAGGGTGAGAAGATCGATACATCTGTCGTGGAAACGCGATCCTCGGCTGTAGAGGTTGAACGATCTTTTGATGCGATATGCGATCATACCGGGCCATATACTGCACTTTGCGGCTCTCACGGGCACAGTGCGGCATCGTCGACCTCGACTCGATCGGTCGATGCAGTGATCTGTCCATCTCTCCCGATCTTGATCCGATAAGATGCTCACGGTCGGTCGTGGAGTGCGGCCGCGGAGGAATGGTTTGAATATGGCGGCGTAGGGCAGCTCAGTTATGATATGGTACCGACAACTGGTCAGCACTTTGTCGTCGAAAAACCATACAATATCGGGAAAGGGGTGCTCAACTCGATGATCCACGAATGGCTCCCGACGAACATCGAACTGATGATCTAGTCGCTCCGTAGGCGGCTATGACTATCGGGAATCATGTGCGGCCTCGGCGTAGTGCGTGGTGAAGTGACCGATGTAGGACAAATCGGAGAGAAAACATCTCGAGAAAGTGCTCTAAATCAGGCCTACATAATAAATCGGACAATTAATATCAATGCAATCGATAATTGAAAATTATCTAAAAATTATCGAAAAGTGTCATCATTCATTACGCAACGAGGGTCGAGTAGCCACTGGCTAGCATGCACATCGAGCACAGTCGCGGTAGTCGGGTTGCGCATACCGGATATCTTAGAACAAACGCGGCATAGCTACCGTATATCGCGAGGTCGGGAATAGCTCGAGTACACTACTCGACCTTTGGTTGCACTCTTATCGACAAATAGAGTCACGACCAACCCGGATAGACGAAGGCTCGGTAGCAAACTCGATATCATCATCGGATGAGACGTAGTAATAGTCAAGAATTATCCCTCAACCCGCGATGAGTGATGGAGAGCGACAACGCTCAGTCTCTCGAGTGCCTCGATGTCGGTGGTGCCCATGACTCGACCCGATAAAGCATTGGCATCGATCCACGTAATTTGTGAGAATGATATCATCGATCCGATGTGGTATGTGTAAAATGGATGCGTCGTCTAGCGTGATGGTCATCTCACGAAGCGGAAGATGAAAAGTAAGTGGTCTTTATTGCCGCGCTCATAAAATCTTGACAACATCGGTCTACTGCATGACTCGATGAGAATATTTGCTGGTAGTGGTGTCAACCCAGATCGATGCACAGTCTTAGAAATACAAGACCTCTCTGCATCAAGCCCCCATAACTGCAACTTTGCACCATGATTTACCAATTTCAATGGTGCTCGATCCTACAATATAAATACGAATAAATTACAATTCAAATTCTATTAACTAAAATTAACATAAAAATATATATATATATATATATATATATATATATATATACAACTTTAGACGATGATTGTTTACCTCTCAACCATATCTTCATTTCCCCTTTTGACATGTTTGTAGCTTCACTTAATATAGATCTATCGATAGGTCCTCCGGAACACCCTCGAATAGCTCCTCGAGTCTCATCCTATCATCTTTGAGGATTATATTGAATCTCGATCTATTCTTTGCTCAACCTCTCTTAATTGCACTCGTCGTCTACGCTCTCAGATCCAGTAAATTCAGTCTCACAGTGCCTTAGATATATCTCCTCCTCGATGCGTGGTGGCATATCTATTTCAAAGAAAATATAAAGATTGATAAATTAATTAATATAATCATACTCATAATCATTATTTTAAATAATCATATTCATAATCTTAAAATTATATACTCATAAATTTTATTGAAATCATAATTAATCATAAATAATCATATTCATAGTCATAAAGATTGATAAATTAAATAATATAATCATTAAATAAAAATAAATTAAAGCATGATTCTGAATATCCTTGCGGTTCATGGAATCAGGATTCAACACTCATTCAGAATTCCATTATCGGTTGAAGAGGAGAATTTGGTTATGTTAGGTCCAGGAAAAACAACATTTACGGTTATCGCAAATCAGGAAGATTCAATTCTTAGGACATCATAATCGGAAAAAGTCAATTTTAGGACATCATGAAATCAGAAGAAATCCAATTTTAGGACATCGTGTCAGGAAAGCAGTCAATATTTTGGACATCATAAAATCGAAAATGAAGATTCAACGGGTTGATGAAATCAGTTGAGCTCAAATTGGTTGAGAATCGGAAACATAGAAACGAAGCGAAATTTCAAAAAAAATCAGTATAA
The DNA here is from genome assembly GCA_016808115.1 of Tetrastigma voinierianum. NCBI lineage: Eukaryota > Viridiplantae > Streptophyta > Magnoliopsida > Vitales > Vitaceae > Tetrastigma > Tetrastigma voinierianum. The sequence continues at coordinate 398,720 of JAEQBH010001393.1, forward strand.
ACCCATATTTAACGATGAAAATGCAGAATAAACACAGCAAATCAAATAAAGCAAACTTACTTGATATTTAGGGTCACAGGTTGAATCTCGGATTTGTTATTGTTTGGGGTTCTCGGGATTTGCGGAGGATGGAGTTTTGGGAACTTTGGGGTGCAGTTTTGGGGAATGGGGTGTAAGGAGGCTTTGGATGTAAAGGGTGTAGGAGGGTCTGTTTGGGAAAGTAAAATATTGGAATGGGGTGCAAAGAGTATATTTTGGGGTTTACTTAGTAAATGGGGTGTGAAGAGATATTTAAGGGGTGTATATAGAACCTCTCTTTACAAATATATTGGTATATATTTTTACATAAATATGCATAAAATGAAAATTATATAAAATTATGAAAATACTTTGAAAAAGTTTAAAAATATTTTATTGTCTCAAAACCACTTTAAAAAATGATAAGATAAAACTTATCTTTTGAAAAATTATCATGAAAATAATTATAATATTGAAATTTAAATATATATTATTAGAATTTAGCCATTAACAATAAATTATTATTATAATTACGTTTTATTTAAAAATTATCATGAATATAATTGTAATCTTAAAGATTTAAATATATATTATTGGTTATCCATTAAAAATAAATTATTGTTATTATTGTCATTTTTATATTTTTGTTGTCAATAATTTATAATTAAAATATATATTAATACTTTATCTTATCAATTCATAAGATATCCTCCACTCTTTCAAGCACCACAATGATGAACAGGTGAGGATCTTAGGGCAAGAGAAGCAATATTGGAAGCAAAGAACCAAGACTCATTGGCTGCATGAGGGTGACCGGAATACTTGCTATTTCCACGCTATATGCTTGAGTGAAGGCGAATGAACAGGATCTCCAAACTGCAAATTGAGGAAGGTGAGTAGGTAGAGTCTGACAGATCTTCATCAGGTGGCGACCTCCTATTTTCACAATCTTTTAGACGAAAATAGCACTCAAACTCCACCAAACCTAGACCACATAACCCCGAGAGTGACGGAAGCCGACAATACTAGCTAGACTGCTAAAGCCGCTCTCCTTTGAAGAATTGACCGAAGCGATCCAACAGATGCATCCGGACAAAGCTCCTGGCCCAAATGGCTTTAATCCATCTTTCTACTAGAGATTCCTTGGGAATGATGTTTTTCAGACCTTTTTCAGACCTGTTCCACATGGTTAAACACGAATGCGATACCATAGGCAGCTAATGAAACTATCATTGCTCTAATTCCGAAAACAGAATGCCCCACAACAATGAAGGATTTCCGCCACATCTACCTCTATAGTCTGTAATGTACTCTACAATATCATGGATAAGGTACTAGCAAACGTATTAAAACTTCTTCTCCTAAGCATCATAAACGAATCCCAATCCGCTTTCATCCCGGGAAGATCCATCACAGATAATGTCGATTTTTTGTACTTTGAAGTTATTCACCATATGAAGAGGAAGTCTCAAAGTAATGTAGGAGGTAGCACTAAAAATTGATATCCAGCAAGCATATGACAGAATCAAATGGGGCTACCTTAGAGCCATTATGCTAAAGATGAGCTTCGCAATGCAATGGGTTGACTGGATTATGCTCTGTGTTACCACGGTCTGATACAAGATTTCGGTGAATGGCAAGCTAGTAGGCCTTATTTCCCCTAGCCTAGGGCTAAAGGCAAGGAGACCTCTCTCCCCCTATTTGTTTATTCTCTATGCCGAAGGACTATCCTCTCCCATAAACCAGGCAGAAAATAGAGGTGATATTCACGGGTGTAAGTTTTGTCGAGGAGCTCCTAGTATCATGGTTTGAAATCTCGGCCGGTTCGGGTATGACTCGGCAGTGTATCAGCCTCGAAGGTGGCGCGCGCAATTCGATACCTCATACGATATACATAAACTGATGCTGAATCGGAAAATCTTAGAGTTGCTTTCGATCAAAGGAAACGAGGATTCCGCATTATTCACGATATTTTCTTTAACATCCGCAATAACAAAATAAAAAAATTTCAAGTAGTGAGATTCTTTTTCAAAGAAGAAAATCAAAAAAATTTCCTGACCTTGTGACTGAGTTCTCTAACCATACACAGTTTCCCAACAATGAATCAAAATTTTTTCATAGTGACGCAACTCATGGTGACTCTGGGTTGTGCGTGAGGATGAAGCGAAAAGGAGGGGAAGAGGGAAGGGGAAGGGAAGGGGCTACGATGTAGTTGTAAGAAAGGGACAGGGTAGGTTTTGATAAATTTAGATTATAATTTATAGAATTATTTGTAATTATAATATTTATTAAAAAAATATAAGTATGTTTAGTCATTATATCAAAAATATTATTAAATTTAAAAAATAATTTAATTTTTACCTCAATTTACCTTTAATTAATTTAATTTAATTTATTTTCAAAAAGGAACTAATTTAATTTGTAATATTCTTAATAACAAATTTTATTGAATAATTTATCTTTGATAACAAAATTATCATGTTTATTTGAGTAATTTAGAGATAAATTTAAAGATAAAATCCTTTTTATTTTCAAAAAGATAAACTCCGTTTTAAAGTAATATCTAAATAAATACAAAATATTTTTTAAATATCAAATGGTAAAATAATTTATATGTTTACAAAATATTATTATTGATAAATAATTTATTTTGATAAGTATAATTTTTTTATATATATAAAGAATTAATTTTATAATACACATATTTATCGATTTAACTATTTAAACAAAATTTGGGTGACAATTTTCTCCGAACCCAATGAAAAATCCCTGATTCGAATAAAAGAGGGTATAAAGGAACATTTTAGATCCAATTAAATATTCAGGTAATCGGGTTTGGAGGCAGTGCGGTATAACATTCGTCTAACTTAGATTAAATATAGTATGAATATATATAATAAATGTTTATTTATATTAAAAAGCCCTAAAGTTAAAAACTGGATTTTAACCTTTTCTTTTTAAGCTTATTTTTCCTGATCACAATAATTCTTATTACTATTATATGGATAAATTATTTTTAATATTTGTAATTTTCTAAAATAATTCATTTAAATATTTAATCATCTTATTTTGTGTATCAGTCGATACGCGACCGATACGTCTCGAAACTGTACCGTCCGAGTCAGTGACCGATACCGCGACTTTGAACTATGCCTAGTATTTCCCATATTTTGTTTGCAAATGATAGTTTTTTCTTTCTTTGAGCCAGCAGAACAAAGATGAAAGCCATGCGGCATATACTAGCCCAATATGAAACAGAGTCAGGGCAAGAGATAAATTGCCAGAAATCGGGTATTCTCTTCAGCAAGAATTTGCCACGGTCAGAAAATGGGAGTGGCTATTCCACTAAACACTAGTCGCTATCTAGGGTTGCCATCTTTGATTGCTAGAAACAAGAGACAAGTCTTTGGTTACCTACGGAATAGACTTCATAAGCACGTGCAAGGGTGGCAAAGTAAGCTATTATCACAGGTAGACAAAGAAATTCTTATCAAAGCCGTAAGGCAAGCCATTCCATCCTACTGCATGAGTGCCTTCTTGATCCCCAAATCATTGGAAGAGGAGCTCCAAAATATATTGAACTCCTTTTGTGGGGTCCGAGCGCAAATGGAAAGAGGAAACTCAATTGGTTCACATGGGAAAGACTTTGCCTTAGAAAGGAGGAGGGCGGGTTAGGTTTCCGAATTTGCATGATTTTAACCTAGCCATGCTAGCAAAGCAAGGCTGGAGTCTAATAGCCAACCCAAGATCTTTGGTGGCCAGACTTTTCAAGGCACGTTATTACCGGAATGGGACGCTCCTCACAACAAGTCTAGGACATAACCCCAGCTTCATATGGAGAGAGGTGTGGAAAGCAAGGCAAATTCTGGCGAATGGCTGCAGATGGCGAGTGGGGGATGGAAATAGCATCCACATATGGGAAGACCCATGGGTTCGAAGTGTAGAAAACTTCAGACTTACAACCACCAGTAAACCAGGGTTACCAACACTTGAGAATAGCCGACCTTTGGATCTCAAGACACAAGGAGTGGGACATTGAACTCCTGGAAGAAATCTTCACTGCTATTGATACCCAATCCATAGCAAGCATCCCCCTCAACTCCGGCACTCAGCCTGATGCCATCATGTGGCACTTTGACAAGAAGGGCACGTACATTGTCAAGTCGGGATATAGGGTCATGAGAAAAATAATTATACCAAACAGCCTATCGACAGCAAGTGATGCATGGAGCAAACTATGGGTAGTAGGCTTCCCTCCAGAAATAAAGCAATTCATGTGGCATGTGTGTACTGATTACCTCCCAACGAGACCGAAACTACGGACTCCAGGAATTCCAATAAACGACACATGAAGCTTTTGTGATCATCCAAGTGAAGTTACCATGCACTTTTTTGAGTGCTCATATGCCAGGAATGTTGGAACCTAACAAACGTATCACTCCAGCACCACAAATGTTGTATCTTTTCTTGAGTGGTTGCTTTCAACCATAGGATCCAGAGGAAAAGACAAGATGGCAAGTGTAGGCACCATCACTACAACAAATTTGGTCTATAGCCACATTACTAAGACGACGTTTTTTGTAAACATCACTTAAACGATATAAACCAACATTTTAGCAACAATTCCATAAAATGTTGTAATACAAAAAACTTTTAGTGATAATTTTTGCGATAATTTAACAAATGGTGCAATAAAGCAAATATTAGCAACATCTTCTACGACATTTTAACAAACATTGTTATGTTTGTAACATATAACAATTAAATAAATTGTAGCTAAATTTATTTATTACTTAACGTTTTTAGCAATACATATTTATATATCGATAATTTATTCACGACATTTCAATGATGTTTTATAAGTGTTACTCACAGATTTATATTTTACGTGTATATGGTGACTTTTTGTCAAAATGTTTGCAATAGAAAAAAATATTAGTGACATTACTTGCGACAATTTAACAAACATTGCTATGTTTTGTGACATATAACCCACAATTAAACAAAATGTAGCTACAAATATATTTGTGCCAACGTTTTTAGCAATACTTGTATATATGTCGATAATTCATTACGACATTTAAATGTCATTTATAATCGTAGCTATAGACTGGAGCTTTGCAACGCATATGGTGACTTTTAGACAAAATATTGCAACAAAGACAATGTTAGTGACATTACTGTGGCAATTTAACAATATTGCTAAAAATATATCATAAATGTATTAGTTGAATGTGAATTATTTATTTTACTAAAACAGAATGGTCTTAATGAACAAAAAAGTAATATTAAGTTAACTTTATGTTAATTTTTTTTTTTAAATATATCCAATTAATTTAAATACCTATTAAATTACTTGTATTATATTGTCAAATAATTTATATGATTAAAGTCGGGCTTTGTGGAATGAGAGAGTGAGAGAGATAGGCGTAGCAGAAAGGTAGGGTTCAATTATGTATTGATGCAGACTTTCACACAGTAGCTTATGCTTAGATGTCACAAATTAATAATTTTAATTATTTAAATTAATTAAAAGGAAATATCAAAGCTATCCCATGAGTAAATTATTGAAATGAAATATTAAAAATAATTAAAATTTTATTTCTAATATAATAAAACACTTTTTACAAAAAAACGTTTTTTAAAATTTTAAAATACCTACCTGAATTAAGTTTATAAATATTTTTATATGTATTTTGTTATTATTTTTATCAAATTTTAAGTGTTTAAAATATTTTCAAGAATTTTAATTTTTGAACAATTTATATTTTATGGATATTTTTAAAAATATCCATTAGATATTTAGGATATATATTTTTTTTATATTTTCTTTTTTGATATTTCTGTCAAATCAAAATATATTTTTCCATATTTTGATCATTATTTATATGTTTAGAACAATATAATTGATTTGAGTTTAAAACACAAACAAACTATATAACTAATTTGAATGATGTAAGATGCTCATGTGTTCAACAAATAAAGCTTTAATTGTTTTTTAATAAGTTTTTTGAAAGCTTAATCACTTTTACAATATAGTAAATTGTCTCTATTAAGAATCGAACCCTCATCTCATTATCTTTGCACTTTAAAGGCTTCTTAGAGCTGAGTTAGGCAATGCAGACAATTGTTTTTAATAGTTCAAAAATTGATTTTAATCTAATTAAAAATAAAATAAAAGTTAACTTTAGTTTTAATTTAAAATAAATATAAAGAAAAATATTTAATTAAAATAATTTATTAAAAATTAATATTCATTTTTATAAATTTTTAATTTAAAAATAAAAAATAAAATTCTATTTTTCTTTAAAAAAGAATATTTTAATTTTTGTTTTTTATTTTTAAACTTCAATTTAAAATTTTAAAAATTAAATAAATAAATATCTACTTTAGTTTTAAAATCGAAGTTGATCTTTATTTTTCTATTAAAATTTATTTTTAATTATTTGTTTTATGGTTTAGAGAGAGAGGGAGACTGCAGACGAGAGAGTGTAAGAGAGAAGGAAGGAGGAAGTTGGGCTCCGTGGAATGAGAGAGTGAGAGAGATAGGCGTAGCATAAAGGTAGGGTTCAGTTATGTATTGATCTATGAAAACTCTCACACACCAAAACATGCTTAGAGGTCACAAATTAATAATTTTAATTATTTAAATAAATTAAAGGAAATATCAAAAAGTTATCCCATGAGTAAAAAATTATTGAAATGAAATATTAAAAGAATAATTAAATTTTATTTAAAATATAATAAAACACTTTTACAAAAAAACACTTTTAATAAAACGTTTTTAAAATTTTAAAATACCTACCTTAATTAAATTTATAAAATATTTTTATATGTATTTTGTTATTATTTTATCAAATTTTAAGTGTTTAAAATATTTTCATGAATTTTGATTTTGAACCATTTATATTTTATGGATATTTTCAAAAATATCCATTAAGATATTTATGATATTTTTTTATATTTCCTTTTTTTGATATTCTATCGAATCCAAAATATATTTTTCCATATTTTGATCATTATTTATATGTTTAGAACAATATAATTGATTTGAGTTTAAAAAAAAAACAAACTATATAACTGATTTGAGTGATGTGAGATGTCACGTGTTCAACAAATAAAGCTTTAATTGTTTTTTAATAAGTTTTTTGAAAGCTTAATCACTTTTACAATATAGTAAATTGTCTCTATTATTTACAATATGTGCTATTATTTTCATTTTAATAACATGAAATCTACTTTCCCCAATAAATTATCTAAAAATATTATGTTTGGATAAAAACTATTTATTTTTATCCTTTTTCTAAAAAGAGAATTGTGTTATTTAAGGATCGTAATAAAACAAAATCAAATATTTGAAGAATGACCCAAGCAATAGTATTAAATTTTAAAAAGAAAAAAAATCATAAAATATAAGTAAAAAAAAAAACCCACCATAACCTAAAATATTAATTTCTCACGGACATCATGACAATTTGAAAAAAAATATGGTGGTGTGCGGCTGAAGAAGAAAAATGTGAAATTAGGATTCAAAACTATTTATAATATATATGGTGGTTTGGGTCGGTTCGGTTCAGTCGGTTGTCACCTCCTAAGCATAGGCGAGGCAGAATGTCATTTACATAAAATTTCAAACCAATCCAAACCTATTAATTTTAAAGCAGTGGTTTCGGTTTGGTTCAGTCGGTTTGTCGGTTTTGATGGTTTTTGGGTTTTGGAACACCCCTACTTTTATTATCTAATCACTGTATTGTTAAACTCAGTCAATAAATTTATTTCTTTTAAAAAACCTCTGAAAATTAATATTTTTAAAGAACATGGACAATATCTTACAAAATAATTTTCTATAATAATATCTTTACAACTATTAATATCCTTATAAATATTTAAATTATTTTCCATAATAATTTCTAAATATAAGATAATAGGTTTTTGAATAGATATTCTTTTAGAAAAAAATTTGAAATCTTAACTTATTTGTATGAGCAAATTTTAGTATATCTATTTTTTTTAAATTAATATTATCTTTATCTATTTAAATTTAAATTATTTTAGAAGTAAAATTAGTCATAAACTCTAAAAATAAATATTTTAGAAATAATATCTTTCCATATTGACATCTTTAAAACTATTAATATGATAATATTTTATAAATATTTAAATTATTTTCATAATAATTTTGTTAAATATATAATAATATAATAAATTTTGTACGAATATTTTTTTGGAAAAAAACCGTGACTCATTTATATAAGAAAAAATTTAGAATATCTCATTATTTTAAGATTAAAGTATCTATCATCAATTACTAAAATAATTTGAAATATGCATATTTTAATGTATATAAATTTTCAAACTTCTAATTTACCAAAATCTCTATTTCAAAAAAAAAAAAAGTCCATATTTTTAAATCTGTCTCTTTTGGAATATATACTTTAATAAAAGTAAAAAATATAAATACATAAATAAATAAAATTGTTTTGATTTTCTTTGTTTTAAAATAAATATTTTAAAATATGAATAATCTCCCTAGGAAATATTTTCCTATTATTGTATCTTTAAAATTATTAATATCTTTATAAATATTAAAATTATAAATGAGGGAGTTTTTTTTTTTTTTTGTGATTTTACTATTTTCTTGTGTTTGAAGAAAATATGACGTGTGAAGGCTCCATCTACGAAAAGCATAATTCCCCCTCTTTTCTTATAAATTAAGAAAATGAGTCAAAGGGAACATAGCCAGAAACACAACTGAAGAAGAAGAAGAGACTACAGTGATGATGATCCTACCAGAAGAAATTATGTCAAGATTACCCGTAAAATATCTGCTACAGTTTAGATGTGTATGCAAAGCTTGGCATACCTTAATCTCCCATCCTCGATTCGTTAAAACCCACTTGCGTCGTCAACATGAACTCCCCGCGGTTGGACTCCTTTATCCACAATCTTAGAAGAAGGGTGATTGGTGGTGATTGGTATCCTCCCAAGTGAAAACGTTGCAGCAATTCTGGATTCTTGCCATGGGTTTTGATTATAAGAGTTATAGGTTTTGTTTTTTCTATGATTTTCTGAGGTTGATGACTACAAGATCGTGACATCATGACAATTTGAAAAAAAAAATATTAAAAAAAAGGGGAGTTGGTAAATATTGTCATAGTTTTTCAAAGTTGTTGTACTATCGTAATCACCCACGTTTTTGCTGAATGAGCATCTAGAAATTGGGCGATTTTTTTGCCTCCAAAAACAAAAAAAATTGGCCGTTCTTTTCACTCAAAAAAAATTTGGCCAAAAAAACTTTCCTTTTTTCCCTCCATCAGAATTTTACATTTATTAAAATTATAAATATATTTATAGTTATGCCATAAACCTAACCTAGTATAGACGGTTGTTATTCCTCAATATTTTGTATTTTTCTCATCTGCAATTCACAAGGTTTGATTTCATAATTTTGTTTTTAATTTTTTTATGTCGTATTAGATCAAAAGTTATTATTGTTTTCTAAACTATGATTATATGATTTTTTACAAGATGTTGAAGAGGATTAAAAAACAAAGAGACAATGATGCAGCATCTTCACAAGCTCATAAGAAGAGGTTGCGTGAATCTAATGAAAATTCTCATGTGTTGTCCGATCATGAAGAGGCCTATGAGGACGCAAATAGTAAGTTCTCAATTATTATTTAATTTTGTTATTTTGTTCTTGTGACGCCCCAAAACTGGGGGTCCGTTGACTACCCGTCAACCTGCGGAAAATCTATACGTCTCGTATCGCGAGACACATACCTAAGTAAAAATGGCCACTTAGGCCCATATACCAATACTCATCAAACATATACCCAACTATATTCCAATAGTTCATGAGTTATAACATTTCTCATCAAAAATAACCAACCAACTTTCTCACATGGTTCAAGAGTTATAAATTACTCTTAATACAAATACATATTAAAATCTACAATTCTAATACATATTATCGAAAACATCAGCCTGACCGACTTTCTTGAAATTGGTCTCTAAGAGCCGTCTTCTCGAACACCCCTGTACCTGAAAAATGTTCCCTTTCGACGGGGTGTTTGCTCGCTAATAGTGGAATCATACTAAATGGGTTCTCTCGCTGAGATGCATGCGATGCTCCAATTTAAACACACACTCAAGTAAATCGTCATCTACTTGAATGTCCTACATTCCCGTGTCTCGAGTCCTCACCGACTCCTCACACTTGCTTAAGCCATGTATAAGAAAATAATCATTTTCAAAACAAAACTTGTTGTTCTTGAAATATACTACGAAAATAATCGGTAAAGTAATAGGACTACCCTCCAGAGAGGCAAATTGGTTGGTGAGCTTTCCGAAGCAGTCATAGTCCTCATCGAAATGATACAGTGGCCCATCTCGGCCAATTCTCCGAAAAATCATCATGTGAAATTCCTTTCGCAGCCATGTTCGTTTTTCAGAAAATTCATGTCATGCACTCACACCTAAATTCTAGGTTACCCAGTGCATATGAAATGCATTATGTCATTTCAATTATTTTTATACAATATATCAATTATGCATATTTCACAAATTACATTCATACCACATGTAATTTAACATGGATCAACCATCACCCAAACTAGCTCACTTGAGCTATTCAATATTCATCAAACATCCCCCAAATTAGCTCATTTGAGCAATTCACAATCTCATCTCTAATGGCCTACACACTGAGTATATTCCATATAATTGAGCAATTCTAATCTCATCTTCAAGGCACATACACAGATTATATTCCATATAATTGTGACATCATGTTAACACATCAAGCTTATGCATTAACCTATTAATTCCACACAACTCAAGCCATTCATTTCAAAAATATTTCAATAAATTGTAAACAAACACGAACAGCCCCTACAGTCACGAGTTTGTCAAATGAACTCAAAAATTCTCCAAAAATTCGGTCCCAAGTTTTGGGACCGATCAAAGCATGTTCGTTCAAGGCCTCGAAACAAACGAAACATTACAAAACACTTAAGCAAAGAGTATAACTTCAAGTAGGATAAAGCCCTATCTCCGCGAGTTTAGCCGAAACTCCAACTTTTAGTGTCACGCGTAGCTCTCATCAGCGTAGATCAACTTTGCCTTCGGCCAGATGAAATCAGACGGTCCGATTTTGTGGAGTACGAGAAAAACTAAGAGAGAAAAAAAAAATAATTAAAATCTCTCTCTCTCCTTCCTCATTCTCCCCTCGTCCTCACGCCCGTTTCCCCTTTTTATTGATTTTTTCTTTTTATTATTATTATAATATTATATTATTATTATTATTATTATTATCTACAAGAAATTTGGTTTTAACGTCCAAAGTTTTACGATCGGCTAATGCTAGTCATTGATTCCAATTTTCTCTGATGAACTTTACGATAATTGGTCATTTAATTTTAATAGATAAACAATTTAAATATTTTATTTATTTACGACCAATAATTTTATTTATAGCAACCATTGCTCAGTCATAGATTTTATAATTTGTGACCAGTCATTGATTGGTTGTAAAATGTATTAGTATTTATGATAAATCTTATATTGGTCACAAAAAATACTAAGATATATAAAAAAATATTATAGCTCGTTCTTGGAAGTTTGATATTTTGTGAGGACTAGTTATTTTAGTCTCAAAACATCTTATAACCTGTGACCACTTATTGATTGGTCGTCGCTTGAGTATATTAATTATGAAAGAACTTTATGTTAGTCTCAAAAAATTATAATTTATGAGAAATATTGTAACACATCTCTAAAGCATGATATTTTGTGAGAATTAGGCAAAATGGTCATAAAATGTCCTATAATCTATGATCACTCATTGATTGGTCGTAGACGAGTATAATAATTGTGACGAAACTTATGTTAGTCTAAAAAAATATATAATCTATGATTTATTATAACACATCTCTAAAAGTATGACATTCTGTGAGGAGCGGTAAAAGTGGTCATAAGATACCCTCCGATCTATGACTACTTATTGATTAGTTGTAGAAAAGTATATTAATTGTGATGAAACTTATGTTAGTCTAAATAAAATATATAATAAATGAAATATTTTAACATGCCTCTAAAAATATGATATTTTGTGAGGAAAAGTAAAATTGGTGCAAGATACCTATAGTCACATGATCACTCATTATTTGGTCATAGAAGGTGTGTATTTACAATACACCTTATGTTAGTTAAAAACTTATATATTCTATGAGAAATAATTTAACTTATCCCAAAAGAAGTTTGATATATTATAAGGAGCTAGAAAGATAGTGGCAAAAATGTTATATTATTTGCTATTAGTCATTGGTTGGCCTAAAAATCTTTATTATTTGCAACAACTTGCATTGATCACATGAAAGACTTTAACATGTGAGAAAATTCATAATTAATTCACCTTTGAAATTTTATTATTTTTGAGGATTGATAATTGTAGTTGCAAATGTCCTAATAATTTGGGATCAATATTTTTTGTGACTTTTCAAAATATACTTTCTATTTAAACAATTTTATATTATTATTAAAGTTACCTTCTTAAAATACACACTTCATGAGGCTTTTTAAACACATTAAAATATTACTCTCAATATAAACCAATTTGTTAAAAATATTTATTAAAATTATTTCTATAATTTTTCAATTAATTATATGTTTTTCCATGTACTTATATAAAATAATTACAAAAAATATCTTTAAAATAATTCAATTTTTTATGAGCTTTTGGACCCATTGTAATAATTAAATCGATAAAATATATTACCAAATTATTTTGATAAAAATCTATAAAATATTTATTATTTTTAGTTGAACAATGATATAAAATTGGGTTTAAAATTTTATATAAGTTTATATTAACACCTTTTAAACTATGTTAAGCTCCTTAAAAATCTCATCCAGTGTTTTATTAATATTTTTCCATTTATAAGATAATTTAAAATTATTCAATGATTAAGTAAAGAAAACAATAGATAATGATTGGAAAACTATATTTATATTGTATAAATAATTATATATATATTACCAAATTATTTTGATAAAATTTTATAAAATATTTATTACTTTTAGTTAGACAATGATATAAAATTGGGTTTTAAATTTTTATGAAAGTTTATATTAACACCTTTTTAAACTATCTTAAGCTCCTTAAATCATATCCAATGTTTTATTAATATTTTGCATTTATAAGATAATTTAAAATTATTCAATGATTAAGTAAAGAGAATTATAGATAATGATTGGAAAACTATATTTATATTAAAATAGTTTAGTAACTATTTTTTTATACCCGGTTTTATGTAAAGAGTGCATGTTTTAATTTGGATAAACATCAATTTTAAGTGCATTAATATAAATATGGTTGGATTTGAAAGTATTAATAAACCCAAAATATATTGGTAATTACTAATTGGATTTTAAGGATAAGTAACATGATTTTGAAGTTTTATTCACTTTTCCTAAAATTCAATACGTGACTTGATTTTTAATATAACAATGACGAGGAGGTATTGTAATTGGTCCTTATGATTTTATTTTATTTTTAAATTTTTTAAAATTGCAATTAGTACGTAACTTTTAGAATATATATTTAATTAAAATCTTATAAAATTATTATTATCGAGTAACTTTTAGAATATATTTAATTAAAATCTTATAATATTATTATTACTATTAACTAATTTTTTTCAACTACAAAAAATATTATACTTAATTAAAATTTTATAATAATATTCTTATCTTTTAAATATTTAATTAAAATCTTATAATAATCTTATTATTAGTAGCTTTGTTTTCAAATACAAATATTATATTTAATTAAAATTATAATATTATTATTATCTTTTAAATTTAATAGTTTTCTCTTCCATTTAAGTTACACAAAAATCATAAGTTTTTTTAAAACCTAAATCATAAAAGTTAAAAGCAAAGAAAAAAATTCAATAAAATTACATGAAAAACAAATAATCATATTTATCCTAAGAATGCTTAAAAATTAAAGGTATTTTATTAAATTAGAATTTAAATATAAATATTTGTAATAATGAAGGCCCTAGTTTAGATTATCTCTAAATTAAATATTTAAATTATCACTCTTCAAAAAGGTAAAATTATCTTTAATAATTTATTAATATTATTATCATTAAAAGAAATATAAAGAAACACAAGCCTAGTTTCTTTCTCACGTTCTCTCCACAAATATGTACAAGGTATTGTGTTTGGTCTTTCGGAAGCTAGGAAGCAGAACAAGTCTCACAACTTTTTAGGTTAGTTTTATTTAATTTTGTTTGGCTTTAGAAGTGATTATACTTTGTGCAAAGAAGTTTTGATTTGTAAGAAATTTTGTTTGTAGAGTAGCATGATTTAAATGAAACAAGCTAGAAAGACTGTTGAAATTCATTTGTATCAGTATATGAAGACACTATCTTATTTTTTTGTTCATTCAGATTTACTTTAAGTAAAACATTGTTTCATAAAGACATATGCAAGGATACTTATTAAATTATCATTATTTAATATATTTCTCTTACGTTTTGTGATGAGCATCATTATTTATTATACGGTTGAAACTTTCTTTGATCTGTATTCCAAAAACTTTATATACTAATAAATAATTTATGCTTACTTGAAATGCTATCATTATGGTTTATCGGTGGGTGGTCATTATCCTTCTTGGGATAGGATGAGTTCATTGTTAATTGTTATATAGTTTGTAAGCAACATACAATGGACATGCGAAAAAATGATAAACATTATGTAAGGTTGACTTCTTAGCAAACATTAGATATTCCAAAGAAGTACACTTGTTGGTAAAGGAAGTACCTTTTAAACCAACATGTATCTTTAGATGTTATTACTCGATACATATAGGATTCAAGGTGACCTATAATTGGGTTTTGAATTTTTTAATATATTTACTGACTTTTCCTAAAATTCTTGGATATTTTAACTAATTTTAATAGGTCATTGAAATTCTTTAATCTATAAATAATATTTAAAAAGTGTAAGTTGTGCTAATGTTTTTCCAATTCTAAACCATTATAAGTAGTGAAAGAAATTTTTTTTGCTATTCTTATCATCTTACTTAATTTTTTTCTTCCTCCAATATAATACTCAACCTCAATAATTTTGATCTCCATTGAAGCATTATTTGAGGTTTGTGAATATGATTAATTATCATTTTATCTTTTGAGTGTTGAAAATATTTTGCCTCTCTTATAATTAGTAAGATGTTCTTATAGGTTTGAACATGAGACAAACTATCTTAGTAATTTTTCTTGCAAGAATAAATTTTATAGCAACGAGTTGTAAACTCAGCATCCTTCTAAATGTATTATAAAAACTTAAATGTTTTTTTTTGTTTTCCTTTTATTTAGGTTGTCTTTTATATTAAATTAATTTTTTCCCTACTACTTCAATATTATTTGAGTTATATAATAATATTATGTCCATGACTTATTCACCATTTGAAATAAATTATATGGGTATCTCCAAATCTATAATCTCAACTGGTTGTCATATTATTGTATCATATTATATTGTAAGCGGATTACATATAGCTCGGGTGGTATCAATCTATCACCAACATTGTTTGTCCATTATCCAACATGATTGCACAAGATATTATTTTTGTAAAACTATCAAAGGTAATTGTTATGATAGGCTTGTTTCAATCAATATAATCTCTTTGTCATTGTCATATAGGAGGTTCATCAATAACAAGAAAGAGGCGAGGCCCATCTTGAGGAAAAGGATTAGATGTACTAGTAGAGAATGGAGAGAAATTCTTATATCATTTGCGGAAGAAGAAAGGAGGCTATATGTTTATCCTTGCAAATTTGCTAGTGAGATTGGTGTTGCAGTGAGATTAATTTTAGACCATTTATTTTTTGCTATGGAAATGATCAATTGTGACCATTTAATTTCATCCTAGAAATAATTAAACTATGTCTAATTTTTTTCATCATGAAAAATTATAAACCATGACCAGTTGTTCTTCATCGTGCAAGCGTGATGCAACCACATACATTCATCGTAGAAACATGAAATTTTGACCACATAAATTCATTGTAGAAACACGAAATTGCGATCAAGTTAATTCATCATAAAAACACGAAATTGCAACCATGAAAATTCATCGTAAAACCACGAAATTGCGACCATATAAATTCATCATAGAAACACAAAATCGTGATATGTAGAGATTCATGTTAGAAACACGAAATTGCGACTACGTAAATTCATCATAGAAACATGAATTTGCGAGCATGTAAATTCATCATATAAACAAACAATTGGGACCATGTAAATTCATTGTAGAAAAATGAAATTGCAACCATGTAAATTCATCATAGAAACACCAATTTATGACCATGTTAATTCATCGTAGAAACATGAAATTGCGATCATGTAAATTCATCGTAGAAACATTTCAAATGCGATCAAATGTTTTCATTGCAAAAAAATAAAATTTACGACCAATTACTATCAATGGTAGAGCGTGAAATCATACCAAGATGTTGGACATAAAAATTTACATTAATGACCAATATCATCCATCCCACACAAACAAATTATAATACGACAAAGTTGGGAATGGTAGTAGAAAGCATTCCCAGACGGACATACTATGGCGATTTAATGCGACCAGCATTTTTGGTTGCGGTGTGTCGCGACCCGAAATTTTGTTTTTTGGGATGAATAACGTAGTCGCGGAATATCATATTTCTAGTAGTGGATCATTTGGATAAACGATTTCTGTTGTCCCATTCGAGTCCATTTCTGCCCCGAAAAATTTTATTTCTTTTCAGTTCACTTTATTGTAAATGAACTTAAATCAAACCACTTCCTGACTTCAGAGATTTTCGTAAAAATCTCGCCCTTGAAAATCAGCGGCGATTTATCACCCGAAATTCGTAAAATATTACATTAGGTCACTAGATTCGAGGCAGAGATTTAACGGCGATCCGTTTCGTCATCCTAGATATAGAAATTTTCGGTTTCAACGAAATTACCGTTTACCTTTTTCAGAAAAATTGAATTTTCTCGGGTTTTCCCCCCTTATGAAATTTCGTCTGAAATTCACGCACATACCCATCACTCACATGCATATATGCTACCTTCTACAACTCCAAGATAACCCGCCTCATATCACAATCACTGACAACCGATGGGTTGTCAACTCATCCATGTCAAGAATGACATCAAAACCCGATATGTCTACCATATCTGACCAACTCTCGCCCTAGATCTTAGAGGAGAATTTTCTCATACAATGGCTTTTCCCAGAGGCCTTAACCTCTAAGCCCAAACTCGAAGAAGGATGATCCTCCTTTCTCTTCCCACCAGCACTTGCATCCAGAATGCCTTGTGTGTCCGCCATCTCTCTCTCTCTATGGCTAGAGTTGTCCTGACCATAGAGTCCATGTCTTGTAGGCGGAGGCCCACAATCTTGCCCCGAATGGACAACTTCAGTCCATTCTCAAATCTCCTGACCTTGGCCATATCTATGGCCACATAGTCATCACCAAAACATGCCAACTCAGTGAATCTGGCCATGTACTCCATCACTGTCATCGTTCCCTGCCTCAGCTCTAGGAACTCTTGGGCCTTTGCATGTCTAGCAGTGGCCGAAAAATACTTGCTCATAAAGAGCCCATGGAACTCTGCCTAAGTCATTGCCTCTAAATCCCTAGAGGTCTTAACCCGGTCCACCACACTTGGGACTCACCCTCTAGGCTGAGCAGCTAGCGATCTTAATTTGCATCGGAGGTAATATCCATAGCCTCAATGCATTCTGTCTGCCGGAACAGTAGTGCGCCATCATCGGATCCCTCCCACAGTAAACCTCGAGAGGATGATGTGACTTAAATCTGAAGGTTACCGGACCTCCACGACTACAATTTGCACTAGCACATTGCAATGGCGGCGGTTGCAACTTGGCTGACCTCGGCCAGGCCTGGCGGTCGAATCGCGGTGGTGCTTGGCCCAGCACCTCGTGTATGGACTACCTCTCGTCCTCGGCCTCGACTTGCCATCTACATGTCAAATGGTAACAAACTTTTATTTAATCTCATTTGTTCGAACTAGTAATGCACATGCCAATTACTAATAGACTTAACAACCATGAACTGACCTGTTCATCGCCTAAGTGGAGCTACTTGCCAACCACTCCTTTTATTTATTTCAATAAAATTCAACACTTTCAAGTTCATTTCATTTTCCGAACCCCTAAGGTTATAGTTCCTAACCTTAGCATTCCACTTTTTCCTATATACATTATGTCATGCATATAATTTTCTCGTGCAATAACCATAATCACATTTCATATACATCATCTTTTGTGTATAAGTTTTCCATATGATAGTAACACCGCAATCCTGCAATCAAAACCATGGAACACATATCCAGACACAACGAAACACACATGCATGCAGTGTTCTATTCTGTCGTGATTTCCTAGGTAATCCACATACCTAAACCTACATTGAGCCACGCAGTGGTGATGTTTTTACACCTCAATAACTGGCCTTGACCCAGTTCCCTCAGGCCCTAGTGGCGTATACCTAACTTATCAACACTAAGCTCTAGGTATTTATAAACCTAGGCTCTGATACCATGCTGTGACGCCCCAAAACCGGGGGTCCGTTGACTACCCGTCAACCTACGGAAAATCTATACGTCTCGTATCGCGAGACACATACCTGAGTAAAAATGAGCCCACTTAGGCTGCATATGCAATACTCATCAAACATATACCCAGCTATATTCAAATAGTTCATGAGTTATAACATTTCTCATCAAAAATAACCAACCAACTTTCTCACATGGTTGAAGTTATACATTACTCTTAATACAAATACATATTAAAATCTATAATTCTAATACATATTATCCAAAACATCAGCCACGACCAGCTTTCTTGAAATCGGTCTCACAGAAGAGCCGTCTTCTCGAACACCTATTACTGAAAAATGTTCCCACGACAGTGAGCTATCGCCCAATAGTGGAATCACCTAAATGGGTTACTCTCCACCCTAAGTGCATATGCAATGCTCCAATTTAAACTGCAAATCAAGTAAATCATTGATCTACTTGAATGTCTGCATACCCGTTCCCATGTCTCGAGTCCTCAGAGCTCCCTCTTGCCTTAAGCCATGTATGAAAATAATCATTTCAAAAAAACAAAACTTGTTGTTCTTGAAAATATACTACGAAAGTGTCGAGTAAAATATGGGACTACCTCAGAAATGAATTGGTTGGTGAGCTTTCGAGAAGCAGTCATGGTCCTCATCAGAAATGATCTGTTGGCCCACGTCTCGACCCAAATTCTGAGAAAAATCATCATGTGAAATTCCTTTCGCAACCATGTTCGTTTTTCATAAAATTCATGTCATGCACTCACACCTAAATTCTAGGTTACCCAGTGCATATGAAATGCATTATGTCATTTCAATCATTTTTATACAATATATCAATTATGCATATTTCACAAATTACATTCACACCACATGTAATTTAACATGGATCAACCATCACCCAAACTAGCTCACTTGAGCTATTCAATATTCATCAAGCATCACCCAAATTAGCTCATTTGAGCAATTCACAATCATCTCTAATGGCCTACACACACAATTATATTCCATATAATTGGGCAATTCTAATCTCATCTTCAAAGGCACATACACCTGATTATATTCCATATAATTGTGACATCATATTAACACATCAAGCTTATGCATTAACCTAATTCCACACAACTCAGAAAGCCCATTCATTTCAAAATATTTCAATAAATTAGCAAACAAACACCCAAACGGCCCCTACGAGTCACGAATGTCGAGTAGACTCTAATTCAAACAATTCGATCCCGAGTTTTTAGGACCGATCAAGCGACACGTTCAAGGCCTCAAACCAACAGAAACATTACAAAACACTTAAACAAAGTATAACTTCAAGTAGGATAAAACCCCTACCTCACAGAGTTTGTCGAAACTCCAAATTTTTGGTGTCCACGCGTAGCTCTCATTGCATAGATCAACTTTGCCTTCAGCCCGGATGAAATCCGACGGTCCGATTTTTGTAGATTTGAAAAAGAAACTAAGAGAGAAAAAAAATAATTAAAATCTCTCTGTATCCTCCCTCATTCTCCACTCTTCCTCCGCTTAGTTTCCCTTTTTATTGATTTTTTTTCTTT
Organism: Tetrastigma voinierianum; assembly: GCA_016808115.1. Taxonomy (NCBI): domain Eukaryota; kingdom Viridiplantae; phylum Streptophyta; class Magnoliopsida; order Vitales; family Vitaceae; genus Tetrastigma; species Tetrastigma voinierianum. The sequence goes on from JAEQBH010001393.1 coordinate 418,950, forward strand.
TTATTATTATTATAATATTATATTATTATTATTATTATTATTATTATCATTTGGATAAACGATTTCTATTGTCCATTCGGGTCCATTTCTACCCCGAAAAATTTTATTTCTTTTCAGTTCACTCTATTGTAAATGAACTTAAATCAAGCCACTTCCTGACTTAGAGATTTTTCGTAAAATCTGGCTCACGAAGAATCGCGGCGATTTATCGCAGAATTCGTAAAATATTAGCGTACCGAAATTCCGCGAAACTTTACAGATCACTGGAACCGCGAGACCAATTTGCTTGGCGCGATCCCGTTTCGTCATCGAGATATAGAATTTACGGTTTTTCAGCGAAATTACCGTTTACCTTTTTCGAAAAATTGAATTTTCTCAGTTTCTGATTCTTCTTCCAAATGCGTAGAAACATGTCTACATGCTCTTTGTTATTCTATTCTCAATTATTTTTTTAATTCATGTGTCGAGGATGCAAATAATAAGTTCCGGTTATTAATTATTTTGTTCTCCTAGCAAACTTGTAGGAAACATAGAGTAGCAAATTTGACACAACACGTGAACGACCACGAACCCAGCACGGTTTGCGGGTATGGGTTAGTATAATCGTGTTTAGGTCATATTCGTGTTGACCTGCCTAACATGTTTAATAAATGGGTTATATTTGTGTTGACCTGCCTAATAAGAATTTGACCCGAATTGACCCGTTTAATTATTATATTAATTAATTAACCTATTTAATATGTTATTTGTGTTAAACATGGATTATTAATTATAGTTCCTATTAATTTAAATAATAAAATTAATAAACATGTTAAATTTAATAGGTTATTTGTGTTAAACATGCATGGATGATTAATTATAATTCTTATTATTTTAAATAATCAAATTAAATGAGGTCATATTCGTGTTGACCTGCCTAACACGAATAATAAATGGGTTGGGTTTGGGTTAGCAAATGTTGACACATTTATTATTTGTGTCGGGTTTGGGTTGACGAATGTTGACACGATCCGTACATTGATATGACATGAACACGATCCATTGACAGTGCACCCCTAATATATATATAATTTTGCATCTTTCATATTCTTTCTGAATTTTTGGGGGCATCCTTTTATTAATTCTAAGGTCTTTTATATGCAAAGCAACAAAAGGTATATTATTTCAACCACATGCTTCTTGTGTAAGTTTCGTTATAAAAGCATGTTCTTTTTATTCTATTAATCTGTAAAATTAATTTCAGTAAGAAGCATGTTCTCAATTATTTTATTATATATAACCATTTTTTATTATTATTTGTGCTTATAATAGAATAAATTTGAAAGGGGTAAGGACATAAGGTCGCATATGAAAATGCCACATACTTAGGTTATTTCATATGCTCGAAGAATTTGAATTGAGGTATTAATTTTACTATAAAAATTTTATTTTCTTTCCCTTTGAATTATCCTAATTTTGAAATGTTATTTATTTATTTGAAATTGAATTGGAGAGTGATGATTAATTTTGTGTTTACTACAGTTTAAGAAAAATAGGCGTCGACCAAACTGAATAAAGATCTTTTTGAAGTATCACAAGCATAAAGATGGATCGCATGTATCTTCGGAATCTGCAGCAACTTTAGTAAATTTATTTTTCTTACTCTTTGGTTATTTTGAATAATTCTAAATTCTTAGTTGATATTTGTATGTATTTAGACTGAATTCATTTGTAGGAAAAAATTGAACAACTCGATGAAGAAAAAGGTGAAACCACAGGCGAATGAAATTTATAGTTCCTTTAAAAGAAGATGCAATTTCTAAAGTCCTTAGTCCAGATAAAAATGGTCGTGTCCGTGGAATTAGTTTCAAAATCAGTCCAAAAATGCTTGAGAAATAGGCTAGTGAAGAACAGATGAATGAACCCAACAAGGAGCTTGCACAAGAAGTTGCAATTTTGATGACTCAGGTAAAAAAAATAACAAATATTGTTACTAGGCGTGATGGTGCTACAACCGATGAAGTTGCAATTTGAAGAAATACTTTGCTTAATTTAATTTATATAGTTTAATATTTTATTTTATTTTATTTAGATATTTGACTTATGTGTTGGATTAGGCATGCAGATAATGTCTTTGATATTATTTAATGGCATAGCATTGTTTTATTTTTTAATTTATATCGTTATATAAACATTTTTTATTGATAAATTTAAATGTCTTATTAATACTCTTATTTCTACAAGTATGCATATTTTATTGACAATTTCTCTATTTCAATTAATATAAATATCATATGGTATACATATATTAATTACTTTAGACGTAGGTAAAAGAGAGATTAATAATAATGATAAATGAAAATTATATCGTAAAGGATGATGAATAATGACATTTTTAAATGTCTAATACAATTGTTTATGACAAATTGTCATAGCGACATAGAGTATCACAAGCGTCGGTAATAATATCATAATAAACCGATATCCCGACGATTGTAAGTATCGAAACATTATGCTTAAACTACGATAACATATCATTGTTGCAATGTATTACAACATATATTGCGTTGTAATTGAGTTGTTTATCGACACTTAAAAGCGTAAGTAGTTACTATCGTAATAAGCATATATGACAACATTTGGGAAATCAAACGTATACTTGAGCAGCGCAACCATGTCGCGGTATATATATATTATGACATGTAATAATGCGTAATTGAGTTGTTTAGCAACACTTATACATGTCAATAGTAACATCATAAAGGCGATGGCGACAACTAAAAGTATCGAAACATTGTGTTCAACAACACTACCAAATGTCACCATCACAGTATACAATGACGAATAATAATGTTGATGTCACAACACTTAAAAATGTTAGAAGTCATATCATAATAAACTAATACGGCGACATTTGGAAGTGTCGTAGCATTATACTTAAGCAACACAACAGCATGTCATTATAGCGATGTATTATGACACATTAATTTCATAATGACTTGGATTTAAAAACACTTAAAAATGTCTTAAGGTCACATCTGTAAACGATATGGTGACACTTGGAAATATGAAATAGTATATATTTAAAGAAGTGGCGTAATAACATGTCGTAACAACTATGTATTACAACACACAATTGAAAGGATTTAACAACACTTCAAAATGTCATACGATACGTCACAAAGTACATATACCGACATTTGCTTCTTTTGATGTTATAGACCAAAGTGACATTGGCCTAGGCAACATATAAGCGACGTTTTGTAAAAATGTTGGTATAAAGTTAAAGTGATATTTTTTGCCTATTACATTTTAAGTCAAGCGTTAGATAAAATCAATTTTGTTGTAGTGATTTATCCTTTTTGAGAATGCGGATGAAATTCTGGATATCAGTCTTTGGGGTTCGAAAACTCAGATTAAAGCTCGTGTTACAGAAATTTAGGAATAAGTTGCCCGATGACCAAGTTGATGGTGGAAAAAATCAGTGGAGATATCGGGAAAATCTGAAATATCATCGATATTTCGTCAATATTCCTGATAAAATATCAAGAATTTTTTTGGGTTCCTGTCCCACCTTATCCCTAATAAGACGAATATGAGATTATTATTATCAGGTTTTTATCGAGCTTGTGATTAATGTTATCGGGTTTTGGTAGACGACGGAGCAGGTTCGAACCTTATTTACTCCCACCCCTCCTCGACCCAATTATATACAATTAAGAATGATTTTAAATTTATTTTTATTTTATGTCTACTTCGTATTTTAATATATATTAATAATAATAATAATAAATTTTAATAAAATAAATTTATAAAAATATAATATCTTATTTATTCATAATATATATTAAATTTAATATAATAAAAAATTATATATGTAAGACCCGAGAAATTCCAAAATTTTAGAAAAAGGGCAAAATCGTAATTTCGTTATAAAATTGTTATTTCGGCTAAAAAAAATCCGTAATTTATTCTCTAGATCTCGGGATAGCCAGAAAGCGGATTTCACCGTTAGAATGGAATCTCGAAAAATATAGTTAGCACGTAAAATTTCGTAATATTCGGGAGCGGTCGAATTCGGCACGTTTTCGAGACATCGTGTTTGGTGTCGTAAAGCGATTTCGATCTGACAATCGCGTATGACCAAGTACTCATGTATCATAAGTGGTATGAGTAGAGAAATGATGAAAATGGACGGCTGAGATAGTGTCGAATGTCAAAACTGGAGAAAGAAGGGAATTAATTAATTAAATTGATTTAGTTACTAAATGACAAAAAAATGAACAGTGGCCATCTCTTTAAAAATGCAACAAAAGAAGCAAAAACGGGAGGGGGAGGAACCAGTAGCAGCAGTAGCCAAACAATGGCGTTTTTGGAGAGAGAGGATCATACTTCTCTCTAAAAATACGGGCAATCCGACCGTCGGCAGTCTTCGGGCCGAGAAGATAAGACGTTCTACGCGGGGCAGGCTACGCGTGGACTCCGGGATCGGGAGTTTCTTCAAACTCCTTGAGGTAGGATTTTCTCCCTACCCAGGTTTATTCCCATTTTAGTGTTTTTCGAATGTTTGAGTCGATTGAGGCCATTGGGGGAGGTTGGATCGGTCCCAAAACATGGGACCGAATGTAATTTTGAAACCAAATGGAGCAGCCGTGGCTGCTCCGTAGCGTAATGGTATGGAAAATGGGTATGGTGGTGTTAAATCATGCTTTGATTGAATTTGGGCCGGGAATGGCCGTGAATTTCGGGTTCACTAAGTGAACCGTTGATTTGTGATCTTTCGGGAATAGTAACCGAGGGTTTCACTATTCCCGAAACAATATTCTAAAATATATTTTTGTGAAAATATGTGTTTGGTTGAGTAATTCGAATCGAATTGCTTGTGTTTGAATGTGTAGTGAGCTAATTTTTTGATGTTGAAATGCTAATTTCATAACATGTTGTATGATATAATTTTTATGTAAATATGTTCGTGTATATATATTTGCGTAGTTTCAAACCGTATTGGGCCCAGCGTACATGCATTCCATATGCAGGACACCCCCAAGTTTTAGGAGTGAGTGCATGAGACAAGTCTAGAAAAAGGTTCGGGTTGTCTAATAATGTAAAGTGGTTCGGAGGGTAGTCTAAAATATTAAATGATCGGAGGGTAGTCAATGAAATAATATATCGGCCCGTCGGGTGACCGGTTGATAACATTCATCGGATAGTCCCGCGAACAAATAATATCAATGCGTCGGACGGCCCAATTGATATTCATCGGTCAAGTCACAAACAAATTATATATCAATCGTCGGACGGCCCGATTGATATATATATATATCGGAGGGTAGTCTACTAATAAAATCAGCAATTCTCATACAAGGCTTGGCGAGTGTGAGAGAGTCGTGAGGACTCGGGATGCGAGTTGGTCGAGTAGACATTCAAATGGGATCATGCATTTGCTTGAATGTGTGTGTTTAATTTGGAACATTGCTGCACTTAGGTGGTAGAGTAGCCCACTTAGGCGATTCTCCTGCGAGGCTTTTAGCTCACCCTGATGGGGGATCCCCGCTTTCACAGTGCAGGAGGCGTCTGAGGGAGACGGCTCGATCTGGGGATTTAGAAGAAAAGCGGATTGTGGCTTTGATGACTTAACAATACCTCTTATTAAATTTTCTCTAATCTTAATATATGTATTGTTTAAGAGTAAAAATATTAACTCTTGAAACTATTGGATATAGTTTGGATATATTGTGTTGAGTCAGGTTAATGGGCCCAAGTGGCCGTATTGGATATATATATTGCATATATTGTTGATTGGGACAGGTGAATGCAGGTTTATACTAGTTTTGTATTTGGGTAGAGCTCCCTGTACAAAGGAGACTCTGTCCGATTTTCGTGAAAAATGTCGGGTCACCCGGCGTTCACGAAGGCTGTCCGCGGGTTGTGGTGGTCGACGGACCCCGGGTTTTGGGGCGTCACGAAGCGGTATCGGGAGCTTGGTATCTGAATGCCTAGGGGCTCGGGTTTGGGTATCCATCACCACTAGGTGGTATGGTGTGGAGTATAGGTTTATGGGAACCTATGGATAGAAAATTTGGGCTTAGGCCATAGTTGGATGAGAGCATCACCACTAGGTGGTTCGATGTTAAGTGTAGGTATGAGGTTACCTAGGAAAATCACAAGACACTATGTGCACGTGTGTTGATTTGTTTTGGGTGATTTGATGGTGTGTGAATGGTATCTTACCATGTTGTGTGATACAAATTGATTATGTTGTGTAGAAAACCTTATGCACCAGCATGAATGATGGTGTGTATGCCATGTAGTATATAAAATGAGTAGGTGTGTGTGCTTAAGTGATTAGCACATAGAGATGTGTAGAAAATATTTAGAAAATGTTTTGAGTTGTACAGTTAAAAAAAAAAAAAAAAACTGGAGAAGAAAATGAAAAGAATAAATTTTATAAATTTATTTGGCCTATTAGGTGATGAAAATAATTTTCTAAGTTGGAAAATTGAAGAAAAAATAAATTTTGATAAATTTATTGGATGAGGATTGAAGAAAATGGAAGAAAATAAATTTTTATAAATTTATTTGAGTGGAAAAATTTTTTGATGAAAAAGCTTGGAAAAAGAAAATAAATTTTATAAATTTATTTGGTTATGAGATGAGAAAAATAATTTTTCTAGGATTTTACAAGGTGTAAAATTGAAGAAAAATAGAGAAAATAATTTTTTGTAAAATTATTTGAGTGTAAAAGAGAATGGAAAAAAAAATGATTTTTGTGATTTTTGTAATTTTTCCAGCTGCTGGAAATAGAAGAAAAAAAAATATATATATAATTATTATAATGAAAAAAAAATAAATAAATAAATAAAATTTGGTGCAGAAATTCTGGGTGGGCTACTGCCCATTTTGTATTGTGAGAGAATAAAGCTGAAAAAAAAAAAATATTTGTATTGCAGCAGGTGGATTTATATTATATCCACGGTGTTTATGTGCGACTTAGGAGGTTGGGCTAGCGCCATCGCAATACAAAATTGTGTTAATGACCTTCGAGGAGGCATGAAGTATTTGGTAACGGAGGCACGAGGATCACGGGTGTGCGGCGGAGCCTGGTAGCGTCGCGTGTTGTGGCGGCAAGCGAGCGGCCAGATAGGGCGACGCGGTAGCGGTAGGCTGCTGACTATGTTTCGCAGCGACCTTCTTATTGCGACCGCGGCCGGGGGCTTCGACGCGACGGCGAACCGCCCAGCGACCGCGGCCACGCAGCGCGGCTGGGTGGCGCTAATGGCCTTGAAACGGGGAGTCCGTTGACTACCGTCGGCCGCGAATACTCGTGAATGTCGGGTGACGGAGCGTTTTCACGAAAATGGGCGAGTCTCCTTTGTGCGGGGAGCTACACTTGAATACAAAACTGTATAAACTGCGTATCACTGTCCCTGACAATCGATATATACGATATATACCAAATATGGCCACTTGGGCCCATACTTGATACTCAATATACATGCCGTATGAATCCCGACTATATACCCAATAGTTCTGAAGTTAATATGTTTTACTCTCATCTGACATATATTAAAATGAAAGCATTCTAATACATGTATACATCAAACACATCTGGCTTTCTTCTGGCCTTTTCCGGCCTCTAGGACGGCGAATCTCACCGCATGCTCCACTGTACACAGCCAAAATAAAGGGGGGATCCACGGCAGGGTGAGCTAAAGCTCGATGGGAGAATCACTCAAATGGAGCTCTTCATGCTTTGGTGCGGTCTGATGTTAAGTCGTAGCGATTCAACGAATGCGTGATCTATGAATGTCTGCACATGACTTTGACTCGGATCGAGTCTCACTTGGAAGCTCTCTCACACTCGCCTAAGCCTCGTATGAAATTATTATATTATTAGTGGACAACCCTCCGATGAATATATATCAATTGGGCGCTCAGACGGATTGATATATATTATTTCTTTGTGGACTACCCTCCGATGAATAAATATCAACTGGGCCGCTCCGACGGTTGATATATATATTATTTGATTTGGACTACCCTCCGATAACTTACATTTTAGACTACCCTCCGAACCTTGTTTCTCTAGACTCATCTCATGCACTAATTCCTATATTCCTAGGATGTTCCAGTGCATATGGAATGCATATGCGATTCCATCCAGTCCCAATCACAGCCACAAACACTCTCAACATGAATATATTCGCGTAAAATTAAGCTGTCTGACGTATTTATGAAATTAGTATTTGACATCAAAATTAGCTCTCTTGAGGTACAATATTCAAACCTAGTAATTCAATTCGAATTATTTAACCCGAACATATATTTTCACGAAATATATTTTCAAAACATTATTAGAGAATAGTGAAACCCTCGTTTACTATTCTGGGAAAATCACTAACGGCCGGTTCACTTAGTGAACTGAAATCACGACGTTCGACTGATGCATATAAGCTTGACTATTTAATACACAAGTTAAACCAGCCCACTTACTTGAAATTACGGGTGTCACGAGACTGACTATAAAGTCTCAAGAATTCCCCTCTGATTTCGGTCCCATGTTTTGGGACCGATCCACAACCCATTCCCGGCATTTTCCATACACATACATAATTTAAAGCAACATTTTCAGAATTTTAGAACCAAACAGCCCACAAATATTTCTGGGCAATCACGGCACTAGAGAAAATCTCAAGAAAAATTCAACAATTCGGTCCCATGTTTTGGGACCGATCAAACGGCCCCTCACGGCCTCAAACCAACCGAAACATCGAAAAACCCTTAAAAATGGGAATAAAACACAAGTAGGGAGAAAATCCTGCACTCTTGGAGTTGTCGAGCTTCATAAACCGGGGTCACGCGTGCTTTGTTACGCTGTTTCCCCACCTCTTGCTCAGAAGCGGGTATGATCGGATCTCTACATTTTCTAGAGAGAAGCCCACTCTCTCTCTAAAACCTCTCAAAACCACATCTTGCATCCAAGAAAAATGTCTCACGTTTTTAATTTTGGCTAAATGGAGAAGATGGAGTACTATTCCCTATTTTGTCACTTTGTGACTTAAAATCAAATCTCTAAATGACCCATAAGTCCCTCCTTTGCAGTTGTTATTCGGCACTACCTCGACCGTCCATTTTCATCATTTTTCTACTCATACCACTTATGGTACATTAGTATATGCTCTATGTGCCTTTCGTCGCATCGAAAATTGATTTACGGCACCCGAAATGCGATGCCTCGAAAAACGTGCCGATTCAGCATCTCGAAAGTGAATTTTACGTGCTAACTAGATTTCGCGAGACGATTCCAACGGTACAGTCCGTTTCATCATCCGAGATCTAGAGAATTAATTACAGATTTTTAACCGTAATTACAATGTTGTAATCGAAATTACGATTTTTCCCTTATTTCAGAATTTGAAATTTCTCGGGTCTTACATTCTCCCCTCCTTAAAAGGAATTTCGTCCGGTGAGCGATCTTTATCAAACACATGCATATGCAACATGCCTTTATTGCCATTACATGTAAATGATCATTTAAATGCTAACGACTAAACCACGTACCTTCATCCCTAAACAAGAAGGGATAGGTGGCCGTATCGTGTCCTCGCGCTCCCACGTTGAGTCCTCCACTCCACAGTGCTGCGTACGCCTCCCACTAACCTCCGGTCTTAGTCGCAAGACAGATCACGACTATCAACAATGCTACTTGGTCCCTCCTCGAAGGTCCCATCGCCTGCAATCTCTACGTCCCCGTCCACCATGAAATTTGGATCGGGTATATCTCTAAGAGCATGGAACGTCAAACGCCTTGTGGACACACGACATCTTTGGCGTGCGCTAGCAGATACGCCGCAGTGCCTATCCTTTAGAGTATCTCGAAAGGTCCAATTGAACCTCGGCGATAGCTGCTTCGCCAGAACGTCCACTCCCTCTTAGGTATCACCTTGAAGGCGTGATCTGACCTCGAACTCTGAAATTGACGTCGTACATCTATATAGCTCTTGCGGCCACGGCGGTGAGAAAGGCATATCGTATCAAGCTCACCTTCACGGAGGTGTCTCTAGTCAAATCCGGACCCGTGATGGATCTCTCTCCCACCTCGGTCCATCTAGCGGTGACCTACGCGCCTCCCGTACAATGCCTCATATGGTGCCATTCGTACCTTTGCTTTGATAAGCCCCATTGTTATAAGCGAATCCCACGAGGAGTAATTAATCCTCTACCCTTATGATCCGGGACATGTTGCCTTATGCCCTCTAACACCCGTAAGTAATCCATACACACGTAACCTACCTGACCCTTGCTTGGTGTGTAGCAGCTAACCTCTCCAAGGTCACGATCCTTCCGACAATCCAATGGTACATCCAACTCAATCCATACCATTACATATCTGTCCATTCACTGAGCCCTTGTCGACAACAACATCAATGGAAATTTCCAAGGGGTATTCAAACCTCGAGTCACGACTCACATCCTTTCAGCTCACAAGTCTGCGTGATAACCATGTCGTGTTTTCATTTAGTCACTCGGAAGCTCCTATCACTCAACTCTAAATGCGTGTGATAACCTTGTCAGAATAATGTTTTCATCTCGAGCAACACAACTCTTAAACACACTTGAGCCTCTTACATTTTCCTGATTCAGAGCTATGAGTCTTGCTTCCTTTGGACTGGCTAGTCCTAAAGACAACTTCAGCCACGCTCACACAAAAGTGGTGAATGACCATCTAGTGCACCCACACCCGACTCGACGCGATGTTACCGTGCACACGAACACAATAATGCCATATTGTGATACCTTATCCCGGGGTCCACCATGAGCAGAATCTGAGAGATCTCTCACTCATAATCCCGACTTATCAAGTCAACTCTCACCCTACACCCTAGGGAAGAACATCTATACTCGGCTTCTCTAAAGGCCTTAACTTCTAAGCCCAAATCCAATGTTGTGTCGGGTATGACAACCCGACCTAGGTCTCAATTACTGACAACTCGATGGTTGTCAACTCATCCATGTCCAGAAGCGACATGTAACCAATAGATTACACCACTAAGGTCCACCACGCTTCCATTACGCAACTGCGATCGTCACGACTTTGGCCACACTGCGGCCCCCTTTAGCGTCTGTGTTCTTTGGAAGTGCTTGTATAACACCCCAAAACTGAAACTAGTTCCTCTGACCCTTACTAGGGTGTGGAGGAATGAATCGTATCCTCATCAGCATTTCAGCGGGATGCATTTGTCCCAAAGTCTTAGGATCCACGTCTCTAGAGCGATCAGGTCACTCATGCTCGATCCAGCCTAGTCCACAAACTAGTGTGAGACGAAGTCTGCCGCCTCTTTCCCAAACTAGGAAAGCTGATCCTCCCTCTAGCTACCAACACCCTTATCCAGGAGTGTTCCAAGTATCCTCGTTTCTCCCTCTATGTGGTGAAGTCGTCCAGGCCATGGAGTCCATATCCATCAAATTTGAAATCCCTCTGATCCTGCCCAGAATGGACAAGCTGCGATCCATTCGCATCTATGTGCAGCAATCGAAACTACCTATCTCGAAGATTGACATTCGGTCTCTTCCAACTCATCACTACCTCAACCTTCTCTAGGTCGACTGACACTCCTGATGCTAACACCACATGTCCCAAAATCTCACCTCAGTAAGCCAAAACTCGCACTTACTGAACTTAGCGTACAACTTATGGTCTCTTAGCAGCTGTAAAACAATCCTCAAGTGATACTCATGCTCCCACTCTGACTGGGAGTAGATCAAAATGTCATCCACGAAGACTACGACAAACTGACCTAGATAGGGTTGGAATATCCTATGCATGAGATCCATGAATGCTGTTGGCGCATTCGACAATCCAAAGGGCATCACTGTAAACTCAAAGTGCCCATACCGCGTCTTGAGCGCTGTCTTAGGGATATCTATCTCCCTAACCCTCAGCTGATGGTAACCAGTGCGAAGGTCTATCTTGGAGTAGACTCGCGCTCCTCTCAACTGGTCAAATAAATCATCAATCCTCGGTAATGAGTGCAGGTGCGGATCATAATACGTTCCCGCGCCTATAGTCAATTCACAGTCGAAGGGTCTTGCCCCTCTTCTTCGCAACTAAAACCGAAGCGCCCCATGGTGAAGTGGTCGGTCTAATAAACCCATTGTCCAATAGATCCTGTAGCTGGACTCTGAGTTCCTACAACTCAACCGGTGCCATCCTATGCGGAATCATAGAGATGGTTAAAGTACCAGGGTGTAACTCGATACAGAAGTCTACATCCCTATGTGGAGGTAGTCCAGGTAGCTCATCTGGAAAAATATTCGCGTACTCGCAAACCACTCGAGGTAGATCTAAGTCTGGTCTCACCTCGTCCTCTAGGGTAAGACTCGCTAGCTAACCCGCCAACTGTCCCTAGCACTTGGACTCATATACTGTCTGGGGCAAAATGTCATGATTGTTCCCCCCTGAAATACCATACGATTACCGTCCTGCGTATAGGTGGTAACCCTCCTACGCTCACAATCGATACTTGATCCTGTGGCTATCGCCAATCCATCTCGGGATGACCTCGAACTTCGACATGTCCATAATCCCTCCAGATTTTTATGAGTAGTGTCCCCGAGATCTTATTTCACCAACCTCGACATATCGTACCTATTCTGCCACTTCAACCTGGGGAGAACTCATCTGGCTTGGCTCCTCTAAGATCCTGCAGAGGTCCTTGCCCATTTCCACCATATATAGTCCTCATTCTCTAGCTAGAACGCAGCTAGTCTAATCCGGGTCGCGTCAGAGGTAATCTCCATGGCCTCTAACACCTTCCCGTTCTGCATGAACCAATGGTCGGCCACCATAGGGTCTCCTCCCTCTATGAATGTCGGAGGATGATGCACCCTAAACCTCTGGGGTTACTAGGATCTTCCTGTCTATATGCTATACTAGCCCGTGCTATAGCATTCGTTTAGCCAATACCCTCGGCCTCGGCAAAATTCAGTAGATCAAACAACGGTGTGACCGGTACCAGTGGACGTCTCTGTCCTCATTCTCTACTAACCATTTACCGATTACCGCTGGCAACCCGAGGAATCATTTAACTCTCATTTCAGTCTAACTAGCAATGCACATGCCAACAGACTTAACAACCATGAACCAACCCGTTCATTTCCTAAGTGGTGCTAAATTCCAACCACTCAATTTATTTATTTCGAGAAAGGTTCTGCCTCTCTTGTTCATTTGATATCCGACTCCACTAAGGCCATAGTTCGTAACCATAGCATTCACCCTTTTCCTATCGCATTTACACCATGCGTATAATTTTAAATGCCTTAACTACCGTGCAATCACCATTTCAAATGGTAGTTAAATCCAATACAGTATCTCTAAGGCATAACCACAGCCCCGAGACACTAATCATACACATAGCTCAGTGTATACGCAATGAATTTTGCGTTTAAAATATTGTTTTCAACAAAATTTTGTTTTCAAAAATTTTATTTTTGAAAATTTTATTTTAAAATTTTTCAAAATTTATTTGATTTTATTTGAATTTAAAATTTTTTTTTTTTTTTCGGAAATTTTTTTTGTAATGAGCCGGTGTTCATGAAGCAGAATCCCAACGGTGACTCAAAAAACAACTAGAGTCAAAAACCCGGTCGAAGCAAGCGGCTGCAGGCTAGCGGCCCGGCCGGTGCACCGAGGGCGCGCCCGCCTTTCGCCACTTGCCAGGGCCTCTCGCGGCGCCCAGCGCTACTGCCGCGCCACCGCCGCTGCGCCGCGCCCCAGCGCGTCCATACGCCCACTGCCTTGCCGCGCGCCTGCCTTCCGTCGCCTGCGCCCACGCCCGTACGCCTTGGCGCCTGCGCCGCGCCTAGCACTGCCGCGCGCCTAACCCAGCGCCAGCGCCCAGCCACATTTTACCTTTGTACGCCCGGCAACGCCCGCGCCCAGCGCCCGGCCCGCGCCCAGGCGCCACGCCCTGCGCGCCCGGCGCCCGGCTGCGCACCCCGGCACGCCCGGCGCCCAGGCCCGGCCCGGCGCCCCGGGCGCCCACCGCCTGCGACGCCCCCAGGCGCCCCCCGGCCTGCGCACCCCCGGCACGCCGGCGCCGCCGGTGCCTTGCCTCCCATTCGATGGGCCTTAGCCATTTCAGTCTGCAAATTTTTTTTTCCTTATTATTATTATTATTATTTTTCTTCGGAGTATGAAAAATCACTAAAAATTCATTTTTTTCATACTCTTTAATACTCAAATAAATTTATAAAAAATTTATTTTTTCCATTCCTTCAATCCTCATCGATAAATTTATAAAATTTTATTTTTCTTTGTTCAATTTCAATTTTATACAACATTTTACTCAAAACATTTTCTACACATTCATGTGCTAATCACTAAGCACACATCATTTCCTGACTCACACCTGACATGGCAAACACACCATTCACCAAACAACCAAATGATCACACCTGAAAACACACATGCAGTGTCTGGTTTTGTTAATTGCCTTTCCTAGGTAATCTCATACCCCTAATAGAGACATCGAACCACACCTAGTGGTGATGTTCCTCCTTAATATGGCCTAAGCTCCAAATCCTCCATCATAGGTTTCCATATACCTATACTCTTTAATCAAACCACCCATGTGGTGATGGATACCCAAACAGAGCTCCACAGGTATTCGTATACCTAGCTCGATACCAGGCATGGCCCCAAGCCGGGGGTCGTTGACTACCCGTCAACCTGCGGAATACTCGTGAATATCGGGTGACCGCGACATTTTTCATGAGAATCGGGCAGAGTCTCCTTTGTACGGGGAGCTCTACCCAAAATAAAACTTGTATAAACACATATACCTGTCCCAAACAATCCAATATATCTGATATATATATGCAAATATGCCATGGGCCCATATGATACTCAATATACATGCCGACTATGAATCAACCTCTTTTAATAGTTACAAGAGTTAATATGTTTTACTCTCATCTGACATATATTAAAATGAAAAGCATTCTAATACATGTATACGTAAGCCACACATCAGCTTTCTTCTAGCGCTCGGCCTCTAGAATGGTAGATCTCCTCATGCTCCACATGCACATGGAAAGTAAAGGGGATCACGGCCGGGAGTGAGCTAAAGCTCAGTAGAATCACCTAAATGGGCTACTCGCCACTAAGTGCGATCTGATATTCCAAATTAAACACACATTCAAGCAGTACATGATCCTACTTGAATGTCTACATGACTAACTCGGATCCCGAGTCCTCAGGCTCTCTCACACTCGCCTAAGCCTCGTATGAGAGAATTATTATATTATTAGTGGACAGCCCTCCGATGAATATATATCGATTGGGCGCTCAGACGATTGATATATATTATTTCTTGTGGTACCCTCAGATGAATAAATATCAAGCGAAGTAGCTCAGACAGTTGATATATATATTGTGATTTGGACTACCCTCCGATAACTTACATTTTAGACTACCCTCCGAACCTTGTTTCTCTAGACTCATCTCATGCACTAATTCCTATATTCCTAGGATGTTCCAGTGCATATGGAATGCATGTATGCCAGTTCCATCACAGTCTAATCACATGCAAACATATCAACATGAATATATTCGCATAAAAATTAACTCATACAACATGTTATGAAATTAGTATTTCAACATCAAAATTAGCTCTCTTGGGCTAATATTCAAACCATAAGCAATTCAATTCGAATTATTTAACCCGAGCATATATTTTCTAATATATTTTCAAAACATTATTCGAGAATAATTGAAACCACCGTTTACTATTCTGGAAAATCCTGTATTGGTTCACTTAGTGAACCGAAATCCCATGACATTCGGCCCAATGCATACCAAACAACTATTTAATACACAAGTTAAACCAACCCACCACTTTGAGAATTCTGGGCATCACGGACAGCCCCCGTAAAGTCTCAAAAATTCCTCTGATTTCGGTCCCATGTTTTGGGACCGATCCATGACTCCCACATTCCGGCATTTTCCATACACATACATAATTTAGGCAACATTTTCAAATTTTAGGGCAAACAGCCCACAAATATTTACGGGCTAATCACGGCACTAGAGAAAATCTCAAGAAAAATTCAACAATTCGGTCCCATGTTTTGGGACCGATCAAACGGCCCCTCACGGCCTCAAACCAACCGAAACATCGAAAAACCCTTAAAAATGGGAATAAAACACAAGTAGGGAGAAAATCCTACCTCTTGGAGTTGTCAAAAACTCGCAAACCCGGGGTCCACGCGTGCTTTGTTCAGCGTAGAGCGTTTCCCCCTTCTTGCTCGGCCAGGCTGACGGTCGGATCTCCAGGCCTACAGAGAGAAGCCCACTCTCTCTCTAAGAGCTCTCAAAACCCACGTACTGCATCCAAGAAAAATGTCTCACGTTTTTAATTTTGGCTAAATGGAGAAGATGGAGTACTATTCCCTATTTTGTCACTTTGTGACTTAAAATCAAATCTCTAAATGACCCTTAAGTCCCTCCTTTACCAGATTTGTTATTCGGCACTACCTCGACCGTCCATTTTCATCATTTTTCTACTCATACCACTTATGGTACATGAGTATATGCTCTATGTGCCTTTTCGTCGCACGAAGAAAATTGATTCTGACACCGTCACGATGCCTCGAAAAACGTGCGATTAAATTTAATCTCGAGAAAATTATGAGGAAATTTTGCGTGCTAACTAGTTTATGAGGCGATTCCAACGGTACAGTCCGTTTCGTCATCCGAGATCTAGAAAATTAATTACAGATTTTTAGTAATTACAATGTTATGTCGAAGTATGATTTTTCCCTTATTTGAAGGTAGAAATTTCGGGTCTTACATATTTCTTGGGCGGTTAGTGCGCTCGTGCACTTTCGATTTGGAGTTTTTGACCTGGTTTCGACCTTCGGTGATGTTTTGAGTCACCCGTTTGGACGGTTCATGAACGCGTTCATGAACAGTTCATCTCAAAAATTTTTTTCGAAAAAAAAAATTTAGAATAAACTAAATCCAAATGAAATCAAAATGAATTTGATAAAATTTACGAAAAATAAAATGTTCAAAAATAAAATTTTTGAAAATAAAATTCGTTGAAAACAATATTTTAAATGCGAAATTCATTGAGTATACACTAAGTTAAGTGTATGATTAGTGTCTCGAGGCTGTGTTTATGCCTTAGAGACACTGTACTGGATTTAACTACCAATTGAAATGGTGATTGCGCGGTGGTTGCGTACGAAATTATATGCATGGTGTAATGCGTATAGGAAAAATGGTGAATAATAAGGTTATGGGTTCGCATGACCTTAGGGTTAGGTCTTGAAATGAGCAAAACGTTTTAGAACCTTATTGAAATAAACGAATTAAGTGGTTGGAATTTAGCACCACTTAGGAAATGGACGGGTCAGTTCATGGTTGTCAAGTCTATTGGCATGTGCATTTCTAGTTAGACTGAAATGAAAGCTGGCGACTCAAGGCTATGTTAATTGTAAATGGTTAGTAGAGGCTCGAGGACGAGAGAACGCCCACGGCAATCGCCTTCAGCACAATCAGTACTGATCAATCGACTTTGCCGAGGCTATAGGTATTACAATGGTAATGCTATAGCACAAAGCAGTATAGCATGTAGACAGAAGATCCTAAGAACCCCCAGAGGTTTTAGTGTGGCGTATCATCCTCCCATTCACAGGGGAAAAGATTGGATGGTGGACGACCATTGGTTCATGCAGATCGAGAAGGTGTTAGAGGCTATGGAGGTTACCTCTGACGCGACCAGGATTAGACTAGCCGTGTTCTAGCTGTAGAACGGCTTCTCCAACAGGTGGGAAAGGACCTCTGTGAGACCATATGAGAAGCCAGACGTGATGCCCTCCCCCAGGATTAGCGAGAATAGGTGGATGATATCGAGGTTGCGACCGAGATTCCCGGACTCTACTCACAAAGTGGAACCCGAGGATCATGGACATGTCGAGTTCGATGTCATCCTCTGGGATGGATCAATGGCACTTACAAGGTTGTTATCGATCAGGAGCTGCCAGAGAGCCACCGCCATTAATACGTGACTCCGGCATCTGTTGTATTCAGGGGGCAAGACGATATTTTGCCCCGCATGCATATGAGTCCAAGTGTTAGGGACAATGGGCAAGTTACTGGGGCTGAGGCTTACCCTAGAGGCGAGGTGAGACCACTTAGATCTACCTCGAGTGGTCGGCGAGCACGCAAATATTTTCCGCATTTGTACACCGGACTACCTCCACAAAGGACGAGACTTCTGTGATCGAAGTTACACCGGGTACTTTAACCATCTCGATGATTTCGCATAGATGGCAACGGCCGAGTCAGGAACTCAGTCCAACTACAAGGAGCTATCGGACAAGCGTTACGATCAAGAACCCAGACTCCACATCGAGGATTGTGATTTATTTGATTAGTTGAGAGGAGTGCCAGTCTACTCCAAGATACTTTCGCGACCGGGTTACCATCACCGAGGGTTAGGGGAGACAGATATCCCAAGACAACGCTAGACGCCAAGCATGCCGCACTTCTGAGTTTACGGTGATGCCCTTTCGATCGGGACGTAATGCGCCAATGCAAGATTCATAGACTTCATGCATGCGGTATTCCAACCCCATCTAGACTGCCATCGTAGCTTCGTGGGATGACATTTTCGACCTACTCCCGTAGCGGAGCATGAGTATCACTCGAGGATCAGGCTACACCAATGTGAGACCATCAACGATACGCCAAGTTCAAGAAGTAGTTTTACCATCGAGGGAAGATTTTCTTGGGACACGCGGGTGTTAGCACTGGGATGTCATCACCTGTGAGAAGGTCGAGGCAACCGATGAATCGAGAGAGACCGACCACAATCCGAGATACGTAGTCTCGGGATTACCGGATATTGAAGGTGAGGAGACACGGAATGGGCCTAAGTTTTCCATTAAGGACAAGGATCCCAAGAATTCGACAATGCAAATTCCACCAGCCGTAGGACGTGAGAATGTACGCTCATTCCTCCACACCCTAGTAAGCGGCGAGGAACTAGTTTCAGCTTTCGGTGCTATACAAGCACTCAACAATACGATCGGGCCAAAGGCCAAAAAGGGTCAAAGACAGGATAGATCGCTTGTTACGCAGCCAGGCTGCAGTTTTACCTGGGGTGGTCGACATATCACGCTGATGTCGGATTTACACGGATGAGTCACAACCACTCCAAGTTGCCGCATCAGACCTAGGCCGGCCATTACACTGACACGGCATTGGAATTGGGCTTAGAGGTTACGCCTTAGAGAAGCCACATGTGATGTTCTTCCCTAGGACGTAGGTGAGAGCCAACTGACAGGCTCCGGATTATGAGGGAGATCTCACAGACTCGCCTACGGTGGACCCGGGCAGGTGGTCACAAAGGTGGCATTATTGCGTCATGAAAGCACGGTAACATCACATCGAGTCGTATGGTGCACAAGAGATGGTCATTCACCACTCTTAGTGAGTGTGGTTTAAGTTATTCTAGGACTACGTCCAAAGAAGACTCATAGTCAATCGTGAAATGTAACAGTTCAAGTGTGTCGGCCGCTATGTCAGCTTCGAGATGAAAACACATCATAGATTATCACTAGACCGAGAGTCGAGTGATAGGAGTCGTGGAGGACTCGAGGCTCGATACCTTTAGAAATCAGATTGGGTGTACTGATTTCGGCAAGGGCCTCTGCAGAAATACATCATGCATGGCATGGATCAGCTGATGTACCATTGATCACGCTGATTGTGACCTCGGGAGAGGTTAGCTACACACCAAGCAGGCTGTGTAGGTTACGTGTATGGATTATATGTTGGGAGGGCATGTTGTGAACATGTGTCCTCGGATCATAAGGGTAGAGGATTAATCGTCTCTAAGGGAATTTGCTTCCACAACAATAGTTATCGCGAGTATACGAATGGCACCCATATGAGACAAAGGGAGGCCATGTAGATCAATCGTTATGTCGACCGAGGGAAGAGAGCCCCATCAATCGGGTCCCGGGACCGATTAGAGACACCTATGAGAAGGTGAGCTTGATACGATAGCGTCTTCTCGCGGCTCAGAGCCGGTAGAAGAGCTATGCCGATGTACGACGTCGACCCTTAGAGTTCGAGGTTGGTGATCACGTTCCTTGAAGGGGAATTCCTAAGAGAGGAGGACGTTCTGCTGCAGGAAGCCATTGCCGAGATTCATAGGACCTTCGAGATACTCACAGAGAGTAGACACAAACTTAAGGCATCGGCGAAGATTACCGCCAAAGATGATAGGTGTCCACGAGGTATTTCACGCTCCATGTCTCGAATTATACCCGTGATCCAGCCTCCTACGTGGTGGATCGGGGGGCGTGATTGAGGTCGATTAGCCTGACGACCTTCGAGGAGGAAACTGGGGCAGTATGGTTGATTTATGATCGTGCTTTGCACGCAAACCGCGGAGGCGGTGTTTGTATTATGGAGTCACTATGGAGCAGGAGTCAACGGAGCCGCCGAGACACGATGGCGCCACCTATCCTCGCTTCGCTTGCGAATGGCGTACCTAGCTTAATACAAGATTTAACGATCAAGCATGCATGGTAGAGTGCATGTTGCATATGCATGTGTCGATAATGATCGCTTGAATTTCTCGACCGAAATTCTTTAAGAGGGAGAATGTAAGACCCGAGAAATTCCAAAATTTTGGAAAAGGGCAAAATCAGAATTTCAAGTATAAAATTGTTATTTCGCTAAAAATCCGTAATTTATTCTCTAGATCTCTGATGATCTAAACAGATTTCACCGTTGGAATCGCCTTATAAAAATATAGTTAGCACGTGAAATTTCGTAATATTCCGAGAGACACGAGTCGGGCACGCTTCGAGACATCGTGTCGGGCGCCAGAATTTTCGATGCGACAAAAATCACATATGACAAGTACTCATGTATCATAAGTGGTATGAGTAGAGAAATGATGAAAATGGACGGCTGAGATAGTGCCGAATGTCAAAACTGGAGAAAGAAGGGAATTAATTAATTAAATTGATTTAGTTACTAAATGACAAAAAAATGAACAGTGGCCATCTCTTTAAAATGCAAACAAAAGAAGCAAAACGGAGGGGGAGGAAACTATAGCAGCAAAGTAGCCAAACAATGGCGTTTTGGAGAGAGGATCATACTTCTCTCTAAAATACGGCATCCGACCGTCTGGCAGTCTTCGGTCGGTAAAGATAAGGACGTTTACTGGGGCATGCTGTGGATTCGGGATCGGGAGTTTCTTCAAACTCCTGAGGTAGGATTTTCTCCTACTTGGGTTTCATTCCCATTTTTAGTGTTTTTCGAATGTTCGAGTCGACAGGGCCATTGGTTATACGGACGGTCCCAAACATGGGACCGACTAATACAATTT
This sequence comes from Tetrastigma voinierianum, assembly GCA_016808115.1. Taxonomy (NCBI): domain Eukaryota; kingdom Viridiplantae; phylum Streptophyta; class Magnoliopsida; order Vitales; family Vitaceae; genus Tetrastigma; species Tetrastigma voinierianum. The sequence continues at coordinate 440,345 of JAEQBH010001393.1, forward strand.
TTTGAAATGAAATGGAGCAGCCCGTAGCTGCTCCATGGCCGTGTGGGTATGGAAACAGGGGCAGGTGTTAAATCATGCTTTGATTGAATTGGGCCTGAATGGTCGTGAATTTCGCCCACATTTGCTGACCCGTTGATTCAGGATCTTCGGGAATAGTGTGGCTCTTACCTATTCCCGAAACAATATTCTAAAATATATTTTTGTGAAAATATGTGTTTGGTTGAGTAATTCGAATCGAATTGCTTGTGTTTGAATATTAGCCTGGTGAGCTTAATTTTGATAAAAGGAAATGCTAATTTCATAACATGTTGTATGATATAATTTTATGTAAATATATTCATGTATATATATTTGTATGTGGTTTAGACCGTATTGGAACTAGCATACAGGTATCTATATGCACTGGACATTCTAGGATTTTAGGAGTGAGTGCATGAGACAAAGTCTAGAGAAAGGTTCGAGGGTTGTCTAATAATGTAAAGTGGTTCTGGAGGGTAGTCTAAAATATTAAATGATCGGAGGGTAAATTCAAATCCAAATAATATATCAACCCGGCTTCGAGGCCCGTTGATATACATTCATATCTAGGGTAGTCCACAAACAAATACATCAATCGCTTTAGCCCAATTGATATTCACTCCAGGGTAGTCCACAACAAATTATATATCAATCGTCTGAGCGGCCCAATTGATATATATATATATATATCGGAGGGTAGTCTACTAATAAAATAATAATTTCTACAAGGCTTAGGGGCGAGTGTGAGAGAGCCTGAGACTCGATCCGAAGCTGGCCGCAGACACCAAAGCAGGATCATGCACGGTTTCGAATGTGTGTTTAATTTGGAAATACCAGACCGCACTTAAAGCGGTGAGTGTTCCACTTAAAAAGCATTCTCCTACCTGAGCTCTTTAGCTCTACTCCCGCTGTGATCCCCTTTCACAGGCCGTGAGCGTGCAAGGAGACGGCTCGCCCTAGAGGCAAGAGTTTAGAAGAAAAGCCCGATTGTGGCTTTGATGACTTCGCATATGAAGTTAGAATTTCTAAATCTTAATATATGTATTGTTTAAGAGTAAAAAATATTAACTCTTGAAACTATTGGATATAGTTTGATATATTGTGTTGAGTACAGCCGATAGCTCCAAGTGGTCGTGATTGGATATATATAATCAGATATATTGCTTAATAATGTGAACGCAGCTTATACTAGCTTTCAGATTCGGGCAGCCCTTATGACAAAGCGAGACTCGTCCGACATTTTTCACATGAAAATGTCGGTCACCCCACATTCACACGAGTATTCCGCGGTTGATTCGTAGTCAATCTGACCGGTTTTGGGAAATACACCGTATCAATGAGAAGTGAAGCCATTCTAATGGTCTTAAGCTCACGGTCCTGTGTTCGAGCCCACTGCATAAAGAAACTGCGATACTTGTGGGGATGGCCTGTGGAATGCATTTCACCAACCCTCCGGGGCCTGAGGGCTGTCAGGGTGCAGAGGACCACAGCAAGGCGCCAGTGGGCTCACTCCACATTGCATCTCAGGTCAGATGAGCTAGATTCGAGGTTCCCACCACCAACCGAGCCACTCAGCCCGGGCCAGGTGGAACCACTCGAATGGGTATCTAAGCCATGGTCCCGTGTCTCGAGTCTACTCTGAGGCGAAAGAAACCCTGAGCTGTGATAGCTCACAAAGGGACCACCCCGTCGGAGGGGCTGTGGGTGGGGAGCCCTTACAATATATATATATATATACCAAACCCATCCCAGCTTACCTCCATTCATAAAATTTAAACGTAGATGAGAATGAGAAATAGTTTAACTAAATGAGGCGTGGGTAGTGGATGTACTTCCTCGCCTCGCTAAACTATAATGGAAAACGAGACACTTCTACACCTCACAAAATGTTTTCTAATAGATGCAATCTATTCTTTATTCATATATATATATATATATATATATATATATATATATATATATATATATATATATATATATATATATGTACTAAACTCCATCCTGCTTTTACTCTCCATAATGCTAAAATTTTTAAACGAGACGAGGATGAGAAATAGTTTAACTAAACGAGGCGAGGTAGGGATGGGGACTTCCTGCCCCGTTGCCAATCCTATATGGGAATGAGACACTCCCCTACACCTCAACAAATGTTTTTCTAATAGATGCAGTCTATTCTTTATTCATATACCCATATATGGATAGGCCTCTTTTATCTCTTCAATAGATTTGCCTTTACTAATGATTTTACATAAACCATATATCCCTTGACAATCTTCAAGGCAATTTTTTTTTCCAAAATCTAGAGTTGGGAATTTATTTTTCTCCCTTATACAATCATATTCTGTTAGTCTGGTTTTTATATTCGTATGTCACAAGTCATTGTTATAACTGTAAAACCCGATAAAATTCTAATTTTCTAAAAAAAAGTAAAATGATAATTTCGGTCAAAATCCGGAATTTTTCTAGATCTCGGAGGACAAAACGGACTTCACCGTTGGAATTGTCTCACCAAATCTAACTACCAAGTCGAATTTCATCGAATTCCGAGATAGCCTAATTTTTATCTGAGGCTTCGAGAGGAGTGCAGACACTGACACCAGAGTGAGTGGTCGCCAAGAGGTGCCACGTGTCCTGGGTAGAATGGGTCAAATAATGAACCAAGTGGGACTAACATGAGACACATGGCATCGTGCAATTGGAGGTAGAGCGGATGGGAATAGCAATCCAAGAAAGGGTAATAGTGAAGCTGGACATGTGGTAAGAGTATATACCTCCCACTGATCAACTCACCCAACCGATCAGTGGGGAAGGAGAGAGAAAAGGAAAAGGAGAGAGAAAATAGAGGGATTTTAGAGAGAGAAGCTCTACCTTCTCTCTAGATTTCCTAAGGATCGATCCCAAACTCTCGACTTCGAGGCAAGAAGGTGCTGGTCCCCACCGCAAGAGCTACGCTGCAGGCTCAGAGGATAAAGAGGTTTTCAAGCAAACTCCTGAGGTAGGGTTCTTCTCCTATTTTGGTTATTTTTGGCTTAAGAGCCATTCAAATGGAATGGATGGTGTGAGGCCGTGAGTGGTCGTTTGATCAGTCCCAAAACCTTGGGACTTAATGTTGGAAGTTTTGGGACCGACTCTCGATCGCCTCGACCGGAGCTCATGGACCGAAACGGTCCTCAGATGCTATCATTGTGATGTTACTCGCCAGCAGGCTCGCACAACATGCAAATCGCGGCTATTTGGTAATTTTCGTGGGTCCAAAGATGGACTACCGAATCGTTATTAACCCATGTGAGCTAATTTATGTAAGTTACGTTATGAATTATCAACACGTCAGTTGCTACAGCACTTTGTGTTATTATACAAAGAAGCCGGATATATTAACACATAATGATAAACGACATAATGCATTTTCATATGCATCAAGCACCCTAGAAATGCAGAGGTGTGAGTGAGCGATACTTTAAATAAATCGTGAGGGTTGTCCAAAACAATAAAATTATATCATAAAGTTGTTCGAAGAATTGTGTTGGAAAATCGTCCAACAATTCATGTCAGAGGTGCCCATGAATTATTTCAGAGAGTTATCCAAAAAATTCACCTCGGAGGATTGTCCAACGTATTTATATCGGAGAGTTGCCTGCAATTAAAACAAATATTTTTGTTTGGAAACGGTTTTCATACATGGCATAAGCATGTGTGAGGGAGTCGGTGAGGACTCGAGACATGATTGGGTATGTGTGTATTATTCAAGTAGGAATCATGAATTCACTTGAATGTGTGTGTTTTCCATTGCATGATCACTTAGGTGGGGAGTAACCCTTGTAGGAGATTATCACTACTGGGCATTGCTCACCCCGTCGTAGAATCTCCCTTTCAAGTACAGGGAGTATTCAAGGAGACGGCGCTCACTAGAGACTGCTTTTGAGAAGAAAGCCGACACGTGACTTTGATATATATATTTTGGGAAACATGTATTAAAATTCTTAAATTTGATATATGTTTTGAATAAGAGTAAAATTCAGCCTACGCAAGTCATCCTTTCCATACACAAAACTCATTCAATAAAACATGTCAAATATAGTTCAAAGACAATCCACAAGAGTATTCCACAATAATCAACGGTAAAAATTTCTTCAAAATCCATCTCAAATTATTCACTATCTAAAAATTCCTTCCACAATCTTTTCCAAAAATATCCACCAACCAGTCAAAATTTCTTCAAAATCTTTTCCAAAATATTTTTCAGCCACAAAATTTCTTTCAATATCTTAAACATATTCACCAACCTATTTGTTTAATTTCTCCATATAAAGCCAACAAGTCAACTAACAAAATGCCCTAACATATTCAATCTTTAAAATTTTGTCTTTTAAATAAAATTTCTTTTTAATTTTTAAGGTAGAGTTTTCATCAAGCAAACTAGTATGCTTAAACTTTAATGAATCATAAAAAGCATATATCTTATAAGGATGTATGTTATAATTACAAAAACTTTTATGCACGAACATAAATTCAAGAATACAAAGATAAGAAATCAAATATAAAGGTTTACAAGTGGCTCTTAACGTAGTTCGACCACTATTCTTACATCCACTATGAGAGATAAATATTTTCGATTATTCTGAAAACAAGAGGCCAAGATTGAAATATCAACGTATTGCAATGATTAGGAAAAACACATAACCAAGAAACCGTAGGATACCCACAATACCGAGAAAATACCTCACAAAACTACAAAACCCTAAAACTCTTACATCTCTACACACACCCAATAGCCTTTACAAGCTCATCTCTTTCTCATAACTTTTTCCCATCATGACCTAGAATATTTATAGGGTATTCCTAACATCTTTCCTAATTATATAAGGAAACGTAATATTACAATAATATAGCAACTAGGAATTATCTTATACAATATTACTTATAAAATTGAATACTAATTAGGAGTTTGAGACATATTCTAACAATCTTCACCTTTGGATCAAATTTCATCGTAGTCAATCATCTAGCACATCTTTGATAAGAGAGCAATCAACTCCCACCTTTAAACCGAAGTCCTTTTTTCATCTCAGGTGTCTGCACCTTATATCTTTAACCTGAAGCTCTAATGCCATTTTTTATAGTAGAAGCTTTGATGCACGAAAATATCTATTAAAGAATGTAAAGATAAAGAAATCAACATAAAAGACACGAGTTTTAATCGTGGCTCGTCTATTGCCTTACATCCACGGATGAAAGAGAAATCTTTCCACTATTTTGAAAACCAAAGGTACAAGATTAAAGTATCAACGTGTTGAGACGATCAGAAAAACACAAAATTACAAATCCCAAGATGTCCACAACATCGAGAAAAATACATCACAAAACTCTCAATCAGAAACCTTTACATATCTACACACAGGATTAGCCTTTATATGTTTATCTCTTTCTCATAACTTTTCCTCATGACTTAGGACATTTTATAGATATTTCTAACACTTTCCTTATTCTATAAGGAAACATAATATTATAATAATATAATAATTAGAAATTATCCTATACAATATTTTATAAAAAAAGAATAAATACTAATTAAAATTTGAGACGTATTGTAAATAATATATCATCCACTTTTAAACTTCGTGCTTTTTTTCTTTGAACTCTCTTTTAACAAGTCTTATAGTAGATTCTTAAGAGTTGGATTATATTATTTAAAGGATTTATTCTTGAAGTCTTATTTATACTCTTGAACTACTTGCTTTTATTTTCATGTTTTTGTTACTTTATCTGATAATCGTTGACTTTGGTATGAAGCTCATGAATAAATCTCAAATTTATTCAAACTTCTTATTCAAGAAGTTTCTCTCACGGTTAAAATATAAGCTAATAATATCATTTTATTCTTAACATATTTCATTTTTTATACTCTCAAATTTTGATATAGAACATCTGTTAGAGAACTTCACATTGGAATCTCATGCTTGATTACAAGGCAAAGTCTCTCTCTCTCTCTCAAACTCATCAAAACTCACCCTATTAAATATGTTATAGCAATCTGAGGCATTCACTATAATACCCTTATTGTCTGAGATTTTTCATTCATCTTTTTTTATTTCTTGAAGCTGAGTTTGCTTTCTTTTTGTTGGGAAACCTTATGGACCCTTCCTCATTCACTTGGTATGATATTGTCCACTTCTTAATTCCAAGCCTCAGAGAGGCTTATTTTCAGCTTCTCCCTAAAAGACACATCATACCAATTGAATGTTGTCCATGCTTATATACTCATAAGCCTTTTTATTCCTAACCGATTAGACTTTGGGCGCACACCGATAACTTTCTTATCAAACAAAGTTCCACCAAGCCTTAATCAAACTAGAGATTTCTTTTTTGTCTTTCATTATATTCGGGGCGAGTCTTACATGAAGCACCACCGCCAAGGGCCTACTACAACATTTTGTTCAGACACTACACTCACATCGTTAAACCACTAAACTCAACCTCGAGTATCATTTATTAGGAAACTATGGACATTTCCTAATTCCTTCACATTGGGTATGATATTGTCCACTTTAAGCCCTCATGGTTTGCTTTTGATTTCTCCCCCAAAAGGCCTCATAACAATTGGATGTTATATATTATATACTCATAAGTCTTCATTCTGCAATTGATGTGGACATTATGGGACTTTGGCACACCCAACACTCTTGAATCTACTTGTTCCATAAGTAGTTAACCTCCCACTAAATTCAATATACCTTTAAAGTCGATCTTTTCTTGCATTTTAAAATGAAAATCAAATAATATAATATAAGAAGATTAAAAATAATAAAATGATAAAAATAATAATAAAGAAACTACATATGTATAGGCCTTCCAAATAAAGATAGTAATTTTTATCCATTAAAATAAAGTTGATCATATGTGGAAGTATCCAACTCTTTTCTTTTTCTGAAAAGAAAATTACAAACGATTGATCTTGCACATTCTATCAAACGATTTTATAACATCTCTAGGAAAGCTCAAACTCTGAAGATTAGAACTCATATTGTAGATAGCTTTGTTTGCTAAACAATCAATTGTTCTATATTTTCCTCCCTATAAATATCCTTATATTTAAATATTTAGAGTCGTGAAAGTCTCCATACATCTTCCATCATTACAAGAAAATTAAGCAGCGGACTCTCCTAAAATTTACTTCGCGATGGATTCCCAACCATCACAAATCACTGACACACTTATTCCGCTGCAACAAATTTTCGCCGATTATATAACCATTTGTCGACAATAATTACAATAAGAATATATGTTAAACATATTTCTCGCGGGATGATTACATCCGCGTAAAAGTTATAGTCAGTTTTATTAATGTAAAATATCATCATCATAGTTTTATGATAAATATGATCTTTAGTGACAAAACATTATTATTTTGTTAGTTTCATATGTATTTATGCAAAAAATATATATATCTCTTATCCATTTTTTAAAAAAAATAATGCTATACATGCAAATTAATTAATACTCACTAAATCATTGATAAAAATTATAGATAACTAATATTAAAAACAATAGCAAGCCTTTTAGGGTTATGTTGTTTAAAAATTTGAAATATGCATGATATAATTTTGACACCCAATCATAATATTTAGTATTTAAAAGTAAATATTATAGAAATTTATCCAATTTTAATGTATTTAATAAAATAATATAAAAATTATGATAGGTGTATAAATTATATTTATTTTAAATATTTATGATTTTATTCATAAAATTATATTTATCTATAAGAATTACAAGAAAATCGAATTAGAGAGTTTCTGAAATTAGAGGATGATATCTCATCCGTCTCTAAGATAGAGATCTGACATTAGAGACGGATTGCATACAAATTAATTGGAGACGGAATTTCCGTCTCTATTTAGAGACGGAAATAGAGACCGAGCACTTCCGTCTTCTAATCACCACTTAAAAACTGGCTTCGACACCAAAATATTCGATCTTCTATTTCCTGCCTCTCTAATATGACGGTAATGATTTCCGCCTCAATTTGGGACGGAAACTCTCCCGTCTTCATCAGACTTAAATTTCCGTCTCTAATCAAAGACGGATTTTATTCCGTCTCTGATTAGAGACGTGAAATACCCCGTTTCCTAAATAGAGACGGAATGACTGCCTCAAATTTGGATGGAAATCATTCCGCCTCTATTTAGACTGAAATAGAGACCGAATAACTGTCTCGACCTATCATGCAATATCGACCTTTTGAAAAAAGTATGAGACTAAAAATTCAAAAATTTCTTGTCCCTTCAAAACAATATAGTTTTATCCCTAATATTTGTTTTATTTGAAAATATCCTATTTGTCCATCTGTTACAGAGACTATAATATCTATGTATTTTTTCTACTTTTATAAGTGATGTTCTAGAAAACACAAAATGAACGCGGCAACATGTGATAAATTAGATGTTTCATAATTCTCAATTTCCATCCAAAGATATAAATATATTATTATTTCATTTTGAATTAAAGTGACTACATCTTTAATAAAATACCGCTTATATATGGTATCTACTTGAATATTTCCAAAAAAAAAAAACTAAAAATAATTTCCCAGAGAAAAAGTTCAAATCGCACTTGTTATTAAACAGATATTTGCTGCAATGGTGCCCATTCAAATTACTCATTCTACGAGACACGTCACTGTAATGGTTTTTTCGTTTATTCATAATAGAAATATTACTTATATGTCTGCTGGGTGGCATGAATAAATGGAGAAAAGGAACAAGGAGGGACATGTAAAATATGGTTTTATTAACACACAAGAAACATTTTGCTTTTATATTATTAGACATTATTAAAGTTTCTTCTTAGAATAAAAATAATAATATAATATAGGATAGGTTTTTAAAATATATATCTATATATATATATATACCCCACCTACCGTCCCAACATTGCACGTTGACCATCTTGTCCGTGTGTGGTTGCCGTCGTCTTGGTGTAATGGGTGATTATGTCGTCTCATTACAACGGTTTGATTTTCGTAGACGTTTATTTATGTTTAGGCGATTCAAATGAGTAAAGTATATACAATCAGAGACAAAAAATCAAATCAATGGTCGTCGATATGCTATAAAACTAGGGTTAAAAGTATTCTAGTCATAATAGTAATATTAAATGTATAGACTCAATTATCAAATGTATAGACTTAAAGTTGTTTCATTATGCTATTAACTCGATGTTATGTTTCATCCTTGTTTTTAGAGGTTTTGATTATGCTGTTATGAGTCTCCGGGCTTCCACTAAAATAGGAAAACAAAAAAAAGCAAGTATTTTCCATTTCCTTTACGTGCCACGCTACTTTTTAACTAAAGAAGGCTTTCGGGCTTCAATGTCTGCCGGGTCAAGCCAATTATTTGGCCTAGTTAAAACGATATAACCCAAATTGTCAATAAATCAATTTAAACAATTTTATAAATTGTAAAAAAAAAAACTTCACATCTCGATTTTAATGATAATAAAACTCTAAAAATACAAAAAGTCAATTTTTATAATATGGTAATTTAGATGCACATTTAGTAAAAAAAAAAAAAAAAAAAAATCTCATATAACTCATTTTTTGGGTGTGAGCCCAAACTTAATCACCACTTCCGCACCCTGTTGACTTCAAACTTTTTTTTAACTCTTAATTTTGTTAAAATTTTATTTTAATTTTTAAAATCTACTAACAATAAAATTTGAAAGTTTATTTTTTAAATATAAATAAATATTCTTTTATTTTAAATCAACTAAATCATCAAAAACAAATTTATTTGTAAATATATAACAAACTATTCAGTTTTAAACAAATTATTTAATTTTATGTATAGTTTTTTTGAACAATTTTATGTATATTATTTCATAAAATAAATTATACTTTAATTAAAATATTGAATATAAATATATTTTTATAATAATTAATAATATAATAAACAACATTAACATTTGAAATATTATTTTAAAATAAATTTGATTTTCTTTTAAAAAAAAACTCATCCATTGATTTTGATCAAAATTTATATTAACTTAAGACATTAAAAATATATTATTTTTAAAATAAAAAAATGATAAAGACAAAACTCGTATACATTTTTCATTTAGACGATTTAAAATAACAAATAATTTTTATGTTAAGATATTATTTGATTTTCTCTCTCTCTCTCTCTTCTCATACCATTCTCATCTCCTCTAACACCCCCCTCTCTCTCCCTTTCTTCACTGTGTTTGTTGTCTCTCTCCTTTTTTTCCCTCTCTATCTTTTCTCCAGGAAGGGGAAAAAACGAGGAAGCAGCTAAGGGGGAAAAGAGAGGCTTCTCCTTGTTATTTTTGGGCCCTCTTATTGTAGATCCATCGGTTTTTCTCTGCTTATCTCCCGTTCTTCTTTCATTTGGTATGTATTCCAAATTCTTCGATCCTCTTCTCAAAATTCTCGCTTTTTTCCCCTTTTGCTGGTTTTTTTTGGTGGTGAAGATCGATATACGCGATCGGGGCTGGTCAAGGCAAGATTTTCCTCGCCACAGGGTGTAGCAGCGGAGGATGGTCTCCTCCCCGCCTTCCAAGGGGCCAGAGACACTGCCGTGATCTAAGGCGGAAGCCCGGTGATCTAGGAGGGAATATCAACTACCAGCTTTTCGAGATTTCATTTCATGGTTCCCTTGATCTCGCTTTCACTGATGTCGACAGCCACACTGAACAGAAGTTAAGGGTCTATGGTCCGATCTTGAGTTCCGTATGCAGGGTACTTCTTACCTCGATTCTCTATCTCGCAAATTACATGAAACTAAAAACCCCTTGTCCGTGTAGTTGAAATTATATTTGTTGCTCCTAAGTGAGCCGTGACTCTCATTTTGGTTCCTTCAAAGCTGATCTAGATAAGCTTTCGTGCAAGGGCCCATAGATTTGGCCAAAAGAGGGATGTGCTTGTTTCTTCATTAAGTCAAAGTGGAGTGTTGTTTTTATGTCAGAGGGAGTTAAGTATCTCGAGAAAATCATTGTCAGATGCCTAATTTTTATCTTATGTTTTTTAAATAAAGAGTTACCCAAACATTATATATATAGAATTTTTTCAATAAAACATTATTACAAAAATTATAGGTTCTTATTTAGTTTTTTTTATCTTAATACATATATATTTGGTATGCTGATGATTATGTCGTTTATTTTATTGCCGTGATATGGTAAAACAAGTGTGCTTATATACGCATCAAAGATAAGAAATCAAATCAATGATCATTAATATGCTATAGAATAGAGTTATATGTATTTTTTTTATATAATTATGCTTTGTTACAATGCAAGAATTATTCTTACCGGATCTTACCTTGTAATGTTTTATCTTTTTAAATTTGAATTGTTCATCACTGATTTAGCATGTCCAATTTAGAATGAAATATAATTTAAATAGGTAGGAAATGGTTATAATTTTCATCTCTTCCAGATACGAAATCAAATTGTTCTTTATCTTCACTTGAAATAATGAAATATTCAATGAGTAGTTACAACATGTAGATAAATTAAAATGGTATTTTTCTGTGTTTCAATTTTTGGTCCTTAGAAGAGAAGAAATCAGATTTTATTCCTTTAATAAAAAGAAGCAAGTAAATTACCTTAAAATTTCAAGATGAATTTGTGCTATAATTTAATGTTAAGACATTTGAACAAATACTTATAAAGACTAATTTTTCCATCCCCTCCTCACTCCAACTTTAAGATAATGTGATTCATCTTTATCTTATTATCTTATTATCTTATTCTTATTATCTCTGCTCAAATGATTGCACTTTTTTACTCGCAATCATCTCGAACAGATCCCAATGTGAGGGAACTTTTTGTTTCCAAATTTTCTTCTCGTGGTACAAGTTCGCAATGTGGATAGATGACCTGCTCGTAAAATTTCAGAGAAATGTCGCTGTGGCGCATCGAGGTCGCATGTTTTGGAATCCAACCATGGACTCAAAATTGTGTACTTTTTGAGATGTTGAGTAGGGAAATGATTCCGTATCCTCAAGTCTTTGTGGTTACTTTGAAAGAAGGCAATTCTATAGTCCATCGCAAATTGTAGCATCTAATATGATAAGTTGTGCGGTTGCAACTCCGTAAATGGCGATTGGTCCATACATCGTTTTAAATTTCCTCGTATGAAACCAGCACAATATGTTTACAAAATTCGTTTCCTTCTCATGTTTGCCTCTAGAGCTTTGTTATATCTTTTAAAAGAAAATGCTTTGGAGTGTAAAGGTTAGAATCTTCCTAACTCTTCTTTCTTGTAATGGATGTAAAGAATCACAACTGGGAGTATCCTTACTTCCTCTAATCAGCTAAACGCCTATATGTTGCATTGGTAAGTCCTTGTGTACTCAGAGATTAGATGGGACTTTTGAGCCGTATGCAACTTAAATGCCTCTTTGACTTCCTTCAAATGCAGAGGATAGATCAGTTTTTATCAATCCTAGAGTGCGTCCTCGCACACACTTCGAAAGTTCTTTTCCAGTTGCAAGCCCAGGGTAATCTTATTTAATTCAGTTTGATGTGCTTCTAACAAGACTATGCTGGATCTTTTGCTCACTCTTAGTTTTTGATAAATGTCTTACAATTCTTATTGGTTAGTTGGATTGAACACATGGTTCTTTATGTAATAGAAAGTCTAAATATCGATTGATAATAATATTGCAACTTATATTTTGAAAACTTGAATTCTTTTTCTTTATTATGTCTATTCCCATAATTTTGATTGCTTCTTTCCATTGATATTTCTTTCTTATAACTAAAATCTTGAATTTTTAAAGATTATGTTATTTACTTATTTTTATATTTTTATTTTTTCTTTTCTTTTTCTCAGTTTCTAATTAATGTTTGACAATTTTTGCTTGTTTGTTGAAAAGACATGTTGCTTGGATCTGCACTATTTTTTCTTTTAATGATGATTGAGGTTGTATTTATAGTGACTTTTCATTGTGTAAGAAATGGTAAAGGAACAAGCTAAAATTTGATCATGTACTTCCCATCAGGTGCTAAAATTTCGTGAAAGAACAATTTAATCTTTACTCAGATGAATGAGCTGAATTCTTGGTGCATGTCATGCATGATTCAAGATGAATTGGTGGGAGATTCAGTGTTAAACATGTGACCAAAACACAATAGACACCTGAACCCAGTATATGAAAATGAACTTCAAAACTTTTTCTTTTTTCTTTAAAGTATATACAATAATAGTTCACTCCGTCTTTTTATTTATCTATTTGATGCAAGTCTGCATCTCTTAATATGAAGCTCATACTCTTAATAACTTTAATTAGGAGATGTTCATAAATTTTTCTCGATGATTTCCATGATAATATTGGCTTCTTGAATTAATTTCTTGGGAAGTTTTCTGGTCAAGAGTCTAAATCCATGCAATCGGGGGAGATATAGATCAGCCAAGGGTTGAACCATCCACATCGGTGATATTTATATTTTTGAGTCCTATAAAGCTTCTCACTACTTATAGCTGTAATTTCATATAGAGATCCTAATGCCAAAGCTTCTACTGCCTACATTGTTATCAACCTGTCATAGACAATAAGGCTGTGGACAAGGAATTGCCACTAGCGTGCACTATTTAACATGTCAGTTTCATACATGTGTCGATATTAATCATTACTACCATTTAATCTTTTCAATAGTTGCTTACTTTTTCACAACAATCATCAAAGTGATTACAACATAATTGGGTATTCAAGACAATCATGCTCTTTCAAATTATGTTTCTAGTTTTTTTTGTACCACCTCGTGATGGAAAGCCACTATTCCCACTATACCAATCGATTATGTCTCCATAAGTGTACCAATTAATCATAATTATGAGTCAACAATTTCTTATAATTGCTTTAATATTAATAACAACACGCTGATTAATTATAGATAAAACAACTTTAGTTTTGGTAATAGTACTTATTACTTGCTTATTAAAATAAAATAAAGTTTTAATGATGGTACTTTCAGGTTTATAATGTAATTAACAAGAAAGTAATTTTCATCATACAAAGTTGGTACCCCATGAAGAATGCTCATAGAAAAGCTACCAAGATTTTTATTATTGTATTTCACAAGGATCTAGTATACTTGGAAGAATGTTTATGACACTAAGAATTTGTAGTTTGATTAGTAGTTAATATATTGTATTAGGTACATTTTGACATTAATACTATTTATTATTTCCATGTGGTATTATTGATTATAATTAATGAAATATAGTGGTTCAACTTTTTTAATGACATCTATTAATTTAATTTAAATCTAGAACTTATGATTACATATAATTGAAATTTATTACATAATAGGTTCAATTAGTAATAAAAGCTTAAACCCAGATCGTTTAAAATTAGTTTCCGTGATGTTCTAATTTGATTAGGACGGAAATTGTTTTTCAGTCATTACTCTCGATCGTGAGACTTAATCAATCCGCCCCGATCGTGGACGGAATCAAATCGGTTCTCGAATCGCCTCCGATCGTAGATGGAATCAAATCGGGTTCCCGATCGTAGATCTGACCAACCGGCCCTCGATCGTGAGACTAATCAACCTGCCTCCTCGACGAGACGAATCACCTTCGTCTCCGATCGCAGATTTAATCAATCTCGGCTCTCGATCGTGAGAAGCTAACCACTGGTCTCCTAATGAGACGGAATTGAGACGGACACAATTAGATACCACAAGAAGACCGGAAAATTCGCTTTCCTAATCCGTCCGAATTCCGTTTCCAGACGGATTAGAGACCGAATTGTCCGTCTCTAATTTTGATTTTTCAGAGTGTATATTTGTGCTACATAAATTTTGCACCCACCAACATTCATATTCAAAAACACGATTTATCATCCAGAACCCACATCAACCGGCATTATAATTCATTGTCACTGAATAGACAAAAACAGCCTAACTGTCCACGGTGAATATCTATACAACAGTTGTCGTCTGATCTGCTTCTCAACACCATCTATCACTGATCATTAAAAGAGAAACCACACACAAGAATATATCCATCCAATCCAAAACACATCAATTAATATAAGAAACCAAGATCCTACGAAAATATCTCAAAATATTATTGGATCTATTATTATATCCTTCCATCCACTAACCGCAGAAATAACCAACTGATTATGATAGTTAGTCGCTAAAGTTTTTTATTAAATGATTTAAAAAAATTTCCAATCGGTGACTTAGGCCAACACACCTTTCCCCCACTACTATGCATCATAAATATCCACCGCTAAATGTCTATTCCAACAATATATATCGCGATGGGAAAAGTGATTTTTCTTTAAGCGGTGTATTAGTAGCATAATTGAGCTCAATCAATAACATTTTGTTAAAAGCGTCATAATCTACTTGAGTCTTTCTGTCTCTAAGTTTGAATAAAACATTATTTTTTGCATCTAAGACACCGTCTCTTAAAGTCATACGCTCTACTATAATTATTAAAGCATTGCCTAAATATCTGTATGCACTCATCCTAATAGTTCCATGGGAAGAATCCGACTCTTTATAACTCCATATTAATCTAATTAGATCATGGTAGGATTGATGATTATCCAAAACACTCATTCTATACCCGGTTTTTATTTCTTTATCTTTTGTACATAAATAAGTGTGTTTTCCGCCTATCACTAATATTTATTTCATTTTTACTTAGCCAAATGCAATGAATCGAGGCGTTTTGGAGACTTAAAGATGAAAGAATGCAGATTCTACCCCCAACGCTGGGACGTGCCTTGATGAGGTGAGAAGATGCATGTATGTTTTTGGTAATGTCACTATGAAGACACCTTCGCTTTACTCGAAGGTTGGTGGGTTGGAGCAAGCCGACATTCCATTTTTTCATTTATCATCGCCCATTTTCCAAGGCCTATAAATTGATGCTGTAGACGTGTTGATGGTCAGTCTTTTGAGGGGAAATAATTCCTCCTTGTGGCTTTCTTTTCTTGTTCTTGAACCACAACACTTAGACCAAAGAGGAGGCTTGGTAGCAATCTTTCAAGATTGTGAGAAGAACTTGGACCTGAAGAAGAAGACTAAGAACTCACCAATTTCCACCATTAGAGTTCCTTCTTTCCTTTTCTCATGTTTTTTCTTAATTTTGGGATGTATCAAACCTTTGTTATGTTTTAATTTCTTAATCCAGGGTTTTGGTTGTATATTGAACATCAATCTTATATATATTTGTTAATTTCCCCTTTTTCTATTGTTTCTTTGTAATTTGCCTATCTATTGATTCATGCTTGGTTGCTATTTACATAATGATTTCTAGCTAATCTCGATATGGTGAGTGGCTCCTTGCGAGATCTGAGAAGGGAGCAATGAATTAGACATAGGTGAATAAACCTAATTAGCTTGGTAGTGTAGAAATTATTGGTAATTAGGAGGTGTGTGAGATTCTTGAGTCTTAAAGCATCTCTAATGCTTGGGGTTGAGCTCAGAAGTAAGAAACCTAATATTAGTTGGTAAATTATTCGACCTCAAGAGAGACTTTTAATAAAATTAGGAAAGAGTCACCCTGGAGAGCTTTTTCAATAGACAATAGGATGGAATGTGGGCTTAGATATAGAAGGATTGTCCAATTGCACCAAATACCCTAGAACTCTATCATCTCTTGGTATCTCGTAGTTGCACATTTCATTCTTTAGATTTATATTCTTGTTAGCTTTAAATATGTTATGAACCCTTATCAATCGCTTGATATTAGGAGAAGTATTCTAATTTTGGTTCTAGCATCCCCAATTTCCTCGTGGATCGAGCCCGTGACATTTTACATTGTATTACTTGACAAACGTATACTTGTGCAAATAGGCGCTCATTTCCTATTTTCCTACATAATCTTAATACACATCACGAGTACGGCTATCAAGTTTTTGGCACCGTTACTAGGGATCTAACAAGTCCTTAGTGCTATGCCAGAAGCGCTATCAAATTTTTGGCATCATTGTCAGGGAAATTCAGGTGTTTTATGGTAATATCAATACCAAGTACTTCTTTGGTACTTCAAACATTCTTTACCCAAAGTAGTCCTTCTGTACTTTGAATTTTATTTTATTTTATTAGTGCATTTCTTTTTATCTTTGTTTTCTTTACTTTGATTTTTGTTTTTGTTTTTTTTTGTAGGTTTAATTCACAATGGATCCTGTCATTGAGTTGACACAACAACTAGCTCTCTTTAGTTAACAACTAATAATGAGGAAATTGGAAAATGAGCATCAAAGAAGAGCATAACCTCGCGAGAAGCCATGTGGAAACCTGATGCGATCAATGGACTATGCTCAAGTGAAGGTACCCTCATACTTGAGCAATAATAATTTTGATGAGCCATCACACAAACACCTCATGGAAATACAAAGCTACACTATACTTTTCATACTCCAGCCAAGTCCAGAGGATCAGCTCTTAGCTAGAAAAAATGCTCAATTGGAAAAAGCCCGCGCTGGTCATGGAATGTGCTGAATTTTCAAGATCAAGGGTTGAAATGGACTATTCTCAAGTTGGGTTGCCTAGGTTTCTTGATCAAAATGAGAAAAGTCAACCTCCACATGAGAGAATGACAATGTTAAAGGCAATCATGGCTAAATTAGAAAGAGTTTGTGCTGAACAGACAACACCTCATGTTCCATTCATGAGGGAGGTGAATACACCTCCACAAGAGGAGTCAATTGTTGAAAGAGAAGTGGATGAACTGGCTATCACAAGGGTTAAATTGACACTGTCTAGGGATGAATTCTTCATGGAAGAGACAAAGTTTAATGCCCAAAGTCAGCCTATACAACTAAAGAGATTTGAATAAGAGATGACTCCAATGGTCAATTCTTGTACCCAACTTCCATTTGAGAAAGAACAACCTAAACAAGAGGAGAGTATGAGTATACAAGAACTAGTGGCTAAATACAAGAGAGAACAAGAGAATATGGCCGCAATGTCCTTTAAAGGACAACATGAGGGTTTGCCATCCAATCTTTAGGTGACTAAAGAAGAAGAGATGACTCTAAAGGTCACTTCGTGTACTCAATCCACAATTGACAGAGAACAACCCAACAAGAGAAGTGAATGAACATACAAGAGCTAGTGGCCAAATACATGAATGAGAATGAAAACATGGTTGAAATATCTTTCAAAGGACAACATGACAGCTTGTCATCTACACTTGGGGTGAATAAAGAAGAAGAAAATTTGAACTACAATGAAGAAATCACCTCAAGAGGTAATGAAGAACTTGAGAAGCTTCAAAGAGTGGAGAATGATGAACAAACCTTAAAAGACTTAGTTGCAAATGAGGAAGAAGAGTCAACTTCTCCGGAATCACATGAAAAGGTAAAAGATGGAGTTGTAAAGACTATACCGGAGATGACTCTATGGGGTAAGATGCATGAGGAATTGAAACATGAGAAGATGACCCCAACTTCCGAGGTGGATGAGTACATCATTCAATTAAACAACGAAATGAAAGGAAACATTGTAAAACAAAAGGAAGAAAATCTCAAAAATATGATCGTGGAAGACTATGTGCTTAAGTAGCTAATTTAGCACAACTACCGGTTCTTAGGAATGGATGGAGGAGGGCATCATCATTCTTTCCCTAGTTCTATGAGTCAAGCTGAACTCTAGAAAAAAACAGAGCATCTTTTTAGGAGGCATCACAAGCCTTTTTCGGTTTTTCTTTCCATATTTCAGTTTTAGTTACTTTTGTTAGTTCTTGTTTTATGCTTTTACAAATTTAGGTTTTTCTCAAAGTTTTAGATTAGAATTTAATCTTGTTCGGTTTTGGTTTGTGTTTCCAGGCTTCGAGGTCGGTGCGACGAGGAAGGGTAGAATTAGAATCCAAATACTGGCCAGGGAACATGCGATGTATACTTTTAAGGGAAGTTTTTCAACACTTAGAAAAAAATTTCAAAAATTTTCCCTAAACGTCGAGATGTTTGGAGGCAACATATGGTTTTTCATTTTTCCCTTATTATGATTTGCTGATCCAAACGCCATGATTGGCTTAAAAATTTTGTGTTGAACCTTCTTCATGTGAAGACAAGTGATTGTAGCGCACTTTATTTATTTTGTCACATCACGAAGGCTGGATTGCGTCAAGAAAAGGCCTCAAGAGAATTTAAGTTAGCCTGAATGCTAAGTGACAAGTATCATATTATATTAAGGTAACGACTACATTTTGTTCCACTCTTCATCTTCAAACTTTCACTCTCTCTCAATCTCTCTTCCACGTACCTCCATAGCAGATCTTCCACAAGCCTTTCAAGTGATTTTCAAGTGCCTAGAGTGTCTAAGCGCAACATTCAATCGATATTTGGTAGTCTTCTTCCATTCATCAAGGTTCATTCAAGCTACTAGAGGATTTCCATGTTAAGCTCATTTCAAGGTATAAATCTTCAAGTTTGTTTTTTCTTTGGCATGGTTTGACATTAGGGTGAAGTATTATGGATGCATTGAGGACTCTAAAGGATTCAAATCTCTTTTAGGAGGCATTGTACTAGAAGCCGCACACCAATTGTTCGATAGATTGTCTAAGTGACAATTTAAGAGCAAAATTGATACACAAGAGCATTTGGATCACCTTAGAGGGTTGAGTGAAGATTGTGTGTGGATTTGAAGGTGTTTTGACCCCCATCCTCAATCCTAACCATTCTAAGCCATTATGTCTTCCAAGAATCAAAAGTCGAGTCTGAAACATGATTTCAGAGTGGAATAACCAACTGAGGAGTACACCCATGTGTACCTGAATTCGGGAAGCCTCCAAGAGATTCACACTAATCTCTACTAATAGATCCTTAATCAAGGAGAAGGGATTCCACCACCCGGAGGATTTTTTCATGAAAACTATAGCGAAAAAAATGGTGGAAGGCACTTTGCCAACCCCCCTAGGCCAGCTGCCACAATGGTTGTGCGAGAGTTCTAAGCCAACCTAGTAGCCCATGTGGCGAAGAAGGTAAGAGTAAGAGGGGTTTTGGTAGACTTTAGCACGGAGTCTATCAACAAGTTCTATAACTTGGAGCCAGTCAATGAAGATGCCTATCAAAGACTCCAAGAAGCCCCCAACTATCCCAAAGTGATAAGAATGCTCACCAATGGACAAGGTGAGTGGAAGACCAACAATGAGGGGCATGCGATGCACTTTAAGGCCAAGCACTTGGCATACATCCCAAAGGTTTAGCATAACTTCATCACATCTCGCCTTATTCCCACCACAAATGTGTGTGAAGTGACCGCCAAGTATGCCTTGTTGAACTATGGTAATCAGCATTTAAGATACCCTTTGATGTCAGGATGTCATGAGGATGCAACCCTCTACAACAAGGACGCTAAGATGAACCTTGGGCACCCATTCCTCATATACAGATTATGCAAGAAAGCCAGGTGCCTTTGGAAATCGACGAGGCTTGGATACACCCCATCAAAGCCATAGTTGTGAATAAGAACAAGCTGGTGTACCAAGACCTAAGGGGATGTATGATTCTGGGAATGAGCCCTCGGATAAGGAAGAAATAAGGGATTATCAAGCCATGCATGAGGGGAGAAATTGAGAAAGAGGAGAAGTAGGGCAATCCACTACCCAACCTCCACCACCCACATCCCATGAAGAGGAAGATTCTATTCCTCTTTAATCTATTGAGGATCAGCTTCATGACCTCACTACGAGGTTTGATTCATTTTGTGATGAAACCCAAGAAAATCAAGTCTCCATGACCCAAGAGATGGATGAGCTCAGGAGCAAAATGGGAACAGTTCTGAGCAATCAAGAGATCATCAAACAACAACTTACTCAGCTCCTCTCCCCTCACACTCCACCACCACCACCACAGTGATCATTCATATCACTAGGGGAGTTCTCTTCACCCTTATTTTATGCTTATTGCCATTGAGGACAATGTCCATCTTAAATTGAGGGGCGAGGATGATTGGTTTGGTATTACTTGTTATTGGCTCTTGATTGCTCATTTCTTGCTCTTTGGGTCATTTTCATTTTTTTTTACTCACTTGTGCTTACCATGATCACACATGCTTGGTTAGGGCTACATGGATGACTTTGAATTCATTAGGGTGGTTTTGTGCTTAAAGTTGCTTTTGGCCTATCTTGAGGCCTTGGAGCTCGTTAGTGTAGCTTAGTTTAGTTTTTATGCTTTTTAAAGTAATTCTCATGTTTTAGGCTAATTTTGATTTAGTCTAGCTTTAGTTGTTTTTCCTACTTGCGTCTTTTGTTTGCTTTTAGGTGTGTTTAGTGTGTCTTGAGTGAGTTTGATGCCTTGTTTGCTAGTAGAAGGTAATTTTGAACACAAATATTTGAAAAATGGCAAGTGTAAAATGGATTGGACCCTTAGGTTTTTGAATGATTTGGAATTCTGTGCTGGCTTAGTATGGGTAACCCCCCTTGTGCTTCAAGAAGCAATTTCCCAAGGAATCTATAACACACATACTTTTTATCTCCCTTGTACACCTTGGTCCCGAACCCCTTTGCCTTGAATTCAACTAACCTTGGAGGATTCTAACCACCTAAGTGATGGGACACCTAATCTAAAGAGGATTGCCATAGAGCCCTAACCAAAAAGAGAAAAATACATGAACAAAAGAAAAAGTGAAAAATAAAGATAAAAAGAAAAAAAAATGACACAAAAAGAGGTATGTGAATAAGAATAAGTAGGATCATCCAATCGAAATCCTAGGCACAGCCTAAGGGGCTAATGCCTTAAGCCAACTAGCCTGGAGTCATTGACTTCACTACCTGCTACATGGGACATAAGATGGATCCTTCCCATAACCTAGAGCTTTTGAGTTTGGTTGAGTGTTCAGGGTGAAGTTTGAAGTGAATTTAATGTCTGGTGCCCTTAACCAGCTAGTGGGAGTCGCCAATGGATCCCCGTTACATGAACACTTGTCTAAAACTTTCAGCAATCGGTTTTCTTTCATTTTAGTGTTTGTAGTATGAATTTTCTTGCATTTTTAGGTGTTTAGGTATGAATAAAAAGAGTGTGTTCTTATCCTTTCTTAGTTAGCTTCTTCCAAATAGGTGAGTTAAGCTTAAGTTTGGGGGTGTTAGGACCTTGCTATACACTAGAGATCATGCTATCACCTATACTTAGATTCCTCAGGAAAAGTCATTGACGACTTGGGGGATTGATTTGCTTTGTTCACTATGCCTTGCTTATCCATGTTCCTTAGAGAGTTTAAAAGTTTAAGGATCCTAAATTTTGGTGGAAAAGGCTATTATTGGTAAATTGTGTTCATGTTATAATACTCATCTCATGTTTTTGTTAGTTTGTAAATTTCTGCTTGGGAAACAAAGAAGAAGCTAAGTTTGAGGTGTGATGTGAGTGTCCAAAACACTCTTTATAGTTAATTGCTTTTGGTGATGTTTTTGATATCTTTTGTACATAAATAAGTGGTGTTTTCGCTTCATCACTAAAATTTAGTTTCATTTTACATTGTAGGCTAAAATGTGGCAATTGGAGGCATTTTTGAGACTTAAAGATGAAAGAATGCAAATTCTGCCCTCATCGTCACTAACGCCCCAACGCCGTGATACATCTTCATGATAGGAGGAAGATGCATGCTTTATGTCACTGACAGCGACACCTTCGCCATGACGGCGTAGGTGGTGGTTAGAGCAACGGCATTCCATTTTTCGAGCATATCATTAGCCTATTTTCCAAAGCCTATAAATTGATGCTTTGTAGACATGTTAGTGGTCGGCACTTTGAGGGGAAATACCCTCCTTAGGGTTTCTCTCCTGTTCTTAAAACCAATACACTTTGGGGACTAGAGGAGGCTTGGTAGCAGTCTTCAAGCTTAGGAGAAGAACTTGGGATCTGGAAGAAAAAGACCAAGAACTCACCAATTTACACCATTAGAGTTTCTTCTTTCCTTTTTCTCATGTTTTATCTTGATTTTGGGATGTACCAAACCTTTGTAATGTTTTAATTTCTTAATCTAGGGTTTTGGTTGTATTTTGAACATGAACGGAGATTTGTTGTTAATTTTCCTTCTATTTTTTTGTATTTAATATATCTATTGATGATTCATGTTTGGTTGCTATTTACATATTGATTTCTAAAAAATCTCGATATGGTGAGTGGTTCCTTACGTGATCTGAGAAAGGAGTAAGGAATTAGACATAGGTGAATCAACCTAATTAGCTTGGTAGTGTAGAAATTATCGGTAATTAGGTAGCGTGTGAGATTCTTGGGTCTTAAAGCATCTCTAATGCTTGGGGCTGAGCTAAGAAGCAAGAAACCTAGTATTAGTTGGTAGATTATCCGACGCTGAGAAAGGATTTTAATTAAATTAGGCAAGAGTTGCCTTGGAGAGCTTTTTCAAGAGACAATAGGATAAAATGTTGGCTTAGATATAGGAGGATTGTCCAACTGCACCAAATACCCTAGAACTCTATCATCTCTTGGTATCCCTTAGTTGAACATTTCATTCGTTAGTTTTAGATTTCCTTAGTTTAGTTTTAAATTATGTTCTAAACCCTCATTGACCGTTTGGATATTACAGAAGTATTCTAATTTTGGTATTTAGCATCCCCAATTTCCCTGTGGATTGATCTCTGTACATTTCGTACATTGTATTACTTGACAAGCATATATTTGCATGGATAAGCTCTCATTTCATATTTTCCTGCATAATCTTAATACACATCACAGATACGCCTATCAATGATCCAAAAAATATTGATTTGCTCTTATAGCAATTAAAAGTTTAATATCTCAGTTATGAAACTAAGAATATCATCACAAATGCTTGAGACTTTGACACAATTAAAACATTGGCATGATGATGGGATATATGTTGGATTTTTCTATTTCTTATATTGAAAATCAATAATCACCTTTTGTTTCAAAAACCAACAAAAATAAAACTATTATCAGGGTTTCTTTAAGTTATATGGAATAAACCTTTATTATCATACAATGACAGGCTCTAATTATTATATAATAGCCAAGAACTTTATAACAATATGATTTTCACAATATCAATACAAAGATAAAAGACATACCTTTAATCCATAGGAGATTCTTGAAGAGATCAAAAGAATCTTGGTGAAAAACTATTTTTCTCTCCCTTAACCCTTTAACTTTTAGGTTTTCTTTTCTCTAGCATATAATTGATGGAATATAATGTTTATTTATAGAGTCTAGTTTCCTTATGAGAATAGAAGTCCACTTTTCATTAAAGTGCTATTAGCTTACACTATAAGAAAAAATACTTATATTGACAGTTTTTCACAGTCAAGATAAGGTATATATGTTAAGGTAAGGTACTATTCTCATATATCATCGATGCCAATGTCAAGAAAAGTATAACTACCATGACATTTATAATTGTCAAAGATGATTTGATTTTTACCAATGATGAATCCTTTCTAGTTGAATAAATGTCAATGTCAGCATTAACAACTGGCCAAGATTGCTTTTCAAAAATTAATTTTATTATAGTTCTTAATCATTTCCAAATTATATTTGGTATCTATTTAACTCTAATAATAATAATAATTAAGTCTCCAACAAATGTAAATAAATCAATAATCAAAGCAAAACTTTTTTAGACAATAATCAAAGTTTTTCATTCAATTGAATCCAGATATAATAGATCGATGACGAAGAGGTGAAATGAACTTCAGATAAACCTTCTGATAGTTTTGATATTAAACCCTAACAACACTTCCAACTCTTGATGAGGAAGATGCCCAAGAGCATCAAAGCCACCCATCAGTGTTAGCAATTCAAAACATAAAACTAAACAAAAACAAGCGAAGAAATCAGTGGTTGCACAAGTTGATCCACTAGGACACCCACATGCTTGAGCGTACAGCAAAGCTTTTGGTGAGCAGGACAGATCCACACCACCACTAATTAGATTACTAACGCCGAAATACCACCCCCATTAATGTTTCACAATCTATGTGAAAACACGAAAAACAAATAAAAGCCATATAGATTTCCAGAAAAACCATTTAAAAAAAAAAAAAAGAAATCCAAATATGTTGGGAAAACCCAAATTATTGAGAAAGATGTGTGGATGATTTCGCCATTCCCGCCTGGAAAATCACCCCCTCCTTGAAATCAAAAAAGGATCGTGAAAAGAGAGAGCAAGAGAGAGGGCTTCCGCTAGAAAAAGAAAAAGAAAGCAAAATTTATTATATATACATTTGAACATTGGTGCATAAATGAAATTTATATCTTTACTATTGACTATCTAATCACTTACGTATACAAAAAAGAACCTAGTTCAAACTTTGTATTATGATAATATACAAAATCTAATTGTAAAATACAATACCGTCTTCTTAAAAGGTGGTTCCAATTCCTTGCCATCTTCTTCCTTGTTGTATTTCCATGATACCTAACAAAAATATAAACATAGTGGGGTAATTAACATCGAAAGATGCAACAAAAGTTGTTGTGTAAGACTTTATGTGAAAAGCTGCTCTCACCTATAGGTCTTCAACATTCATTAACCTGGAAGGATGAAACTAGGCAAGAGTCCATATTGATGTCCCATGATTAAAAAACAAGGAAAACAAGTTTTGGTGATAAGTTGGCCTTAATTAAAGTCACAAAGACAAATAGCACATATC
This sequence comes from Tetrastigma voinierianum, assembly GCA_016808115.1. Lineage (NCBI taxonomy): Eukaryota > Viridiplantae > Streptophyta > Magnoliopsida > Vitales > Vitaceae > Tetrastigma > Tetrastigma voinierianum. The sequence continues at coordinate 465,978 of JAEQBH010001393.1, forward strand.
AATTCCTTGTGGTGCAAGAACTCCAACCATCACCATATTAAAGTTCATACTTTCATAAATGAGATAACATGAACTAAGTACAAAGTTTTCAACTAGAAAAGAATCATTAAAAATATGATTTATGCTTACTTAAATAAACAAGAATAACTAAATTTGTGCACTTGCCTATGTATAGAGGTGAACACATGGATAGCTTAATGGGATCATTAATGAAAGAAGCAAGGTTTTATCACAATAACCCCAATAGAACCTTTAACAATTAGAAGATAAAAGTCCATACCTTTAGTTGGCTTCAAAGCATTCTCTGCTTGAAAAAGTCGCTATATCACTCACCAATCAATTTTTAGCCTGCTCAAGAACAGAGAAATAATTAGAAAATAATTAAAGCAAGGCATGAATCTCTTTGACCCTATGATGGTTTCACTTTCTATATATATATATATATACCCCTTTGGACTATTTGATTTGAAATAATAAGAGTTATTTTGAGGCACAAAGGTCTTTTCAAAGGCACATAATGTAGAGTTCCTTCATTTGTAATTCATGGTCTTGGTCCAATATGCATAGTGGAGGTAATCACAAGTCTTTGATATATTTTTTAATATGGATGGGGTATAGATGATTTCTTTTTTACGCTGGTGGGTTTTATTGAGCCCATCGCTCCAGCCTTCCTTTTAGTGTACGTCCGCATACTCTTTTTGGATGGCTTTGGCATTTTATTCTTTTATAAATTAATACATGTTGTTTGTTCACTCTATATATATATATATATATAGGCAGAGAGGTATATATATATATATATATATATATATATATATATGGTATATATATATATATATATATGTATATACATATTTGCTATTACAAATTAATTATTGGAAAATATTTTTGTATTTATTTAAAAAACATGAACAAAAGAAAATAAATACAATAAATCAACATCTTTATTTTCTTATTCAATAAAATAAAAGCAAATATAATAATATATATAATTTAAATGCATCATGAAGTAGATGATAAAAGAGATGCTAGAAATATGCTTATCATCTTGATTCTTAATATATATATATATATATATATATATATATATATATATATTTATGGTTATTTCTTCATTACAAATTAATTATCGAAAATACTTTTGTATTTATTTAAAACATGACAAATAGAAAAATAAATAATAAAATCAACATCTTTTATTTTCTTATTCAATAAAATAAAAGGAAATTACAATAATATATATAATTTAAATGCATCATGAAGTAGATGATAAAAGAGGATGCTAGAACATATCATCTCGATTCTTATCTAATATAGAACTATAGTTATCCACATAAACTTGTGAGGTTGACATGTGTCATTTTCATAATCCATAGTGAATGCATCTTTCATGAAATTTGGATCACGGATGATATAAACTGTTTAATAGATAGAACAACACTCAAAATTTGCATTTGCTTCCTAAAAATTAAGAAATATTAGTGAAAGTTTATGAAATATTTCTTTTTTATCCTACTTATATGTAGAATGTACCACAAAGAAGAAAAATCTATATAATTATTACTAAAGTAGTAAAAAACTTTTAATAAATACATAATGGAAATATACCACTGATTGAAGTTTTCATTGATAGTGACAAAGTCTTATTATTGGGTACTGATTCTAAAAACACAGGTTCAGGCAACATTGATCATCGAATGATCTCATGTGGCAGATATGCTACTTAAATCAGAGCAAACTTGATGCGGTTGAAGCTAACATTGCTCATTCTGTAATTTTGAGTAAAATCAAGTCTTGAATATTGCACATTAATTAACACATAATTGAAAATCAATTTTTGTATTTCAATAAAAAAAAACAGGTTTTATCAATGTTAGAATTCATGAGAAACGTAGAACCAGATTGGACAAAAAGAAACGAATAAATTTTATTTCGAAGTGTTACCAAAATCGACAAAGTGGAGTTTCATCGATATGCTTAAAAGGCCTAACTTTCATTGTAACATAAACGAACTTTCAAATCCCACAATTTCAACATGAGATTTTTAAATCCCGCAATTTAAACTTAAGGCTTTTGAATCCAATTTACAGTCAAATATTTCATCCGCTCCTTATCTCCTTGAAACTCACACCATAACTTCGATAGTAAATCCACCATAGTCCATAACCAAATCATAAATTTTTCAATCAAAAATTCCCAATCCCTGAATGCCTAGCTAAAATCAAGATAATTCTATAATCGAGTGTACTCTCATCCACGGATGCTTAGAAACCCTCAAGATAGACCCAAATCTCCAAATTTTCCGAATAAAAAATACATAAATAGATACAAGCTATTGAAGCGTCAAAGGAGATGATGAAACAACAAGAAGAAGAACAACATGCTGACAATGAAAAGACGATATGGATAGCAGTTTAGTGTTAGGGTTACCTCTGGTTCAGAAGCAAGACGATAAGTCTTTCACCTTTTAGAGGCCAAAGTGTGTGGAGAGATAAACAAAAGCCAGGGTTTTAACCCCAAAGATGTCATCATCTATGTTATATTCTTATCCGAATGGTATTCAATTCCGATGCCCAACCTACTTTTCTTTTCGGTTTAGGGGCTGTCCCCATTTATCAAATCGTTGTGGATGGTATTTATCATTATAGAATTTGGTAATGTTTAATCATGGAATTATTTTTTCTTTTCTTTTATAATTAATTTTTAATGGTTTACTTTTTTTTCCACTAATCACCATCATTCTACATTATAATAAATTAGTCCCTATGAGAATCCTAACTTGGAACCCCTCCCTCCTCCCTTTGTCTCTGCCTTTTAAATGTAACGCTTAAATTTATTAGTTAGCATGATATTTAACTAATGTATTTAGTATTTATACATTAATTTTTAGGGAAGAAAAAATATTAAATTTCTAAATAAATCAATCAATAGAGGAATAGGATTTTATTCAAAATTATAATTTTGTTAAAAATCTAAATTTTGCTCTTTTCCTTTTTGAAAAGTCAGTTTTTACTAAAAAAAAATTATTTGGTTTTTTATTTAATATTTAGCATGAGATGATAAATTAAAAATTTTTAACCTATTCTATATGCTTTAAATAATATAAAATAATAAATTTTCAGAAAAAATATAAAATTATATATCAATTTTATTCATGTGGGATTAAATTGATTTTGGTGATAATTTTGCTTAGAAATTTTTGAAATTATTATTTTAATATATATATACGATGAATAATCCAACCTAAGTTATTGAGACAGAGTTATCGAATAAGGGACCCATATTGTTCTTTTGAAAAATATGCCTCAAGACCCTCGAGTCAACGCATGCATATCGTGACATTGAATCATGCTTTGGGGTCGAGAGAAATTATAAAGATTTGGTTTTGAGATAATGGAATAAGGGAAGCTAAGTGCCTTTATATATTAGACACCCGACACCAATAAATTTTTTGCCTTGACATATATAAATTAAATGTTAAGTTATCCTACTAAAATGTACATAGTTAGTAAATCTTAACTTCTGACCCCAAAAATATCTACTAAGGTAAGTTTATCTATATGTCAATATTGTTGTCCTAAATTGAACAACTTCAACTAGTAATTTTCAAAAGGCTCATATATAAGCTGTTGTTTCACCTTAATAGTCGACAATGACTTATATTTATCTAAGTAAAGAAACATTTTGTCATTGAAAAACCTTTTTCTGCAGGTGTTAGGAAACCAACTTCTCCAAAATTGAATAATAGGATTTTAGTCATTAAATACGCCATAAGTCTATAACATTAATTTTACTATTTAAATAAATATCACATAATATACACACGTGCCACATAAAATTCCATCATTCTCCTACTTGCTCCCATGTGATATTCTTTTTTGCTTTGATTAATAAATGAAACATAAATGCGCAAAATATTAGGTTAAAAACATTTTACATCGGGTCACATCATAAATATCATAACTTGTAAAACTAGCCGAGAATCATGGCAGTTATATATCATTATTTTGATATAGTCCCTTCCATGTATTACACAATTAGTCTTCACCGAACATGACCTATAA